>CM070022.1:12422584-12830084 GCA_036247105.1 Cirrhinus mrigala
TCCCATCTCTTCAACTTCTCTTTTTAAAACTCTATGGTTAAAGTTATTCATGGTGTGAATTGCCCTTTTTGTGTTCCATGACATCCTAGACTTTCTCTTGGCTTTGTTAGTGAAAAAACAAGCCTCAAGATTTACTCCCATTTTTGGGTAATCCTACATATGACGTGCAATTCACCTCAGCACTCCAGAAAAGTTATTTGAGAGCTTTTCCTTTTTGAGACTCATCAGAACTAGCTTTGCACACAGGAAATTGCAGACTGAACACTTAAGCTACAATTCATTGTGGTATCCTTGTGTACAGCATGCTAGTCTGAGTAGATCCGTGCTGCCGTTTTTAGTAAACACCGACCGAAATTAACCCAAAGCCTCTTTTTTTTATTCCTTTTGACTGCTTGTTGGTTTTGGCCAGCAGTCCATAATTTCCTGCAGCCTCCAGACATCCAGACGTTTGGCTTACTATGCAAAGTTTCTAAGCTACTTTACCTCTACTGTATATTGAAGTACTATGGGAACATATTTGGAAGTTTAACTATTAAACGAATGTCGCAAGTATGTCAACTAAGACATCTGCTGTTCAACAACCGAGCAGCAACAGTTTCTCATTCTCCGCACCTGTCTTTAGAGATTAGCAAACTTAGTTTCAGATGCTTAAAATAGAGATAACAGGAAAATGGCACGTCACCAGAGGCTTTCATCTGCATACAGTATAGCTTCCCTTTTGCAAATGGGGTCTAATTGACTCTTAAGGGTGGGGGGAGTCTGATCATGACACTTTTATGATAATGAAGGCATCTTTGCATGGCTTGAGAAAATGTGTGGGATTCATTTCAAAGCATAGTATCATGGATTAATAAAGCTGAACAGCTGTCTTGTAATCCTTCTTTAGCTAATCCTTAATTTTCCTGAGGGGTTCAATGAAGTGTCTACGTGTCTTTTTGTCCATATGGGAGTGGAGTGTGGTCTATTGCCTAATCAAAAGGATTTGATAGCTAAAAATGTCTGTCAAGCATCTCTGGTGGTCATACCCTTGTGCTGTCATTACAACATCACACATGCACACACATCTAGATGCCACCCAACAGTGACAGCTGCACTTGGACCTCCTCACCTGTTCGATTAAGGGGGAAAGTTGATGTAAACAATGGAGCAACCTGACACGGCCGCAATATGCTCCCAACGCTCAATCAACTGCTCTATCACTGAGACCACAGATGCAACACCAAAATCCCATTTGTTATCTGTATTGGTCAATGCAGCAAAAGATACATTTATCAACGGCAACTGCTACATTCTTCCAAAGACTCCACAGATGTGATAAAACCTCTTTGAAGTGTACAAAGCATATGAGGTAAACTTTGATTGATTGTGGAGTTTCGAATCAATCTCTTCAGCGACTCTATTAATACATTAAGTATGGGTAAGTTGTGCAACATTACATGAACTTGAGAAGCTCTAGTTTTTGCATGCAATGAGCTGCAGCTTCTCAAGGCTCAAAATAATTCACATCCTGTCATCATTTACTCACCATCATAACGTCTGCATGATTTTCTATCTTCTTTAGATCGCAAAAGTAGATCTTCGCATACACTAGTTTGCCATACACTACCAGTCAAAAGTTTTTGAGTAGTAATTTTTTTTTTGTTTTTAAAGAAGTCTCTTCTGCTCACCAAGCCTGCATTTAATTTAAATTGATCAAAAGTGATGATAAAGACAAAGATTTCTATTTCAGATAAATGCTGTTTTTCTGAACTTTCTATTCATCAGAGACACCTGAAAAAAATCTACTTAATTGTTTTCAGCATAATAATAATAATAATAATAATAATAATAATAATAATAATAATAAAATGTTTTTTGAGCAGCAAATCAGAATATTAGAATGATTTCTGAAGGTTCCTGTGACTGGACTAATGATGCTAAAACTTCAACTTTGAAAACAAAGGAATAGATTACATTTTAAAATATATTCAAATAAAAAACAGCTATTTTAAATAGTAAAAATGTTTCAAAATGTTACTGTTTTTGCTGTACTTTTAAATAATTAAATTAAATAAATGGCGGCTAAATGACTAAAAAGGTTTGGTGAGCAGAAGAGATATTTCGACTGGTACTGTACATAGTAAGCAAATTGTGACTAAGGGCTGTTCAAGCATCCTTTAACAATATATATGTGTCAGGAATCGCTTTTGTTTGTGCGAAATCATCTCACCATTAAATTTCATTGAACGGAAAAGAGCAGCATGAACATGCTTAATTTTTTCTGTTGTGTTTCACCGAAGAAAGAAAATCATACAGGTTGGAAAGATAATGTATAAGATGCATGTATAAGATCCAAAACCCTGCTTATAGAGGAAACTTTTTTAGTTTTTTATTAAAGCTGAGCCTCATTCAGTGCTGGGCCCTCTCTCATTTTGTGTTGACTTGTGTCTCATCTTGCTGTCATCGCTCCATCTGTTAGACTCTGCTGATTTCACATGGGAACTCATCAGTTGAAGGTCTTCTCTATTTTAGTCTTATAGGAGACTGGAGAACTGAATGTAATGATAACTCAGCTTCATGCAGTCTGTTTGACAAAGCTGATTATATAAAAAATGGGCTGACCAAATTTTCCAGATTATGTGAGCTACTGCAAAGGCACAAGGTTGACGTGTTATTATTACAAGAGCATGCTCCAAAAAGCCATAAGTAACTGGATCGACTTACACAAACCAAAACGCAAACTGTGCCTGAATAGATTTTAGATCATTTAAAGAAATGTGCAACACGTGGTATGGCACAATGTAAGTTCTGACTGACAAAATGTTTTGTCACACGCAGTTCGACATCAAATTTCATCCATAATTAAGACTTAATTAAGACAAATCTTGTTTTTGCACATTATCAGACATTCCACTTTAAAAAAAAAAATGGATAATGTTCATAAACTGTATTCTATAATACTATAGTAAAACACAAAATAATAGCATGTTAAGTGCAAAAAATGCATTAAAAATTTAAATTCATGCTCAGGACAAAAGAAGGAAAATAGATGACAACCATTCACTTCAGAAATTAAAAACTGACAAATGCAGCTGATTGTAACCTGATGGTTTTAATTTGTATTTTGTTAATATTTGAAAAATGGTGTAGAACTATTGTTTTAATTATAAATAAATATCAATTTTATATATAGCCTATAGCTTTTAGTAACATAGTTTGTCTACTTACTAAGACAAAAAAAAAGCTTTACATCTTTGAAAAGGATTTCATAATAAATTTAACTGTGATACCAAAAAAATGATTAAACTTTTTGACACAGTTCTTTTATAAAATCTTACTTTGACAATCTTTTGAATTTTTACTAGTTATTATTACAACAGTAAAACTGTGGTAACTTGTAGTAACAGTAGTAAACTGTAGTAACATTTTGAAGTAACTATTTTCCAGGCTACAATTTTTAAAGAAATCGTTTCTATCCTTTTTTCATTTAAGTTTCTAAAAAACACTTACCTCTAATTCGATTTAGTCCAGGATGAGAAGATTCATCTACTGTCAAATGTCACAGGAGACTGAAATGGTTTCCCTTCGTTTTAAAAAAACAAAAATCTGTCGTTTTAATACGCAAAGTAGCTATTTAAATCATTCTGACAGAGAAAGCGGCAATATCCATTCGGCTTCACCTGAAGTATCCGCATTCAAAACGTATTTTAAATCCAAATGACAAAGGTGTCGTTTTAAGTCCTAACCCAACTGTATAGCCACCCGTGAATACGGTGAACTATAGAAGTCAAATGATGTAAAGCAGCTTTATGTGCTCACAGCCACAGACTGGGGGTGTGACACGAGACTGTGCGATGCAGCGTGGATACTACAGGCTGCGCGGGTCAAGTTTCTCTCCTGCATTCCCCTGCCAATCAAACGTTTGCTGACAGCTAGCCACGCCCCTAGATGAGTTAAAGAAACAGGCGCGCTTTTTCAGATTCTATGTACATGGTAGGATCTTCTTGTTATTATTATACAGCGTAATTCATATAAAATGAACAGTAAAATACACTAAACATGGTTTAAATTGAAGTTACTGACTATACATTTGTTTATACAATTTACATAGGGATTATGTGGTATTAAGTTTCAGTCACCTAGCCCTACAAATCTGCATATTTTCCTTCACTAGACTGCTTGCAATGCTAAAAATAAATAAATAAATAAATAAATAAATAAATACATAACACAAGATAAAATCTAATTATAAATCTGTTTTGGTCTTGTGAAAGAGTGATGGCAGCGACAGTGCATTGCAATGACTGTAGATAATCTCACGTTGTGTTGATGACGGCAATAGGCTAGCTAATAAAACTGTTGACCAGCCATTTATAAATATTAGAGTGGAAATGGGAAAGGGAAATGCATCCCTTCTGATCAAACGGGGGATAAAAGGTGTGATTAATAAAAAGAACAAGACATTATTTTATTCACAGACACAAAAAAATGGCTTAATAAAAAACCTACTTAATGGAATAGTTCACCCATATGAAAATTTTCAGTTTGAACTCATTTGACAGCACCCATTCACTGCGCAGGATCTGTTGATGAGCACGTGATATAATGCTAAAATTCTCCAAATCTGTTACGAAATTTGTCACAAACTCATCTACATCTTGAATGACCAGAGGGTGCAAATTTTTGGGTGAACTATTCCTTTAAGAAATCATAATTAATTAGTTTTCCAGGTAAGCCTACAAACTGATTTCATGACTAAACAGCTCAAAAAAACACAACATGACCTCATGATAATTTGTATGCATTTATGTCAAATGTGGTGTGTTTTTGTATCTAAACGTACAATACTGATGTTTTTTCAGCATTTTAACGTACAATACTGACGACACCTAAAATGTAAATTATTTACGTATAAACTACTGACTTACAAATTAATCCTTATAAATACTGAAATTGCAAGAATTAATATTATTATTATTGTATTCAGTTGTCATATCAGTGGCTTTGTTTTCAATTCCATTATTAAATTGTTCCTTTATTTTCATAATATAAAATGATAACCAAGTGGATCAGGACAATAATCTGGAAAATATTTTCAGTGATTACCAACTTAAATTCTGCTTTGCACTTTATACAAAACTACTGTATTCCACCAGAGAAGACTCCTGCTGCAATGTATTGCCTTTTGGATTACTTTTGGTACTGCTTTTATCATTTTTGAATAAACGGTTAGGTTTAGAGGTAGGAGTAGGATTAGCGACTATAAAAAATATCTTTTAATGCTATATTTTACTAAAATTGTCATTTCCTTGCATATTTTGGTCAATTACTTTTTACAACTTTTCATATTTGCTATTAAATAAGTAGGATTAGTTTTGGGGGTATAGGTTAAGGTGTCTAAAAATCTAAATCGCATATCGATAAAATGATAAAAATGCATTGACACAAATATATTAATGATATAAAAGATTTGTAAATATTTTGTTTTTTAGCTAAAAATACATAGCCATTTTTATGTTTTAAACTTTAAAATACGTCCAAATTAATGTTTCAGCGTCAATAAAAAATACAAATGTTTTGTGCTTCTAAACGTTACGTATTAATAGCCAGTATAAACAATGAGACCTAGCTGAAAAATATAATGAATGACAGTGCCAGCCATGAAGCATATCATTTATTCTGATTATTTACTTTACTTTTCTTCTTTTCTTCGATACCAGAATGTGATACCTCGGTATCGATACTAAATCGATACCATAGTTGACAAATTACCAGCCATAAAAGAAAAGTGAATTGAAAACAATTTGGTAATGCACTAAATATGTATTAGTTCATTTATCATTTATAGCTAATTATTGACCTAGATTATTAAGCTCTGTAATACTGTTAGGTCAGCTTACCTAATGAATTTTAACAAACGTTGCTTTACTGTAAAGTGTTATTCCAGCAGTCAAAGTATTCAAAATCATGTTATCTCTCTCTCTCTCTCAGATTGTTTTCAGATTTCAGACTCAGATATCCAAAGAAAAAGCATTAAATATAAATGTCACTCTCTCAGCTGCTTCATATTAGCGGTTGGTCGCGCGGCAGAAACATTGCCTTCATATTATTGATACTAAAATTAATATAGCAAAACTCTTGCTTCATTCAAATTCAATAAATATTTGATTGTTTGAAATGCAAGTGCAAATATTATGTGACCAAAGCTAAACTGGTTCTAGCGTGTCACACACACACACACATTTGAGCTTTCGTGTTTACTCTGTATCACATCTTAGGTAAGTTATGTGCGCTAATCAATTGTAAATAAAATTTAATTAAACCTGAATTTATAAATAATGAAGTTCAGGATGAGCAAGTGACATGTTTGGCAAGATTTGATGTGTTGCCTCATGTGACAACACATGATTTATAGCACAGCTTGCATACAGGTGCAGTAAGGTCAGTTCATTCACCTTTATCATGTGTTTTTGTATGCAAAATAATGCCATACACTGTAAAAAAATAAAAAACACAATTTGCTGAGTCAGCTTAAAATAATTTGTTACCCTGCTGCCTTAAAATTTTAAGTTCAGTCAACTAAAATAAGTTTAGGCAACTTGAAATGTTAAGTTGTACTAAGTAACAACAGATATTTGTGTTTGCTAAACTTAACAGATGGGTAAGTAACCCAGCTGCCTTAAAATTTAAGTTGATTTAACTCAAATATCTAAGTTGTCATTTAGTATAATTTAACATTTGAATAAACTTTTTTTGAGTTGACTGAACTTAAAATTTTAAGGCAGCCAGGTTACAAATTATTTTAAGTTGACTCAACAAATTGTTTTTTACAGTTTATTTCACTTTTACTGTTGTCTTTATTTACTAGTTTTGAGCGCATTGATGGAGTTTCATCTGTTCATCGCGTTATTCTGTTGTCACATTTACCGTTTCGCAGCAATTTGGCAAGCACTGCTGCCTACAGGTGAACTTCGGAACAGCAGCGTATAAAATACTGAATTGATCAAGATGATAGTATCGAACCGTTTGAAATAAAATATATAGCAGTCTTTTTCCAGGACCGGTATACTGCGCATCCCTACTTCGTATTAGAATTCTTATTTTTCTTCACACTAGACTTGTAAATACCTGAAATAAACATATTGTGAAGCCCAGGGTTTGTGCCAGACCCTAGGTTTACTTTTGCAAGGCAAATATTTAGCCATGTGTGTTTGGAAAAGTAAATTAAATCAAGCCATGACGTGTGGTCCTTAGTTTTCGAAAGATTCTGACATTTGATCAAAAGAGGAAACAACAAAAAATTCTGTTATTTGTTTATTCATGAAGAAACTGGTGTCAACTGGTGAGATGATTTGACTGTATTGATTATACTCTGCATGAATGCACAAATTATGAGATATTTGTTGATAGCAGCATTGTGATGTGTGTGCAGTAGTTATTCTGTGTTGGAAGAGATGGCCAAATCTATTTTATGTTTCAACATGAAGCCAAAGAAGATTAGAAAGAATACATATTGTTAGAATCAAATGCATCTGTCTTATCCTGAACATAAAGAATTCACAGTAGTAATTGTTTAAAAAAAAATAATAATAAAAAAAAATAAAAAAACAGGCATTAGCAAAAAGCAACAAATTTGTTCATGCAAATATGCAAATACCACTTTGTTTGATGGATAGTCTGCCAAATCCATCCATACAGCTGACATATATCAACAGCCAGAGCAAAGTTAAAACAGTATGTGCAATAGCTTTCAAACAGATGATAACGGTATGTTAATAAACCCTTTGCTTTCTCTGAATACATATGCTGTATGTGTGAACAAAATGAAAGCATATTTCTTTAATTGGTCTGAATTTACCAGTTTTAGCTCATTAGAGTGTTTTGGAGGATGAATTAAAAGTTTACAATGTCTTTTAAATGGTAATATTAACAGGACTTGCACTTAGTCCACTCTTTATTTTCGACCTCTCTAACCTCCCACATTTGAAGGGTGTGTGCTGGGTGTGAATTAGACATATGAAGCACATCAACTGTGGTTATTTAAAATGGGATAAATGAAGACTCTCTCACTGACACCTACTTTGTAAATATAAACAGATGGCTGCACAGACATTATCATATTAGGCAAATGCTTCTCATTAGGCAAACAGTGTTTCATTCTGTTCACGGATGTCCATGTGGTTTTCAAAGTTGGTGACAGCCCAAAAATATATTGACTATGATCTAGTACTCAATATATCACAGGGTACATGCAAAATCTACAAATGGAGACTTGGTTTGAGCAGTCAGTTTCATGTTTTTTACAGAACCTTTGAGCCAAAAGACTCTAAAGTATTGGTTTAAGTAATACATTACAAAACCTGAATGGGTTTTTTAAACACCTGTGACTCAGAGGTCAAAACCAATTCACTTCACTTCCTTTTCCCCGCTCAGAATGTAGTTCAGCTGTCTGACGCATATGATAACTATTAAATCTATGATCAGCAGAGACCGGCTATGGCCATTTTACAACACCTCAATGGACAAAGCATGGGAGGAAGACCGCTTTAGTGCCAGCTTTGTTTTCCCAGCATATTTTGATTTGTTACAGTCTCCTTTTGCCAGTGTTTTCATGATTGGAGCTTTTATAGCATTTCTGACCATCTGTTAACTGTTACATCAGGTCGGTGTAATAGCCAACACAGAAATACACAAGGTCCTATTGTTTTGTGTTGTGCGTCTTTCACTCGCAGACACAGACACACAAAACTAGTACATGTCTGTGAAACTATCAGCTTCGGTGTTTGATGGGAATAATTAAATGTTTTTAGAGAAACTTGTTTGAGAGAAGCATGATATTAATGCAGAATATACTGTGGATGCATGCTAGAGACAATCTGGAACAGTTTTTCGTCATGCATCTGACAAGATTTACTGTTATTCTCAGTCTCAGAGGTGTCTTCTGTCTTTCTTTGGATAAGATTTCTTTTAAAGAGATTTTTGGAAATGAAGACACTGGTATGATCCAGAATTGTAAATTCAAATACAGTTACTACAGTATTATGCAACACCACTGGAAGTGAACTGTGCTTAATGTACAGGGAAAAGGCGTTTTAGACAGTATAGAGATGTAGAAAAAATACTATCACATTAAAATGGTGAATGTCGAGCAGTTATGTAACACAGAATATTATGGCCATCGATATAATGCCAACAGGGAGTTTTGGAACGGGATAATAGGCCTGTTCTAGTTCTCTGGTTTTAGTCCAACCAGATGAAACTCTAAAGAGAGACTTCTTGGAGGCAAGTTTTGCTGTACCCATAGAAAACATGGGCCTTCATAGCTTGCCTAATGAAAATCATATCATTTGGATGCTGCATGTTTTGTAGTAATACTTCATTAGCCAAACTGCAACCACCAACAGTTTTTGCATTCTGTTTTCCATGCAATTACACTGAACAAGGACTGAGGCTGTCAAGCCTCAGAGGGATAAAAGAGTTCACCCAAAAATGAAAATTCTGTCATTAATTACTTACCCTCATGTCGTTCCGAACCCCTAAGACCTTCATTCATCTTTTGAACACAAACTGAGATATTTTTGATGAAATCTGAGATTTTGCTGGCCCTGCATAGACAGCAACACAACTGACACATTCAAAGCCCAGAAAGGAAGTAAGGACATCGTTAAAATAGTCCATTGACATCAGTGCTTCAACTGTAATTTTATGAAGCTACGAGAATACTTTTTGTGTGCAAAGAAAACAAAAAACAGTTAAACTGCCTTCCGTTTCTCAGAAAAATCCTTCAGGTACCAAAAATGTCTTCGACTTTTAAGTTTAAGTGACTCATATGCAACTATTACAGAAGGTTTAAACTAATTAAAGGAAAAACAATGCAGTAACAGCTGGGGGGTGAAAACTTTTGAACAGAACGAAGATGTGTACATTTTTCTTATTTTGCTTAAATATCATATTTTTTTCATTTAGTACTGCCCTACAGAAGATACGTGTTTCCTAGAAGACAAAATAAGTTACATTTACCCATGATCTTCAAATTCAAAAATTTTTCACCCCCTCACCTGTGCAAAGAAAAAAAAATAATAGCTTTATGACTTTTTTTTCTTTGCATACAAAAAGTATTTTTGTAGCATCATAAAATTACGGTTGAACCACTGATGTCACATGAACTATTTTATCAATGTCCTTACTACCTTTCTGGCCCTTGAACATGATAATTACATTTCTGTCTATCCAGGGTCAGAAAAGCTCTTGGATTTAATCAAAAATACCTTAATTTGTGTTGCAAAGATAAACGAATGTCTTATTCCTTTGGAACGACATGAGGGTGAATAATTAATGACAGAATTTCATTTTTGGGTGAACTATCCCTTTAAAAAAGAAGCAAAAGCGCCATAAATGTATCACATGAATATATGCACTATGTATCATAAAACTGTACGGAAACATGCCAGATAATAATAAACACTTTGTGTTTATTTTCTGTTTGACTTCTTGTATGTCTGCCATCTTGCTGTTCTGATCCCATCCAGGTTTAGCACATATTGCCTGGGGACATGTTGAATATACAGGTGTGTCCTCAGTGACACAACATCAAAACACATGACAATCATGGTGACGATTATGTCTTCTCTCCTGCCCAGTAACTACTGCCTATTGTGTTCAGCCTCCACAGCACCTGTTTTTCCGATAGCAAAAGAAATGATACTCGGTTACAGGCCTGTACATGCGAGCTCCTAACATATCCAAGATCGAGGAGGTCAACTTCAAAGTGTTGGCTTTAAAATTTTAAATGGTCTAAATGGATTAGCATGAAGGGGGGTCGCAAAAGGACAAGCATCTGATATGAGTGGGTTTATTATTAAGAAGATCTGCAAGGGAAACTGGACCAAATTCCAATTATTTTTATGAGGAATTTGCATAATAGATCTAAGCTCAAATAGTAAAATTACTATTTCAATAAATTAAATTATTATCAATAGCTATCAGTCATAGAGATATGCTGTACTATAACTCAGTAAGCTGGTACAACTGAAATATTTCAGCTGCTTGCCAGTACAAATCAAACAATGTAGTCAATATTTAATCAGTGTATAAACTTGTCAAACTGCAGTACTGCATTTGTATAAACTGATTTCATTCTTTGATTCAACAACTGAAGGTGATTTCACAATCATGCTTTTCTCCATCAAACAGTTTAACTCAGTCATTTATCTTTTTATGCAAACCACATTATACTGTACTATACTTACTTTCATATATATTGTGTTACCATATACAGTAGTTTTAATGCCAGTATTAAAGCTGTAAGATTGCTCAGTCTTATTGCAGTACTTGTTTGTTTCTTACCCATGTACACACCTTTGATTGTCAAGCCCAAAAAGGCTTGTGGAACAAACATTTGCACAAGACATTCGAAGAAGTGACACGGCTATTTTCAATCTATTACCACGTTCTAGTCGCTTCCACAGGGCACGAACCATGTCAGTCCACACTGGACGTGTGTCAGCATTGATGGAAGAAATTCGAGAGCGTGGCACAACCTCAAGGTTTTCATCATGCCGTAATTAGTCATAAGGGCAAAGTGGTGATGGGACTAATACACATTAGCTATATCTAATCATATGTAATCAGAAATGGGAAAACAACAGTTGAGGTCAAACGTTTACATTCACCTTGCAGAATCTGCAAAATGTTTTAATTGTTTTACCAAAATAAGAGGGATCATAAAAAAAT
Source organism: Cirrhinus mrigala (assembly GCA_036247105.1). Taxonomy (NCBI): domain Eukaryota; kingdom Metazoa; phylum Chordata; class Actinopteri; order Cypriniformes; family Cyprinidae; genus Cirrhinus; species Cirrhinus mrigala. The sequence continues at coordinate 12,434,297 of CM070022.1, forward strand.
GCATGTTATTTTTTATTTAGTACTGACCTGAATAAGATATTTCACATAAAAGATGTTTACATATAGTCCACAAGAGAAGAAAATAGACCCTGTTCAAAAGTTTACATACCCTTGATTCTTGATTTATACTGTGCTGTTACCTGAACGATCCGCAGCTGTTCAGGACAAACAAGGGACAAACAACTGTCCTGAACAGTTAAACTGCCTGCTGTTCTTCAGAAAAATCCTTCAGGTCCCACAAATTTCTTTTCAGCATTTTTGTGTATTTGAACCCTTTTCAACAATGTCTGTATGATTTTAAGATTTATCTTTTCACACTGAGGACAACTGAGGGACTCATATGCAGCTATTATAGAAGGTTCAAATGCTCACTGGTGCTCCGGGGGTGAAAACTTTTGAACGGAATGAAGATGTGTACATTTTTCTTATTTTGCCTAATTACCATTTTTCTTTTTCATTTAGTACTGATCTTCAGAAGCTACAGAAGATACTTACATGCTTCCCAGAAGACAAAATAAGTTCAATTTACCCTGGTCTTCAAATTGAAAAAGTTTTCACTCACCTCTTAAACATTATGTTTCCTTCTGACGCATCAGGGAGCATTTGAACCTAATGTAATAGTTGAGTATGAGTCCCTCAGTTGTCCACAGTGTGAAAAGACGGATCTTAAATTCATACAGTCATTGTTGGAAAGGGTTCAAATACACAAAAATGCTGAAAAGCCAAAGACATTTTTGGTACCTGAATGATTTTTCTGCAGAACAGCAGGCAGTTTAACTGTTCAGGACAAACAAGGGACTCTAACAACTATCACTAAACAACAACAACAACAACAAAAACACAGCTGTGGATCATTTAGGTAACAACACAGTATTAAGAATCAAGTGTATGTAAACTTTTAAATGGGGTCATTTTTATAAATTCAACAATTTTTTTCTCATATGGACTATATGTAAATGTCTTTTAATGTGAAATATCTAATTCAAATCAGTCTTAAAAAAAAAAAAACATGCATTTTGTATGATCCCTCTTATTTTGGTAAAATAACATTTTGCAGATTCTGCAAGGTGTATGTAAAACTTTGACCTCGACTGTATATTAAGTTTTTGAGTGCTGGATACATTTCTCATTATTAGTCTGTGCAAGAAACCATATGTTTTTGAAATCAAGATTTGTGAAAGTTCACAGCTCTACTAGGAATAGTGCATTGCTAAAATTCAGCATGTCATGTAAGACCAAGAAGTCTGTGCCAAGTAAAAGTTTTCGTTTCACCTGAAAATACACTGTTGCCAGCAAACCATCATCAAACGTGTCTGTATCACTAAATATAACTGTAAAAACGGTATTTTACTGTTTCTGTTTAATCTGCAAAGCCAACAAGCAAATAAACAAACACTCTCACATGTCTGCTTGCTCACAAGGCTGGAGAAAAAGAAAACATATTGCATACTGCCACTTCCAAACCTTCATTAAATGATTGCATATTGTGGTCAAAGAGCGGATGGTTTCAAAAAGTATTTGTGGGAAAGTGGTAATGTGTGGGACTTTTCTATTTTTTATTCTGCCGTAAAACTGGAACTTTTCCACCTGCATATCTCAAAACTGAAAACTGAATTTGCATTTAAAATGTTAGTTCATTAATGTCACGGGTGTAGCTCATATTTGAAGTACATTATAGCTCTCAGTATGCTTGTTCAGCTCTGTTTGAATACCTGTAAATGCAGAATAGCATCTTTATATTGGAGTCTTGAGAGAAACCAAAACAAATATTTGGACCGCTGTTTACCTTGTCTTACCTGATTGGAAGCTTTACCTGTTTGTTCTATTAAAGAGAATGATTGCCAAACCGCATGCTGTCCAGGAACTGGAAAGTATTCATCAATCTGCGAGACAGTTGACATTCCTCACCCATTTACGGTCATTCATTAGTGTCAACTTTACTTTTCAATGCACTGTTTAATGCACTGGATAGCCAAGCTTTTTATGTCCAAAATACTGAAGCGAACAGGAATGATTGTAAGTAAGTCAAGGTGAGAAGGTAGTGTATATCAATACCCGAAGAAGAGCACTCGACTGTTTCAGATACCAGATACTAAACGGTCATAAATTGGCGGGAAGTTTTCAGCACTGTTGGCATTAACGACATATTCACATTGTTAGTGTGGCAACTGTTTAAACAGTGTGAAGCATCTGTGCATGACTGTTATGACTTGAAGTTTGAAAGAAGACTTGACTATGACAAATGGACTGATAATTGAGTCTGTCCAGGCACTAGAGATATAAATACTTGAGTAATTGTATCATATTACTACACCTAATTATTATTAAGTATCAGGACATAGTTGGTGAGCACTCACTTAAGAAAAAAAAAATTCAAATGTCAGAAACTTATATCATTCTGCTGAATTCAACATTTTTGGGCAAGCTGGTTTCAGTTTAAGTTACTTGTGATTATACAGCTTGCTGTACACAGTTTGTACATCAAAGTTATTTAAATGAAAAATGACATTCATTTCATCCATACTTAAAGGAACACTCCACTATTTTTGAAAATAGGCTAGTTGAGTTAAACAGTTGAGTTTTACCGTTTTCGATTCTAATCAGCCGATCTTCGGGTCTGGCAGTAGCACTTTTAGCATAGCTTAGCATAGATAAAACTTGCGTAATATTATTATATATCTGGCGCACCTATGGTACGCCAGCAAAGTTCCTTGATTATTACACCGAAATGAGAGTATAGTTCCTAGCCATATCAACCTAGAAAATCGCAACTTTTCATTTTTCGTCCGTCTTTGTACATGATGTAACTAGAGAAGAGTCAAGTTTTAAATAGGAACAATATCGAAAATCTTTGGTCATTTTTGAGCAAGATGCTAACGGGCTAATTAGACTCAATGATCTATGGTAAGCTATGCTAAAACTGCTACTGCCAGACCCGGAGATTGGCTGAATGGATTCAAAAACGGTAAAACTCAGCTGTTTAACTCTAGGGGAGTTGGAAAATTAGCCTATTTTCAAAAAAAGTGGAGTGTTTTATACATATTTTGGACTATGGGGGTGCCATTATTTCGATGATGTGAATTGGTTACACTCAGTGAGCTTCTGGTGCTACCTTTTGCTGTTTTTACCACAACACAAAACTTGGAAAAAAAACCACAACTTGGAAAAAGTAAAATACTGATATGATAACCACAGATAGTGAAAGAGCATACAGGTGCCGATGGATACAAGCATAGGCTTAAACCATCAATTTTTTCCCACAAGGAGTCTAAACTCCCTGGATGTCGAGTGAAATCCACACTGAGAAACTCCTTCAGCGGCTGTGGCGTCATGACAAGCGTCGGCATGTTTACATCCTGCCAGGATGTAAACTCTTTCAGTAGCTGTGATCGACTAAAAGCCTCAAAGGCATCAGGGCTAAAGCGGAGAGAACAAATACGTAGGTCTTTAGGAAGTTTTATTTTTCCACAGGCATTTTCCCATTCTTTTCTCCTCTTCTTATCGCTAGGAAAGCAGTAAAGACTTACATCGCTTCTCTTATTGCCCTTTGACTGAAAATTACAATGCAACCAAAAGCCGCACAATGTGGCATCATATCAGTGTGTTGTGGTAAAAATAGCAACAGGTAGCACCAGTACCTCACTGAGTGCAACCATTTCACATCATTGAAATAATGGCGCCCACATGGTCCAAAATATGTATTAAAGGAGGTTCACTTCCAGAACAAAAATTTACAGATAATTTACTCACCCCCTTGTTATCCAAGATGTTCATGTCTTTCTTTCTTCAGTTGATAAGAAATTATGTTTCTTGAGGAAAAATCTCTTGAGGAATTATCTCCATGTAATGGACTTCAATGGTGCTAAATTTGAACTTCCAAAATGTAGTTTAAATGCAGCTTCAAATGGCTCCTAATGATCCCAGCCGAGGAAGAAGTGTCTTATCTAGCAAAACGATTGGTCATTTTCGAAACAAATTGACAGTTTCTATACTTTTTAACCTCAAAAGTTCGTCCTGTCTAAGTCTGCGTTAACTCTTTTTTTTCCAGTTTAGTACGGTCAATACAGTTAGGGTATGTAGAAAAACTCCCATCTCGATTTCTTCCCCAACTTTAAAATCGTCCTGCATAACATGAACATCTTGGATGACAAAGGGGTGAGTAAATTATCTGTAAATGTTTGTTCTGGAAGTGAACTTCTCCTTTAAACGATGTGGATTTTTTTTTAACATAGTATAAGTGTTTCATGGGTTTTCTTCTACTAATTTCAGTAAGAGACATCATTTATGTTATTGTAAGCCATACAAATCTTAATACCCGGGGTTATCTTTAAAGATTTAAATAGTACAATAATTATATATTTAGTGTTACATTTCTTCATGTATAAATAAAAAAGTATAATTTAGGTACTTTTTACACCCTACCAGCGACATGTAAAAGACCAAGAAGTTGTTTTCCACAGCTCACAGCCCAAAGAAAAGATGACATCAAGAAGCCACAGCCATTACAGCGGGAATGAATCATTTTAGTACTGTTGTGTTAATGTCCTAAAACCCAAACAAAATCAGACAGAATTTCTGTTAACATCACAGCACAACACCATGTGAAAAGAAAGGGGTCTTTGTGTCAGCCAGCATCTTTGCACTAAAGCAAACAGCCTGAATGAAAGAGAGTGAGCGCTCCCTAGACAGGCTTCTATCCTTGCCTAAGTATGGGTCTTAAGCCTCTAGTTGCAGCTCGCTGCCAAACATGCAGACCTAAATAGACTCCTAATATAATGCAGTGCAGCCCACTCATAAAAGAAGAGCCCTCACGGAGACACACATAACAGGTGGGTCAGTTGGAGTTACTTGTAAAGAGCAAAAACTGCGTCGAGAATAGACTATACGTGGGAGGGGGCTTTGCAAGTGGATTTTTGATGAATCAGTATCTAAGGGATTTCAAGGGAAGCCTTGAGCTAAAAAGGGGTCTGGGAATATTTGACCCCACTGACCGCCAGTCATTAAGAGTCGGCCCAGAGAAACGGCTGCAGTCAGATGAGATTCCTTCCTTTTCATGATCGGATTTATGTCTCTCTCACTAATTTATTGTAATAGGAAAGAAAAGGCTGCTGGTGAAGCTGCTGCTGAAAACGAAGACAAATCAAGCATGGCCAACCATGCAAATAATGCATAACTGTAGAACGGTCAATTGTTGAACAGTCTTCAAAAAGTGTCAATTCATCACACACCAAAGTATTTAAGAGTTCCCTGCCAAACTACATTTAGATAATGGTGCACACATGTGCATTTTGCACATACAGCAGCTGATGCATCAAATTTGGCACTGATGTTCTTTGTTTTCTCAAAAATTATGACTATCTACTGCAAATAATCCAATAAAAACAGCTGATCTTGGTTAAAATCAGGTACTGCTGATTGATTGAAGATGTGGCGTATGACTTCAATTGACAAAATTCTTAGCACTGCGTATTATGAAGATCTCCGTATGTGCTATTTCCCCTAAAATACCGCATCTAAGGATGATGCGCTTTTCAAAATAAGCCAAACAATATGACACAGCAATTGCTTCAACGTTATCAGGGAGGAGCACCAAGAATGCTCTTTTATTTTGAGATTGAGATGCCATTCACTACAAAATCTTCACCATGCAGTTGTTATGTAGAGATGAAGGTGTATTTGACTCATAAATGTGTGCCCACAGGCACAGCATGTTGAAAAACATGGCAAAGCCAGCTGCCACCCTCTCTGAAGAGAGCTCCCAGAGCGACATGGCGAGTGCATTTGAAAGAAGACAGCAGCTGAGGCAGAAAACTGCCTCAAACTCCCCAGACGCAGGTTAATCCACCTGGCTAACGATGTAGCCTATGGCTTTAATGCATGCTGGGAGTTTGTGATCTGTTATTTCAATAAAGAAAGTTACAAGCAAGGCCTCTTGAGCCACTGCAAGTAAACAAGACACTACACAAGTTAGGCAAAACAGGTCTTTGAAAGCAATTTCAGATCTTTACAAACGTCCTTCTCAATCCCAACCCCCAATACACCATGAGTAAATTTAGCCCTGTGCTAATCCGTCCCTCCCATATGCCATTTTCCTAGCACTGTCAGTCAATATTTACAGCTTGTTAACAGTCTCACTTACAGTTAACTTTCCAACATAGCAGAGGGTGGTTGGTGCTGATTGGGTTCACATAATTGCTCAATCACAGCATTCTACAGTCAGATATTTTCTGTAATGACCTTTAAAATGACATCCTACACAGCTGTGCTAGTTTCATGCAAGTCATATCGTGTGTCTCACATAGTACAATAATTTAATCTCAATTTTTCATGGCCATTTATTGTTTATTTAACAAGCAGCCGTGTAATTAGCGGGATAATGTACAAGTTAGCCGGTCATAATCACAAAATAAACCTCTTCAGGGTAATACAAGACCTACAGTTGAGGTCAAAAGTTTACATACACCTTGCAAAATCTACAAATTACAAACGCTTGATTCTTAATACTGTGTTGTTACCTGAATGATCCACAGCTGTATTTTTTTGTTTTGTTTTGGGGTTTTTTGCCCGCTGTTCTTCAGAAAAATCCTTCAGGTCCCACAAATTCTTTGGTTTTTCACCCAGCGGGCACCTTGATGTCAATTTGACGTCAAATATTAGTCAAGATTTGACCAAGATGCTTTATAGCATAATTTTAATTTCAGCTTGGATGCCAATTTCTTCTGGTGGTTAATTATGTAAAAATAGGAGGTTATCCTGCACTGAAATTGGCTTAATATATATGTAGGCCAATATGTTTGACGTTCAATGTACGTCAATTCAACGTCAAGTTTTAAACGTTTAATTGATGTCATATCGACGTCATATTGACATCAATGATTAGTATGTTTAATCAGAATTTATGTAAAGTTAAGGTGTACTATGAATTTGTCATTAGCTTGATTAAGTTTAAATAGAATTATTTTTTTCGTTAAATGAGGTTTTGAAACACATCCATGTCATCTTTTGAACCATGATGTGTTGGATTTGTGCATGGAACACAACTGCTGTTTGTGGACTTGTAACTTCAACTAGAAATTTATTGTTATTATTATTTTTTTTATTTTTATTTTTATTTATTTATTTTTTTTTTTTACTCATGCTGAAATTGAAGGTAAACAGTCGAGTGATTATTAAATTTACCAAAAATACTTATTTTTTTTTTTTTTTTTATTGATAGTGCTATCATAATACTGTATACTGGCAAATACAGCATTATAGATGTGACATTTTGTGTTAAGGATGTGACATAAATTCTTGAATATGTATGTGTTACCAATATACTAAACCATCTGCTTATATTTTAATAAACCCTTGTTGATAGAGTTTAAACATCAGAAAAATATCAGTCTATATAGTTTTCTATGTTAAAAAAGAGAAATAATCATGTGTTATGGATGTGACAAAAAAGGACACCGTTTTTGAAAGAATAGGTCTATACTTTGTAGGATTTCTTCAAATTAAAATGCACAAACCAGATGCAATAATACCCAACAAATAGAGAAGCGATGGCTCTTCAAAGAATAATGTTATTTTAATTTTGATAAATATGTACTGTTATGGATGTGACAAGCCTGAAAATAGCAATTACCAGACTATGGAAAATCATGCACTACAAAAAAAAAAAAAAAAATTAAAAATAAATAAAAAAATGCTTTAAGAGAGACCTGGGTCATGGCTATTTGTACCACCAAATGTTCACATCTGTGCTGTCAGTATAGAAAAAAACTTTGGTAAAAACGTTATTTTTTCATGGTAAGGTTGACTTTTGCATGGAATTACCATTTGCTGTTATTACGATATAATTGTAAAACCAGCATTTACAGTATTACAACAACAATTATTAATTATTGTAAAATTTACATTAGGCCTAATTTTTCACAGTGAAATTTTTCACTTTGACATTTCATGTCTGGTGAACAAAAACAGGCTTCCCTTCAGATTTTAAAATTATTCAGATTTCCTTAATTGACCAAGATGAAATGTATGACCCTATAAAATCAATTTTATTTTTTCCATTTTTTTTTCTTTTTAATTTTTCTTGACTCCAACAGACAAATAAAAAATATATATTAATAATAAAAAGTATGTCTAATTAATTGAAATCATGAAAAAAGTAATTTAACGGTAATTTATTAAAAAAGTTATTAAAAGTTTAACAAAAAATAAAAAAATTTTTTGGCTCTATGAAACGTGCATTTTATTTTCTCAAATTCAGTTTGTGTTTTCCAATAATTTTCTGGAATTATGAAAAATGTAGGGCCATAATGGACATTTATTGAGAAAGCATTCTCTGGTGTTAACACACCTGTAGATGGTGCTCTTTTACTCATTTCCGAGTTTCCGTTGAAACGCGTCATCACTGCCTTGTGAAAATTGGTCCATTCTGAAGTCGAAGCTTCCAGAAAGCGGATCTCTGACACGTTTTATCAGGTGAGTAAATGTGTTATCTTATGAAATATAAAACAAGTTATACTGGGTAACTGTTAACACTTAGAAGGTTGTGTTAGAATGAACTATGACTTGCAATGCAACAGCAACGTGCAATGATTTTGTGTGTGTGTGTGTGTGTGTGTGTGTGTGTGTATTCGAATTTCCCGCCAGTATGTGGCCTGTATATTAACGTTACCAGTGTGGTTGAAGCTTTGGCTATGTGAACATATAGCCGGTTCGCTAGATGTAAACATACTGGTCCCGATATACACTTCCTGTTTCTTTTTTTTTTTTACTTTACACAAACATCACAAAAAAATACAACCAACATAACATTTGACGGATGAAAATGTTACATTAGCACCTTTAAGATGTATTTGTATATGTGGAAAAAAAAACAAAAACAGGAAGCTTCTGGACCAGTGTTGTTTACATCTAGCGAAATGGTCTATAAAATATGACTATAAGCATTGTATTGTAAGTCTAACATTAATGATTTTGAAATGATTTTGAAATGTCAAGGGGATGATGCGTTAACCGTTTGTGTTCAGACTAGAGCTCCGCGTTAATTATTTGAATCTTAACGAACATCTCCCTGCTTTCACGGGGGTCCGTGTATTTGTGAGTCCATTCATTTTTTCGTTATTTATCCCAGAAATTAAATAAGGAAAATGCGGTTTCTTCTTGTTCAAACTGATTAATAAGCAGAAACATACCTTTTCACTATTATTTCATTAAAATAAGAGATTGTTTCATTAGAAAGAATGCTCCCCTTATGTAGATTGCATGCAACACATTCAGAGAATGATTAAGTTATCTTAAGTAAGTTGTTGCAGTTGCCAGAGTCCCAAACTGAAATAACACTTCTCTAAAAGTAGGCTTTTGAGTATGGATGAGATGTACTTAAGCAAGTGTTCATACTGGAATTATCAGAGAATATAGAACACACACCTTGCAAAATATGTGAATTCTATTTTGTGTAGCACCAATTTTAGTCGAATCGGGTCAAGTAACACTTGTCAGTTCAATTTTGCATCTGAAAAATAGGACATTTTAAAATTGGACTATGTTGACTTTGTCCTGCTGGTGCAGCTTACTTGGAAATAATAGTGAGGATCACTGAGCCACTAGTTGGTTATCCATGCTTATTTAAAGAGTTTTAATTACTTTGTGGATTGTTATGTTAGTACGAGTGATGGTTAGTTGAAAATGTATACTGTATTTTAAAATGAGTGATACAAGTGTCTCTATCTTCATTCAGGTGCTGTACAGCAGTCAAAACCATCATCGTCAGAGGCTGACATTAAAAAATTCATGCGGAATTATCTCCGGTCTGCTCCCGACAGATGTGGGGGTATGGGACGCCGAAAGGGCCAGACAGCGATTGATCTGTGTTCTGATTCTGAATAGGTACAAGCTAGCATTTACACTACCAGTCAAAAGTTTATGAACCGGAAGATTTTTAATGTTTTTTTTAAGAATTTCTACTATTTACGAATTGTACTATTTTAAAATGTAATTTATTCCTGTGATTAAAGCTGAATTTTCAGCATTATTACTCCAGTCTTCAGTGTTGCATGATCTTTCAGAAATTATTCTGAAAATACTGATTTTCTGTTCAAGAAACATTTATTATTATTATTATTATTATTATTATTATTATTATTATTATCAATATCAAAAACAGTTGAGTACTTTTTTTCTGGATTTTCTGTTTAATAGAAAGATCCAAAGATCTGAAATATAATTTATGTAAAATAAAAAGCTTTTGTAACATTATACACTACACCATTCAAAAGCTTGGAGTCATATATATATATATATATATATATATATATATATATATATATATATATTATATTATATTATAGAAAATAATACTTTTATTTAGCAAGGATGCATTAAATTGATCCAAAGTGATGACAAAGACATAATGTTACAAAAGATTATTTCTATTTTAGATAAATGCTTTTCTTCTGAACTTTCTATTCATCAAAGAAACCTGAAAAAATACTACTTTGCTGTTTTCAGCATAATATAATAATAATAATAATATGTTTTTGAGCAGCAAATCATAAAATTAGAATGATTTCTGAAGGATAATGTGACACTTAAGACTGGAGTAATGATGCTAAAAATTAAGCTTTGAAATCACAGAAATAAATTACATTTTAAAATATATTCAAAGAGAAAACAGCTATTTTAAATGCAATATTTGAAAATTTTATTGTGTTTGCTGTACTTGGATCAAATAAATGCAGGCTTAGTGAGCAGAAGAAAATTATTTAAAAAAACATTAAAAATCTTACTATTCAAAACCATTTGATTGGTAGTGTATCTACATAGTCTATCTACAGTATGTTGTTAATTGGCCTTTTTTATGCTTTTGATTTACATTGTTACATTTACTGTAGTCCCTTCACGAGATAAAATCCAGTTCACATTTGTATTTTGGAATTGTATCTTGATAAATAAAATAGTTATTACATTTATTACTGCTGTGTCATTATTTTGGTTGTCTAGAATAGGACATAAATGTGTGGAAGTAATTGACGTTAATTTTTGATGTCAATTTGATTTACGTTTTTGACCTGTTTTTTGACGTCAATGTTTGATGTCAATTTGACATTAAGTTTTTGACGTCAATTTGGCGTCAAGTTTTTGACGTCAATTTGATTTACGTTTTTGACCTGTTTTTTGACGTCAATTTGACATTAATTTTTGACGTCAATTTGACATCAAGTTTTTGACGTCAATTTGACATCAAGTTTTTGACGTCAATTTGATTTACGTTTTTGACATGTTTTTTGACGTCAATGTTTGATGTCAATTTGACGTCAGTTTGATATCAATTGCCCACTGGGCAGCGTTTTTGTGTATTTGAACCCTTTCCAACAATGACTGTATGATTTTGAGCTCCATCTTTTCACAGTGAGGACAAATGAGGGACTCGTATGCAACTATTACAAAAGGTTCAAACTCTCACTGATGCTCCAGAAGGAAACACAATGCATTAAGAACCGGGGGGTGAAAACTTTTGAACAGAATGAAGATGTGTACATTTTTCTTATTTTGCCTAAATATCGTATTTTTTTCATTTAGTACTGTCCTTCAGAAGCTACAGAAGATACTTACATGTTTTCCAGAAGACAAAATAAGTGAAATTTACCCTGATATTCAAATTCAGAAGTTTTCACCCCCCCGGATCTTAATGCATCATGTTTCCTTCACAAGCATCAATGAGCATTTGAACTTTTTGTAATAGTTGCATATGAGTATCTCAGTTGTCCTCAGTGTGAAAAGATGGATCTCAAAATCACAGTCATTGTTGGAAATGGCTCAAATACACAAGAATGCTGAAAAACCAAAGAATTTTTGGGACCTAAAGGATTTTTCTGAAGAAAAGCAGGCAGTTTAACTTTGCAGGACAAACAAGGGACTCATGAACAACTATTACTAAACAAAAAACACAGCTGTGGATGATTCAGGTAGCAGCACAGTATTAAGAATTAAGTGTATGTAAACTTTTGAACGGGGTCATTTTTATAAATTCAACTATTATTTCCATTTGTGGACTACAAGTAAATGTCTTTTATGTGAAAAATCTTATTCAGGTCTGTACTAAATTAAAAAATAACATGCATTTTGTATGATCCCCTCTTATTTTGGTCAAATAATTAACATTTTACAGATTCTGCAAGGTGTATGCAAACTTTCGACCTCAACTGTAAATTGGGTGACTAAATGATTCTGCTATAAATAATTTTGCTATATTTATTGGTATTTTTCTTCACATTTATGACCATACTTTTCAAAAGTCATCTCCTTTACCATAACATGATATCAGCAATCAAAGAATGCTATTTATATGTGTGGCATGAACTCTAGACCTTGGCTTTGTAAATTGACTTTCAGTCCATTTACAGCTCATGTTACTGATATTAAAGAGGGTGTCAAATCCTACACTGCAAAGATTAACTGCGACTCTTATGAACTCTTGACGCCTAGATGCTATTATAAAAAAATTCTGCACAAACCACGGTATTGCACCACTATATTATCCAACCAACAGCTTCATAAAAGCATCAGCAGCCTACTCTTGAAACAATTATCTTGACCCACGTAGACTATACGACAGTAGGTTGTATTTATGGAGTATTTCATTTTTATTTGACACTATGACTCCCTCAGTGTTGGACTCATAAACTCACTGGTTCTCAAAGCATGAAGCCAGGAACATACTTCACACAAGTGCTTGGTCAACGCATTGACATACTTGTGTATAATGTGTTTTAGGCCAAGGACGGTCTCGTATGCATGCCAGATTTAAAAGGGTGGAGTGCCACCATGAAAGTGGTGCCATAAAAGTGATTTTCACAATTACTATCCTCTCATCTGTTATCCGTCTCGTCAGATGGAAAAAATACAGGTCTGGAATGACATGAGAGCCAATAAATTATATGAGATATCCCTGTAATATTGCTCCTACAAGGTAATATGGGGTTTTTATTTATTTTCTTTAGATATTTTACAATTTTAAATAGTCTCTAATTAAAATTTATTTTTGGCATTCAGAAAATTTATGGGGGGGGAAAAAAACAGTAGGCTTATTGACAAAAAAAGTTATTTTGTTATATTTCTGTCAGTGAAGAGTGTAACTTTTTACTTTTTCCCCAATTACATTTATATAATAATAACTAAAAAAAAGAAAATTATTTGACGCTAAAACAAAATGAAATTCAAAACAAAGTTAATACATTGTTCAAAAAGTTGGACAAAGTGATTAAAAAACTGAGAATCACTAAGGGTTTAAGGTTTAAAGGCATGTTTAAAGAGATAGTGGACAAAAAAATTTAAATTCTGTCATTAATTATTTACCCTCATGTTGTTTCAAACCCGTTAGACCTTCGTTCAGCTTCAGAACACAAATTAAGATATTTTTGATGAAATCCAAGAGCTTTCTGACCCTGCATAGACAGCAATGTAATTACCATGTACAAGGGTCAGAAAGGTCGTATGGACATTGATAAAATAGTCCATGCGACATCAGTGGTTCAACATGCATGCATTGTGGTACTAGAAGAAATTGTTGACTAAAGTCGTTATTTTTGTTTTCTTTGGGCACTGAAAGTATTCTTGTAGCTTCATAAAATTACAGTTGAACCACTGATGTTACATGGACTATTTTAACAATGTCCTTACTACCTTTCTGGGCCTTGACCATTGTAGGACCCTGGATTTCTATATAGGGTCAGAAAAAATTATCTTAATTTGTGTTCTGTGTCACACGCACCGAATCACGTGGGGTCACGAGGTCCCGGAAGTAATCTCCGCGGGTATATAAACAGGAAGTAAGGTTCAGTTGGCACCGGACATTGAGTTCATGGTTGGACATCTTTGTAGGTCGTTTCTATTCATCTCAACTCACGTGAGTACCGCTTGGCGGAACGTTTATATATCCTTCTGTGTGTGAATGAGAACGCGGGTTTCCTGGTGGAAATCTTTACTCCGTTGCTGGAGCGTTCTTAGAGAAACTGCGTGGCTAACCTGCTCACTCGTGTGTATCCGCGTTTGAGTTCTCTGCCACGCTACACAGGGACCTATCCTCGATCGTTCACTTCTCGTCTTGCCTCCGTGACAGAATGTCCGGTCCCGAGATGGTCCCGGCGGATTTGGGGCAGTTGGTTGAAGTGATCCGGCGGCAGGCTGGGGAGATTATGAATCTGCGGCAGGAGCTGGTGCATTTCCGGGCGGAGATGATCGCGCTGCGCGCCGAGACCGCTGGTCTTCATGCGGAGTGCGAGGGACTCCGTTCGGATCTCACCGCCCTGCAGGCGGATCATGACGACCTGGCCGCTGCTACGGTTCCTCCCGCTGAACCGGTCCGCCAAAACCCCCCCGTCAGTCATCCCAAATTATCGCTTCCGGACAAATGGGATGGGTCCGGAAGTAAATGCGATGTCTTTCTTACCAACCTTAATTTAATTTTTGAGTTTCAGCCTTCCCGTTACCCCTCTGATCGTAGCCGGATCGCCTTGCTCACTTCACTCCTCACTGGACAGGCAGCTGAGTGGGCTACGGCGGTTCTGAAGGCCGACGGAGACGTTGCTCATTCCTACCCTACATTTACCTCCGAACTCAGAACCGTCTTCCAGCATCCTGAGAGCGAGGTGGAGGTTGATTCACGGCTATATCACCTCAAACAAGGGAGTCGCAGCGTCAGCAAATACACTACAGAATTCCGCACACTCTCCGTTCAAACCACCTGGTCCAACTCAGCTCTCCGCACAGCCTACTACGAAGGACTGTCCACCCGTCTTCGAGACGAATTGGCTGTGCGGGAGCTCCCTGACACCCTGGAGGGCATGATACAGCTGGCCCTCCGGGTGGATCAGCGGATGAATCATAATACTAAAACTGTCTTTCGCTCTTTTACAGGATCCACTGGTTACCACAGGACTCCAGAACCATCCACCTCCCATGCTGTCGCTGCGTCTCCATCACCTCCACCGATCGCCTCAGAGGCCCACTCAACCGGAGCCGGGGAACCCATGCAAATAGGGCGCACCTCCCTGTCAGCGGCAGAGAGGGCCAGACGCTACCGCGAGGGCCTGTGTGCCTATTGCGCCTCCCCGGACCACCATCGAGCTATCTGCCCTCTTCGTCCGGGAAACGGGCAGACCAGGTGAGGAGGGGGAGGTCCTCATCTGGTCCCAATACTGCGAAAACCTACCCCGAGCCCGTTTCTTCCCGGCTGCTGCTGTCGGTATCAATCCTCATGGGCCACAAACGGATCGAGACCTCCGCATTCGTTGATTCGGGTGCGGCTGGAAACTTCATCGATCAAGCTTATGCTGCCCAAATGGGGATTGTAGTCGAGGTGTTATCCCAACCCTTGAAAGTTACTGCCATTGACGGTCGCCCCTTAACCCTAAGCCCTATCACTCACCGCACCCAAGAACTCACCCTCATCATCGAGAACCACTCTGAAGTCATCCAATTCTACGTCACGAAGATTCCCTCACCAGCCATCATCCTCGGTCACCCCTGGCTCGTCACTCACGACCCTCTCATCTCCTGGACCTCACGCCGGATCATTCACTGGGGTGCGACCTGTCAGGAGCTCTGTCTCCGGGCCAGGGTTGGGACGTGTTCAGGGGAGCCCGGGGCCCTCGACGTCGACCGCGACGCTATCCCTGTCCAGTATCGCGACCTGGTCGAGGTCTTTAGCAGGCGTAGCGCGGCCCGGCTGCCTCCTCATCGCCCCTACGACCTCGCCATCGATCTCGTGCCGGGCGCGGTACCGCCCCGCGGTCACCTGTACTCCTTGTCGGCCAAGGAACAGCTCGCTATGGAGGAGTACGTAGCAGAGGGTCTTCGCGCAGGTACCATCCGACCCTCTAGCTCTCCGGCGGCCGCGGGGTTTTTCTTCGTAAAGAAGAAGGACGGGGGTCTCCGACCGTGCGTCGACTACCGAGGGCTCAACCAAATCACCGTGAAGAACCGTCACCCACTCCCGCTTACCAACACCGCCCTGGATGCCCTCTCTGGTGCCCACTTCTTTACGAAGTTGGATCTACGGAGCGCTTACAATCTGGTACGCATCAGGGAGGGCGACGAGTGGAAGACGGCCTTCATAACCCCCACCGGCCACTACGAGACCCTCGTCATGCCCTTCGGCCTCTGTAACAGTCCAGCTGCCTTCCAGCACTTCATCAACGACGTTCTCCGGGACATGCTGGGTAGATGGTGCTATGCCTACCTGGATGACATCCTCATCTATTCCAAGACCTTAGAAGAGCATACCCAGCATGTCCGAGCAGTCCTCCAGAGGTTGCTGGCCCATCAATTGTACTGTAAGTTGGAAAAATGTGCTTTCCACCAGCACTCCACCACGTTCCTGGGCTTCATCATCTCTGCTCAGGGTGTGGCCATGGATCCCCAGAAACTGGAGGCTGTGCGTTCGTGGCCCCTACCCGCGTCGCTCAAACAGCTACAGCGTTTTCTGGGGTTCGCCAATTTCTATCGGCGATTCATCCGGGGCTTCAGCTCAATTGCAGCACCTCTTACTGCTCTAACTAAACCATCCCGCGGAGAATTTCACCTCACCCCGGAAGCCACTCAAGCATTCAGGACACTCTGTCACCAGTTCACCACTGCTCCCATCCTCACGCATCCAGATCCCACCAAGGTCTTCGTTGTTGAGGTGGACGCTTCCGATGTGGGCGTAGGAGCCGTCCTCTCGCAACGCGGTCCAGACGAAAAGTTACACCCATGTAGCTTCTTCTCCAGGAAATTTAATTCCACTCAGCAGCGTTACGGGGTAGGGGACCGTGAGCTGTTGGCCATCAAGTGGGCTCTGGAGGAATGGCGTCACTGGCTCCAGGGCGGCAGTGAACCATTCACCGTCTGGACCGATCACCAGAACCTCACTGTCATCAAGCAGACCAAACAACTCAACCCCAGGCAGGCGCGGTGGGCACTATTCTTTGAACACTTCGACTTCCACCTGTCTTATCGTCCCGGATCCAAAAATACCAAAGCCGATGCACTCTCCCGTCAACACCAGAAAGACACCTCCACCTCCGATCCCGCGCCTGTCCTGCCACCTCAGATCATCTTGGCTCCTATCCGGTGGGGGTTAGAAGAGAGAGTTCGCCAGAGTCACGGCCAAGATCCTCCTCCACCTGAGACCCCCGCTGGACGCCTCTTCGTCCCCAACCAGCTGCGCCAGGAGGTGCTCCAGTGGGGACACGATTCCACGCTGGCTGGACATCAGGGAGTCCAGAGAACCATTAACTTTCTCAGTCGAGCATTCTGGTGGAGGACGCTGCGGAAGGACGTACAAGAATACGTCCTGGCCTGCAACATCTGTGCCCGCTCTAAGAACCCCAACGCGCCCTCCACCGGGGAGTTGCAGCCCCTCCCCATCCCCAAACGCCCCTGGACCCACATCTCCGTCGACTTCGTCTCTGGACTTCCCGATTCCCAAGGAAAGAACACCATCCTCACCATCGTGGATCGGTTCTCCAAGGCTGTGCACCTGGTGGCTCTCTCCGGGCTCCCCTCTGCCAAAACCACCGCGGAGTTAATTCTAGAACACGTAGTCCGCCTGCATGGGTTCCCCCAGGACATCGTCTCGGACAGAGGGCCCCAGTTCACGGCCAAGTTCTGGCAGGCCTTCTGCCGTCTGGTCGGTACCACCTCCAGCTTATCATCAGGGTTCCATCCGCAAACTAACGGCCAGACGGAGCGGGCCAACCAACAACTGGAGCGCTTCCTCCGATGCTTCGCTAGTGAACATCAGCGCTCCTGGGCCAACTACCTCGTCTGGGCTGAACTCTCAAACAACCTTCACACCTCCACCGCCACCGGCCTTAGCCCATTCGAGGTATGTTACGGATTTCAACCTCCCATATTCGAACATCAGGAGCCGGAGGTTGAAGTTCCGTCTGCCCAACAGTTGGTCCGCCGGTGTCGGCGGCTTTGGAACCATGCCCGTGCTGCCATTCAAAAGGCCAACCGACGGTACGTCGTGCAGCACCGCCGCCGACACCCTCCGGGACGATTGTTCCATGTGGGTGACAGGGTTTATCTATCCACCAAGAACATCAACCTCAAGACTGACTCAAGAAAACTCACCCCCCGGTACATCGGTCCCTTCAAGATCACCCATCGTCTGAACCCTGTCACCTTTCGGCTCCAGCTGCCTGCCTCCCTCCGGGTCCATCCCGTATTTCATCAGTCCCAACTTAAACCTGTTCTCTTCTCTCCTCTGTCTCCCCAGGCTCCCGCTCCCCCCCCACCCCGGATTGTGGACGGTGGTCCTGCTTACACCATTCGGAGGATCCTTGACTCGCGACCCCGTGGCCGGGGCACCCAGTATCTCGTAGACTGGGAAGGCTACGGTCCGGAGGAGCGGTCATGGGTTCCCGGACGGTTCATTCTGGATCCAACTCTCATTCAGGACTACCGTCGTCGGGTATCCTCCGCTCCGGGACCGTCTGGTGCCGGCCCTGGAGGGGGGGGTACTGTCACACGCACCGAATCACGTGGGGTCACGAGGTCCCGGAAGTAATCTCCGCGGGTATATAAACAGGAAGTAAGGTTCAGTTGGCACCGGACATTGAGTTCATGGTTGGACATCTTTGTAGGTCGTTTCTATTCATCTCAACTCACGTGAGTACCGCTTGGCGGAACGTTTATATATCCTTCTGTGTGTGAATGAGAACGCGGGTTTCCTGGTGGAAATCTTTACTCCGTTGCTGGAGCGTTCTTAGAGAAACTGCGTGGCTAACCTGCTCACTCGTGTGTATCCGCGTTTGAGTTCTCCGCCACGCTACACAGGGACCTATCCTCGATCGTTCACTTCTCGTCTTGCCTCCGTGACATTCTGAAGATGAATGATGGTCTTACAGGTTTGGAACGACATGAGGGTGAGTAATAACGACAGAATTTTTATTTTTGGGTGAACTATCCCTTTAATACTTGTGTTTAAGAATTCAGAATTGAGACAAATATCTTTTGTTTAGTGATCATTAACAAGATTCAGCTGAAAACAACTGGATAATGCCCAAATGTCTCCCTGCTGGAGACACCATTAAATAATTTAAAAAAATCTTCAGACATTTAAACAACAACATCAAAGAGAGTGCAGATGCACTGAACAACAACTGGCAGATACTAAGCTGTAAAGAACAGAAATAAAGTGATGGCATCAGTTGGAATCATTATCTTCTTCTTTATGAGTAAGAGATCTTGCTGAGCTTATGTTCAGGAGATGTTCAGGAGTGGGATGGAATGCAGTTTGCTACCCACAATGACTCACTCAAGCTTGGTTCTCTAACCCAACCTCCACTAACATGCTTTTGGTGCAAAAAACATCTGGAGCTGGAGAGACGGAGAAAGTTGTGGGAACAACAGCAAAATAAAACAAGAGTTCTGTTGTGCAGCACAACAATAATGCATTTAATCTTTTAAAAAGCCGGATGTCAGAAAGGCGATCATTTTAATTACACTGCAAAGGAATGGAGTTGTGGTGGGTGGCCATCATCGCTTTTGGGTTGGGACACTGATGTCCAACTCTGAATTTTAGCTAATGCTTCAGGCAACTGACATACTTGTGGTGCAGCATGTGTAAGTTAAAGGAACAGGCTGTTCTCTCTGACACTCTTTTGCTGGGATGGAGGGTGGGAGGAGGAACTGGGCACAGTTTACTTCCTGTGTAGACAGACTCTGCTACGATGGGCCTTTAGAGCCAGAGAGACCCAATCACTGAGTCTGCCGCCATACAGCAAGTCTGGAAATTGTGAACCAGCACTAAATTTGGCAAAGTCGAGATGGTTAGACTAAAAGCTCCAAGATGGGGCCAAGGCATTAAATGCCTGCCAACACATGCCTGTCCTTTAGGGCTGGGTTTTGACACAAATTTCACTATTCGATTCTGATTCACAAGCTTGCGATTCGATTTCATTTACATTCGATTATTTTGGACATATCAGGTACAGTACATGTACATACAATCTCAATAAAAGCCGTAAAATATACATGAGAGTCCGTTGGTGCTATTGAAGGTGAAAATTAACTGATTTATATACAAGCTAGGGCTGTCACTAACAATTATTATACTAACGAGTAATCTGTCGATTATTCTGACGATCGACAGATTAATCGGATAATTATAATAAACATTTTTTTGTTGTAATAAAAATAGACCTAAGTGAACAATAGCCTTTAAAATTACTTAAAATACATATACAATAGCAATGAGGCAATAATAATTAGCTAAAACAAAGTATCAAAAGCAAGAAATCATATGGTTTTATTGAACAAAACTTAAAATAAATAATGTATTATAAACAATAGAACGAATGTACATTACGCATTATAACAAATGCCTGCAGAGGGCGTCAACAGCCTGATGATTGTTTTTACACTTTACTGCTTGATCTAATCAGTGTTTAATATTGACTAAACAACATTTAATTCAAATGTCCACTTAATCTTTAATATTTGGCCATTTCTTCATGACAGAAATGCTACAGCCACTGTAATTTCTTGTGGACATGAAAACGTGTAAACTCAGAGTGAGGGTTTGAGCTTTTATTTTGAAATCGCGATGAACAGTTAGCATATTGACAAAGATGATGTATTCTCCTGTGTTTGCTAGGTTTATAAATGATACTAGTCACCTTACAAACTGTTACCTAACAAATCTGATGAAATAGCACACGTTGCGTTCCCATATTAAAATAAACCCAAACTCACAACAATATTAGGAGATGAAACTTGAGACGCTCCACACATGTAAATGATAACAGTTTGTGTAGCAAGCATTTACTATGAACAGAGCCGCACTGAGATGCACGAAAGTTAACGTTACGTAACAAACATGCATGTAAATAATTAAAGCGCATATATTAAACCTGCATCACATATATTTATTTAATTGAATCATAGCATTTGTGAATTCTTAATAGCATTATGCTTTATTATGATATTTAAATGGGTTTAGTATGTGGAATGCACCACTTCCGGTATTTTGCCAATTACTAACAGGGGCAAAATGAAAATGAGGATTTTTTTAAAAATCGAATACTCGAATAGAACACTTAAATTCAGCAAAATGCTCCCTTCTAACGTTCATTTTTCTAGCTGACTAACAGGTTTATTGACACCAAATATGCTTTTCTGAGGTAAATGTAACCTTACCTGCCATTGTTTACAAAAGGAAAAGGAAAGGACGTGACGTGTGGCCAAGTATGGTGACCCATACTCAGAATTTGTGCTCTGCATTTTACCCATCCAAGTGCACACACACAGTAGTGAGAAGTGATCAAACACACACACACCATGAACACACACCCGGAGCTGTTATACTGACATTTTTTGCGGTTAAAACTCTGATTGAGCTATTACATGACACAGGATACGGATTTCGGTAAGGTGTACTCTTTTTTAACGTACCTTCGGATGTTTATTAATGTCTGTTTCGTGATGAAACTGGTATTAAAGCGGAGATGATCAGTTCACGTACACTCCGTGCTGTCCCCTCTCTTGAACTGAGGCCAAAACGGCATTTATTGTTTTAATACTGCAATAAAATGCAGAATTTGAAATCTGAGACTATGTTTTATATCAGAAGTAACAGAACACAAAGCATATTGCGATTTATTGGATGGGAGGTGCCCTAAAATGTTCCATTCATTAATTCAAAACAGGCTAGACTAATTCATTCTTGGGATTTAAGTGTTAAGTGTTGTATTTTTTACCCAGCCCTACTCTCATGTGTTGCATATCTAAATCACAGGACCAGAAAGGAGTGAACTGTCCATCCTTATCATTTTAAATCAATGTTGAAAAGTATTTAGTATGACATATTTGAAATAAATTAAAGTACTGACTGCTACAAAGTTTCTGAGGACTCACAATTCATGCACGTTATATATATATATATATATATATATATATATATATATTATATATATATATATATATATATATATATATATATATATATATTCCAGTATTTAAATAATTACTGTATGCATTTATACTTTAACATTGTAACACTCAAAATATCATAACATGCTCCTATTGCAAGCAAACTACAAGCATTCATTTCAAGTTATTACACACAAAATCCAGAGCACTAAATGTTCTTGCAGTAATGCTAAGTAAACCAAAATTTTTATTTTCACCACCCACATACAAACATAAACAACCATGCTTTTCCAATGTAAATAACATCCTGTTCAGCTAGGCATTTCATGCAAAATATTACAGAATTCGGAACAACTTACTGCTCAGAGCTGGCTGAAACACAACGGTTGTTATACCAGTGTTTTCTAAACTCTGGACAAGCTTTCCTTGCGGATGTAAACATTCAAAGGGTCACCTTTTCCAGTCAAATATTGATGTTCCTTGGACACATTTTAATTAGCAGCCTGTACCACTGGCATACATAAACCCAGATGATTTGCATTAACAACAAGAGGCTGCTCAACTCAAAACAATTAAACAATAAAAAACAATTATAAGAAATACAAGACACAGTTATAAGTGATGAAACAAAGCATATGCTAATTAATAAACAGAATGATTACATTGGCATTTATTAATTTGCTAGTCAGTAGTGATAATTATGGTCTGCAATGTGTTTTGTGCATCATGATTCACTAAACTTAATTTGTAAGCTACACTGCACAATTTGTGCATCAACAAGAGAATATATATAGATACCTGTTTGAGTAAACCGCAAGGTCTCTAGAGTAATATGTTTCCAGAATCTCATCAACTGTGACCTCACATGTGCACAATATTTGCTCTGAGGGTGTGCAGGTGTTCTGTATGGACTGGGTTTGTGCTTGTTGTGTGACTGAGTGCTTGGCAGTATCTAAAGTTCACACTTGATAATTGTTCAGGAATATATGAGCACACATGCTGTGAGGCTGCAGACATACCATTCAGATTGTTGCGGTTTACAGCTGACATAAACATTGAAATAAAAATTCTGTAAAATAAGCTTTGGCTGAGAAGCACAGTTAAAACACTTCAGTCAGTATATTGATGAACAATATACTGGACCCTGCATAGACAGCAACACAACTACCACATTCAAGGCCCAGAAATGTAGTAAGGACATTGTTAAAACTTGCAGGAGAGAATAAATTTGGACACCCCAGCTTCATAAAATTAAGGTTAAACCACTGATGTCACACGGACTATTTTAACGGTGTCCTTAGTAGCTTTCCGGGTCTTGAACGTGGTAGTCGGATTTCATCAAAAATATCTTTAATTTGTGTTCTGAAGATGAATGAAGGTCTTACAGGTTTGGAACAACATAACGGTAAGTAATGACAAAATTTCCACTTTTGGTTGAACTATCTCTTTAAATCAGTCAATATTGGATATTTATATGCATATTGGATATTTAATAGTGCATGAGTATTTATGTTTTTACATTTAGATTACTTATGTATGGAAGCCAGTATCCACCACTGAATAAAAAAAATAGAAAAAGGTTATTGCAACTTTATATCTCACAATTCGGAAAATTTATCTCACAATTCTGAATTCAATTGCGAGTTAGAACGTCAGAATTGCATGACAAAATCGCAACTGTGAGCTATAAAGTCAGAATTGCGTGATATAAACCCATTATTGTGAGCTATAAAGTCAGAATTGCGTGATATAAACTTGCAACCGCGAGCTATAAAGAATTGTGTGATACAAACTCTCAATTGCGAGATATAAAGTCAAAACTGGGTGATATAAACTCATAATTGCGAATTATAGTCAGAATTGTGTGATATAAACTCGCAACTGCATGTTATAAAGTCAAAATTGCAAGTTATAAAGTCAGAATTGTGTGATATAAACTCACAGTTGCGAGTTATAAAGTCAGAATTGCAATATAAACTCACAATTATAAACTTTTACATTTTTTCTCAGACTTACATGATATAAACTCGTAATTATGAGTTATAAAGTCACAGTTGCGACATAAACTCACAATTCTGACTTCTTTCTCAAAATTGCATCATATAAACTTACAATTGTAAGAAAAACTTACATTTCTGACTTTTTTCTCGCAATTGTGAGTTTTTAATCTCGTAATTGCGTGTTATAAAGTAAAAATTGTAAGATATAAACTCCCAATTTAAAAAAAAAGTCAGAATTTTGAGTTTATATCATGCAATTCTGAGAAAAAAGTCAGATTTGCGAGTTTATATCTCTGACTCTGACTCTGACGAGTGACTCTCTGAATTCTGACTTCATTTCTCAGAACTGCAAGGTTATATCTTACAATTCTGACATAACAACTCGGAATTGCGAGACTGTATGACGCAAAATAAATAAATAAACAGTCCTGAAATACTCATTTAAGATATGAGACACATGAAACTAATAACGTGTAGAAGACTGGTTGCCAGGGACAACTGTAAATTGTATACAGTTTGTTCATCATAACACAAAAATATTTGACCACAGAAAGTCACAACTGACCAGTCACAATCACATATTTCAGAAGAGCATGGTAAGCATATACTTAGATTTCAACAATCTACGCCCTGCAAGTAATCATTTATGAGTGCAGCTAACCACACACTGAAACATAAAAACACAATGAAACTCAATGTAGAACATATTCGCTTTTGGATCATGGAGTACATTACTCCGAGGGTAATACAACACCCCATGGATTTACTACGATTACTTTCAGAGAATGAAATGTGAAAGTAAAAGCAGTTGTGCATCAAAGCATAGAACCTAATGTCTTATGTGGAGAGTGTATCTAGATGGAATTACATGCATGCAGACTTTACGTAAGATAAGTAATAAGACATTAAACCACAGATTAAGAGTAGCAGTGACTTGCCTTAAGAGGTAAATCACTCTTATAATAATTCCAAATCATATGCTCATGAGCTTTTCTCACATTCGTGTTAGAGTTAAGTCTCTCGGGCACATCTTCAGACAGTTCAGTTATGTAACAGAAGAGATTAAACTACAAATTTTCTCCTTTCTCGCACACTCCCTTTGCTGTCACTGATAGCCAAAACCCAAGTATGGAAACAAAGTCCAAGAAGCCCATCTGGATTTTATTCCTGTTCACATTTGGTTACTTAACCAAAAATAATGGTTTCCCTCTCAATAGAACAGGCAAAATTTCAAAGACCTCATACGGTATTTACTAGATTATGTGTTATTATCGTCACAGTGCTGACAAAAAAAATCATGCTAGTTAACACCTTGTATATCTGTTATTCCATGTAGACTCCATCCTGTCATTATGGTTTACATTACGTATATACACTCTTACACAAAGCTACTGTGGCATCATTATGTTATAGTAGGTGTTTTATCACTTACAGCTTGAATATGGGTTACACTTTTCACTGTCTGCTGCAAGAAGTTTTAATGTATATCGACTAGTAAATTGGCATTTGGCTCAAAATATGTTTTTAGCTCTAAGCACTCATTAAGCAAACAAAAGGCAGCTTCAAGGGAAAAAAAAAGTCCCTAGCAATGTACAAAACAATTGTTGTACCAACAAGACAAACTGCAAAGCCTCTAAAGGGACATGGTAATGGAAAAAAAAAATGAAATGAGTGGGAAAATACCAGAATATTGCTGAGCTTGTGAAATGTTTTTAAAGTGACAGTCTAAAACCTAACACTACATTCTGATTGGCTGATAGCAATGTTGATCAAGGAACACATTCTACATGGAAGATGAAAAATATTTAGAGCTCTCCTAAATCTACCCTAATGAGATTCAAGGTTGGTCAGGCAATATGCAGGGGACCTTTCTCCAGTGTACATAATACTGTGGTCCATTTTTGTTAGTCCTGGACCAAAAGCTAAAGTTTAAAGGCTAGAACTCAGCACTTTCCATACCACTGATTTTGGCTTCAACAGGCCAAAGGTGCATGGAACAAGGCGGGTTTAGATCATTAGGTGTTTCTTCTAATCCCCATTCCTCAAGCAGAAAAACATGGCATGGCTTTTTAATTTCCGTACAGCAACAACTTTAAGAAGGAAGGAAGGCTTTCCAAAGGATAAACGGGATAAATCTGTAATTTAATTAAAAATATTTGAACTAAAGTTTATATACTTGAATTTTTAAAGTTTATATACTTGAGTTTTTACTTGAATATCACGTCCTGTTTTTTAAAATATTTTGTTCACCTTCCCTCACACACCAAAACTCAATGATCTCATTTTGTACCCTTTAAAAATGGTGCCAGGGCAAATTATTATTTTGAATGGACGCACTGTTCTGCTTCTGTCTCTGTTTCGCCAGTTCCATATTTGCTCTTCTGGCTATTTGTTGCCTTTCAAAGTTAAGCAAATGGAGTGCTACTATTCTGTCTCTTCGCATCTCGTCTTACACGCACGTATCAC
Organism: Cirrhinus mrigala; assembly: GCA_036247105.1. NCBI lineage: Eukaryota > Metazoa > Chordata > Actinopteri > Cypriniformes > Cyprinidae > Cirrhinus > Cirrhinus mrigala. The sequence continues at coordinate 12,460,675 of CM070022.1, forward strand.
AACCATTCACACAGTTCAGCCCCCTGCAAGCACTTGCACGCGGCAAACACAAACATGCAACATATTTGACAGCTCTGATTTCAAATGCATTCACCTAATTTCCATTTGACTCTTGGCTCCTGCTTACAGCAGGCAAGCGAAGAGACGATGGTGGACATCCCAAAAATATGGAACGCAAAGCTTCCAGCTTTCCAAAGCAGCTGGGAAGACAAGTGATACCATTGTCAAATCATGAGGCTCTTTCCCATAAAACCTTGTTAAACCCTGTATGAAGGTTTGACACTGGGCTCAGTCAAAAGTCATTTTCCATGGCGTATTTACACTCCTTTTCTCATTTTCCTTTCTTAATGCTAACCTTCGATTTGAGCAGTTTCATATGACAAGCTTTCATATCATTCTCAATTCATTATGTAAAGTATCAATGTCATTGGGCTCTATTTTTTCCAAATTCTGTTTCAATTTTTCAGAATTCCGTTTTTCTTTTTAATTTTTCTAGACGCTGTTTTAATGGCTATATTAAAAGATATTCATCAAAAAACATATCTAATTCATTGAAATTATGAAACTTACACAATTTTAACAGCAGTTTATTAAAAGTTTAACAAAAATTACATTTTTAAGGCCCTATGATTTTTTTCCCCCCTCAAATTTAATTTTATTTGACCAAATTCTGTTTTCCTTTAATTTTCTGGATTTAATTAAAAAAATTAGTGAGTTAAAGGATTCCTCCACCCCAAAATGAAGATTTTGTCATTAATCACTTACCCCCATGTCGTTCCAAACCAATAAAAGCTTAATTCATCTTCAGAACACAATTTAAGGTATTTTGGATGAAAACCGGGAGGCTTTTGACTGTCCCATTGATTGCCAGGTAAATATCAAACCGTAAATAAACGTAGAAGACTCCTAAAGTAATAGCAGCCAAATAACCTAATAACCCAGCTGCTGTGATATCTGTTAATCAAAGAAGAAAAAAGAGAAAATCAATAACTTTTGTAGCTTTAAGGATTCATCTATATTTTTTTTTGCATTTAGTGTTTAACTTTATTCAATTTCTTTATATTTCCTACTTGCTGTAGGGCACAGTTAAATAATGAGTTTATGTGAAGATTGTTTTAGGTTCACCTAAATTAGAAGTTATTTTTTAAAGTCCAATAATGTTAAAATTGCTAGCTCTTAATTATGTAATGTTGAAAGGCTACAGTCAATGCTTAAATATTAGGGGAAAAAAAGAACAATTCCCAGTAATATTGGTATCAGTGATACTCAGTAAAGCTAATTGCTATAAAAACAATAACAAATATTAAAAATATACTGTCTTTATTGTTACATTAATTTGAAGATTGAATGTGAAATTATTGCAAAATAAAAGTATATTTAAAAACTTGTTAGGTGGGATTAATTGTGATTAATTTCCGAAAAAAAAAAAGTGTGATTAATTAGTTAATTTTTTAATCGATTAGTATTTAAAGTTTTCTGGTAAATAAATTATGGTAAATAATTTCTTCTAAATATTCCTTAAAAATAATGTTTTAACCATTTTAGTAGTAGTAGTAGTAGTAGTAGTAGTAGTAGTAGTAGTACCTACTTTCATTACGTTACACAATTAATATATTTCTGTCACAGTTTTTTCAAGTTAAACCAAACTTTTATTTTGACAGATTGTTGTGAAGACTTTTAAGTTTCTGTTTGTGTATGATAATAGTTCTCCTCAAAAGAAATGGTTAAATGCTCATAAAGTGACTCTCGGAGCAGTTCTAGAGATTATGTTTGTGTGTTCATGTACTCATACAATATATAGAGGCAGCAGAGGCTGAAAATACCACGAGTTACAGTATGTGTGTAGTAAACAAAACCGCACGTCTGCACCATTCATTCACATAGAGAAACACAGAACATGCAGGATTTACATTTAAATAGTATTTCTGCAGCTTAATATTCAGACATTAGTCCATATTGCATTTTGATTTAAGTGTACTGACGTACTTTTAATTTATTCACCCAAAATTCCATGACATTCTACGTTATTCAATTTTTATGACCGGATTCCGTGATTCCGTCCGTGTTTTCCATCAAAACACGGGCCCTGCATTTAGTCAACTAACTCCACTAATCCTCCAGCACACCAGAATTAAAGCAAAGAAAAGGCTCTTTTGCAAAAAAAGGCACAGTTGCCAAAGTCAAGTTGGAGGATAATCAATAAACCATATTACTTTTTCCTGAAGAAACCTCCAAGCAGCAACTCCCCACTGATCTCAGTCAGAAATTCTATTTAAAGCTGTTTGTTCTTTGCTTTTTATATCATGTTAGTCACGCACAAGAATACAATGGTTTCTATTAGCCTGCTGAGTCACAATCTTGCATCGCATTTATGTGGATCTGGGTGCAGATGTGCATATATATTTTAAATGGTTTGGTGTGGTAAGCAAATTTAGTTTGAGCCTGTTTGTTGATGGTGAGTCATATGAACAAAAAAAGTATTGTAAATATCTGCAGCAGTGACCTTCTGTAATCCAGATTTGATTGTTATATCACTTTATTTGATCAGAATGATGCAGTTTCAGACCCCCTCAGAGATGGCAGAATCTTTCTGGATATGGAACAGGCTCATTTCTGGATTGAATAAAGTACAAACTGCAGAAAAACCCTTCGTACAGCGTCATCTACATGTTGACTACTACTTTTACTATGCCAGCTAGAAGCAGCTATTTATTATTGTGCTGGATTCTTGGACAGAAGTGGTTTAGGAAAAACCTAACCCGGATTAGAAATTTAAAAGATAAATCTAACACATATGGGTTTGTTTAGCAATACATTATGAACTCAGGGATAGAGAATGAAGATGTATACCCATGACTGTTTTTATCTTTTATTTATTTATTTATTTATTTATGTATTTATTTATTTGTCAGCAGCAATTCCTTGCTTAACTAAGAAAACATAACACAATCCTTGAAAATCTTATCCAATGTGCAGCTTTTGATATTTTGACATTTTTGGTTTTATAATGGCCAAAAGAAACGCGTTTCTCTAGAACTCAGTATATCAAGGTATAATAAATAAATAAATTAATTAATTAATTAAAATATATATATATATATATATATTATAAAATTCTACTCTTTTCATCTTTTAGTATTTAATAAAGTTTGACTTTGCTTGCAGATCAACATTTCCATGACAAAGAGCTTACTCTGTGTCTATATTTTACTTATAAATGATAAGTATATATAAACTTATAAATTTAATGCATCTTTAATATATAAAAGTATATATAAAAGTACATTTCTTTCAAAAACATAAGTATTTCGTAATGAAACAGCAGTGTGCAGTATATGTTTCTCATAAAGCACCTAGATCGAAGCCGCAATAATTCTGCAATAACTTTAAACCTTCCCAGAGGCAAGAAACAATCATGAATACAAGCAACAAGATGTTGGGCAGGGATATGAGAACCAAGGACACTGTGGATGTTAAGTAGTAGATCTGGAATAGTTGGCATCTCAATTATAAACTAAGGTTCCTCTGATCGTGCTGAATGCTAATGCGGTTTGGTCAGCCTAGCAGCCCTTGAAAGAAATCTGACTCATCGCTAAAGCCCTTGTTGCCACGGTGGGTGTCCAGAAGAGAGTTTATTTTAATAAGATGTGGCATGCCAGTGCAATGAGTAAGGAAGAACAGAAAAGCACTCTGGGTTATGGAGGAGATAGCAATATAATATCCAGAAATACATATAAAAACCCATCTGCTTTGTTTCCTCATATCAAGCATAACAATGATGTTCTGCAATCCTTAATGACAGATAATAGGCAAAGTTTCTTCATTTCTATTTGGATGCCTATAAATAAAATGTCACTTTTTTCATTGTATAATGTTTAATAAAGTTTGACTTTGCTGGCAGATCAATATTTTCATGAAAAAGAGCTTACAAGAGGCTTTCTGTGAATGCTGATCCATCATGCCTACAGCTTTGACCATGAAAAACAACTCTCTGTGAGGCCTATAAAATTTAGTTTTAGTTAGATAATTTTCCACTCCTAACCTGACAAAAGAAGCCTTTGAAGGATGCATTTATTTTACATTACATATTTGTTCAGAGAATTACAGAATGTTTTGAACCTGTGTCATTCAATTATAAGAAGAAGAAAAAAATAACAGGAAACAGGAAAATTACACAAGATTAAACTGAGCATGGCAGTCAGACTGGTATGACTAAAGCTCATTTAAATAACAATATAATATATAAATAATTACATCCAATTAAATTACATTAAATTAAATTAAATCATAATTAAGTAAAGTATGTGATATATGAGACTTAGCCTAAATGATAATGGCTTGAAACTATTACTGACTGCTAGAAAAACAACTGTTAGGTCGTTAAGCATTAAACAGCATTGCTATATATAAAGCTACTAACTTAACTACATGTATCAGGTGATTCACTGACGACTGAATCAATTAATTATTTTTAATAATTACCTGTCTGTTCTACTGCAGTCTTCTTCTGTCGCCATGTTGACTACAGGACATCTTCGGCATTAAACTTATTTGAGGAGCGTTTACGTTTAACCTCCAAGTCGGTGTCTTGTATCTGTTTAACATAATTCCCATTGCACATGAAGATATTAATTTGGGCCAAATGGGCAGATTTTATGAGCTATATCATGCTTCAAACTGAACTGGGACATAAAAATCCAATAAACACCTTTATATTATTAATAAAACTTTATAGACTTTGCAAATAAACACCTGTGCCTGCATATGGTTTTATGGATCCTTTTCGCAAGACTGTCATGAAGCGTATCAATGGTCATCTGCATTGTAAATCCTCCAAAGTTTTTTATATTTTCATTTTTTTTTTTTTATTTAAATGTATGTACATTTAGAACACTATACTTTGTATATTACATTTGCATCAAAAACTTGTTAACGCTAATGTGAGGGTGTGTCAAAAGGTGCATTTATTCCATGTTGTAATTACCACAATTATAAGATTCCAACTTGTAAAAAGCATTCATGTCCTCATAGAACTCGTAATTACACCTTATCCACCTTATTTTTCCCGTAAGAGCAGGCGCGACCATTTGTAAATTTAATGGGACTGGCTTCCTGTGTCATTCACTTTCAGCTATTTTTAGCTGTACAAAACAGCTCCTCCTGCTGCTTGATATTGCAAATTGGTGTGACTTACCATATTATTTTAATGTATTATCTTAATTATGAACACACTGGTTTGCAGTGCAAACAGTTTTACCTTTTACTGCACTTTGTTACTCTTCTCGTTATTTACATAAAGCGGCTAATGATCCAGAAGTCTTGCACATACACGGAAAACATACACAAGATAAACTGGGAATTCTCTGAGAGCTCTGACTTGCATCACCTGGGCGCTACAGATTCAGCCTTTTTTTGCGTTAATAGTGTTGCATTAGAAACGCATAATTCCAAGTCCAAGGACGTAAACAGCACAGAGTAAAAGGTCACATGTCATCTCGAAATTACAACAGAGATTATCTTACTATTGGGAGATGAGAGGGTCTGTATTACTTATTACTGGAGAAAGCGTAACGGTCAACTTGGATCGCGTGTGCCTTGATAACAATCGCATTACAGACTTGACGTCACTGAATTTCATCCAGAGTTGTGCCACACTCAATCGTCAATTACGGATACCATAGGAATGAATGGGAATGCTGTAAGTTGAATTCCACCTGTCGCAAAAAAACGAATTTGTTTCGTAGTAAACTCTAAACCCACTAAACATTGGACGTCGGATAAACGTGCAGATCATGTCTATATTGGGTCCGTCGGTCATCTATTCTATTCGACGTCCAAACTAGGTCCACTATTTGGATGTCTATCCATTACCCAACTTGGACGTCATTTTGACGTTCAACATTTGATCTGGGTTTTTTTGGACGTCATTTGGACGTCTATGGCAGTTGCAGTAAATGTGTTTTACAAAAAAAACCCATCAATGGACGGAAATTGGACGTCCAAAAATGACATGGAAAAGACGTCACTACGACGTCACATTGCGCAGTGGGAAAATAGTTTAATCCAAAAGTATTATTTAGTATAAAACGTTGAAAATGAGCAGATAGGTTTATCAGATCGATACGTTGGATTAAAACTACAAGTATGTACAAACTCAGTTTTTACTGGATAATATTTTTATTTTGGGCAAATTTTATATTCATAAATGTAAGTGCCTTAAAACAAAGCCATTGTTTTCTGTTTTTCAAAAGGAATTTTGAAGAATTTTGGTTATTCAGTAAATCTGTAAGACTCTTAAAATGTAAAAGTGGAAGAAGACTGTTTAGTTTATTGAAGAAATTTAAACTATTAGAAGACCCTACTGTCTAATTTTTCTGTCATATTTTTGTTCTTAGTTTATTTTCTTTTGATCTGTGCTCTGTTCTTCAGGATCCTCTTATTATCTTGTATTACCTTATTGTATCTGTTTTCTTGTATTTTAAACATATTTATTGTAAATGTATCTTTTTAAATTTCTTTCATTATAAAATGTCTATGATTAAATTCTAAAATTATTATTAGACTACATTTTATGTTTAACAGTTTTAAAGTATAGCTTCCCCAAATGCTAAGCACAGTAATTTACTGCAGTTTCTGTGATATATAACATCTGTTATGTTTTGATGACCAGACATATATGCAGTAGATTATTTAACATTTGGACTATGGCGGATCATTTCATTTTTAAGGAGTCATTGTCACTCATCAAACTCATAAATTAAGTGCAGTTCAGAATGGAACATGTTGGAGTGTTTACATGAGTGCATACGGCAGAAAAGGCATTTGTTTGGACATATGGTTTTGTTTCTTTTTGTCATTGCAGTGCTCATGGCTTTCATTGTCATAAGGTATATGAAGGCCAGCAGAGACCTTTATATAAGTCCTAATGCCCACAGCTGTGCAACTGAAAAGGATATTGCAGTCTGAGTATGTAGCTTACAAAATGTGTGATAAATATCAACATCCGTAGATTCTTCATCCACACCAGGTCTAAATCATCTTTTACATGACAGAGTGAATCTGGGACAGATTTAAAATGGCCATGGTAAGGAAATCTGAAATTTGCCACAGCATGCAAGACTGAGGGAATGAAAGTGGCTAGACAGCTGCTTAATTTTATTGGTTTAATGGTTTTATTGGCTTGAATTACTGGTTTACATGAAAAAAAAAATTGGAAGAAGGGATGGGTAAGGGGATGCGAAAGTATTGTAGCATGTAGCAGGACTGATGTGTGTTTACACTGCTGTGACTGAGGTTTGGTAGGTGATCCTCACAAACACCCCCACCTTTTAACACACTGTCCACAGTTCCTAAGTGCCTGTCCTCGAATGTCTGTCATATGCACACACGCACATATAATCACACGGAAGTTTATTTACCCATGACTGACTCGCCTCATTAAAGCTCTTCTTCATTCCTTTGATGACAGCTTTTCTTTTGAGCCTTTTATTTACACAGTGGAAACAGTGATGTGGCACTCATTTTATTCTGATATATTAAGCTATTAAAAAAATGAATAAAAAAAATAATTAAGAATGTCTGGGTGATGTAACTGTTTAAAGACTTCAATAAAAAATCTAATTAAATGGTTGAAATTTAGTAAAAACAAAAAAAAAAAAAACAAAAAAAAAATAGAAAAAAAAATTGTTTGGCATAATCTATCTATCAAGGGCATTTCCCCCGAGGAGGCAAAGGCCTCCTCAAAATATTATACAATAATGCGAATATTACAAAATATATTATTAAAAAGTGTATCCACCTTATTTTCCCATAAGAGTGGGTGCAGCCATTTGTACATTTTTTGTGTCTGGCTTCGGGTCTCATCCACTTCCAGCTATTTTTAGCTGCACAAAAAGCTCGTTTTGCTTCTTGATATTGCAAACTGGTGTGTCTTACCACATTATTTGAATGTATTATCTTAATTATGAACACACTGGTTTGTAGTGCAAACTGTTTTACCATTTACTGCACTTACATATTCTTCTGGTTATTTCCCTATGGCGGATTATGAACCGGACGTCTAACACATTACCAGAAAACAGCTTACTTCCGCATTGAAAAGTAAGGTGGATAAATCGCTCGTTTTTCTAAAGAAACACTGTCCAACAGCGACACCAGCAGGTAAAGGCAATGCCTCTATCGCGATATGATTGGATATGATTGGTTATGGTCGGCTGTGATTGGTTCATGCGATAAATCCCGCCTCTTGTGTTCGTGCACGTTCGTAAAAGAACAATATAATGGCGTTAATGGAAAGATTGATTTATGAAAGTAAGTAAAGAACTAACACACTTAGATTAACCCCTTTGTTACGTCAAAGAAAGACTTAAAATGGCATGAAAACATGATCTGTGGGAGTTTTGTGAGTAATCAGTTTGGTGAAATTTAAAGTAAATCTGTATATCTATTACCAGTATTTACTGAGCTTTAATGACTGATGATCCAAAAAATTCAAAAATAGTTAAAAGGTGTAAGCAGGAGCGCAGATGGCACTAGGGAGCGGGGGGGGGATGGGGGGGGGGGGGGGGGTCGGGGGGGGGGATTCATAGTGACCCAATCCGTCCCCCTCACTGTCCCTGCCAACCCTCCTTAATTATTGCCACACTGCTTCAGAATCAGTTTCAGGCTGACCAGGGCTCTAGACTCATTCTTTCCACGGGTCTCTCGTTTGCGACTAACTTTCTCAGTTGACTGCAGGAGCACCTAAATTGGTCGATTTTTTTGGATACAACTTTAATCAATGTATGCTGATTAACTTTGATGATAGTTTATAGTTATATGGTAACGAAAGTGATTAACCCTCAACCAGTACGTTTTTTTTTTTGTCAGTAGTATTATTTTTGGTTTGAATTTTGTGAACGGGAGTTCCTCTTTTGCTATAAGTCAGGCTTCAGACGCTTTCACTTTCGAATTCGCGATCTTGTCACGTTTTACAAGAAAAGATTATTGTCTGTTTTGCTTACATGTATACACATTTCACTTTTTAAGACTAAAACAAAAGAAAGATTGATTTCAGCCTATATAGCCTATACAGACTAATAAATTACAGAATGTTTAGCAAACACTGAGGAATCAAATTTAAAAATTAAAAGAAAGCCTCTATAACATAACGTGAGGTAAATGACTTTTCAAAATGAAAGCAAAAAGAAAAGTGAATCTCTGTCGGTGACAATGCTTGCATGTTTATTTTTCCACAAGAATACCAACATGTTCACCTTCTCTGTTTAAGTTTTTTTTTTTTTTACTTTAGCTTGAAAACCAAGTTCCTCCGTCCGCTATCGTTTCCTCTATATTCGAGTCATTTTTGCCGCGAGCTGCGCGCACCTTCGCGCTCGTGCTGACGCGGCTAGTGATATAAACCAGGCTCTACGTCCGAAGCGATCTTTAAGTGATCAGTGAATTCTGACTCCTGCTGCAACGCGCGCTTTATAGAGCAGAAGCGTTGGAGCAGTGCAGACCATGCACTGGCACAAATGCGACCACGTTAAATTTTAGCTAAATAAAACATATTTTGCAGAAGGCATGAAGTTTTGGTGGGTGATTGTCATACTAGACAAATAACAGTTTGATCAAGCATTGCTAGTGTTGATCAGGCAGGCCTTTGTTTACCTTTGTTCATTGTTGTTTACACATAATTTCAAATAAGAATCCCCCAGTGGCTTTTTTAGTAAAAACCATTAGCCCAAATTATGCAAAGTAACTACTTGAGTATTAGTTAAAGCCCAAATTATGCAAAATAACTGAGTTGAAATCATTTGCTGACTGCTTGTCCCCACCCCCCACCCCCCCCACCCTCAGTTAAAAAAATCCCATCTGCGCCCCTGGGTGTAAGGTATTCTACAAAAATATACCAACATATTTGGTTTAAAGTGCCCCTATTATGGATTATGAAAGGTTCATATTTTGATTTTGGGAGTCCCCAACAACAGGGTGACATGCATGCAAGGTCAAAAACCACTTTCATTGTCTTATAATATGCATTTATTTTTGCTCAACAACTCCCAAACGATTAGCTCGGCGATTCATTTTTCTGAATGCCTCCTTTCCGTGATGCTAAACTGCGGTGATTGGTCCGATGACCCAGTCTGTTGTGATTGGTCTACTGCGTGCAGCTCATGTCGGAAACGGAACGCCCATCACCATTACATTAAAACACCCGAAAAGCTGTGGTATATGCGTTAGCCCAACACAGAAACGTATTGACAAATTATACACTTTTGTTTTTGCCCCAGTTTTTCATGAGCTGAATTCAAAGATCTAAGACTTTGTCTATGTACACAAAAAGCCTGTTTCTCTCAAATATTGTTCACAAATCTGTCTAAATCTGTGTTAGTGAGCACTTCTCCTTTGCCGAGATAATTCATCCACCTTACAGGTGTGGCATATCAAGATGCTGATTAGACAGCATGATTATTGCACAGGTGTGCCTTAGGCTGGCCACAATAAAAGGCCACTCTAAAATGTGCAGTTTTATCTCACAGCACAATGCCACAGATGTCGCAAGTTCTGAGGGAGCCTGCAATTGGCATGCTGACTGCAGGAATGTCCACCAGAGCTGTTGCTCATGAATTGAATGTTCATTCCTCTACCATAAGCCATCTCGAAAGGCATTTCAGAGAATTTGGCAGTACATCCAACCGGCCTCAGAACCGCAGACCACGTGTAACCACACCAGCCCAGGACCTCCACATCCAGCATCTTCACCTCCAAGATCATCTGAGACCAGCCACCCGGACAGCTGCTGCAACAATCAGTTTGCATAACCAAAGAATTTCTGCACAAACTGTCAGAAACCGTCTCAGGGAAGCTCATCTGCATGCTAGTCATCCTCATCGGGGTCTCAACCTGATTGCAGTTCATCGTCGTAACCGACTTGAGTGGGCAAATACTCACATTCGATGGCATCTGGCACTTCGGAGAGGTGTTCTCTTCACAGATGAATTCCCGGTTTTCACTGTACAGGGCAGATGGCAGACAGTGTGTATGGCGTCGTGTGAGTGAGCGGTTTGCTGATGTCAACGTTGTGGATCGAATGGCCCATGGTTGTGGCAGGCATATGTTATTTTGAATGCACAGAGATACCGTGACGAGATCCTGAGGCCCATTGTTGTGCCATTCATCCACGACCATCACCTCACGTTGCAGCATGATAATGCATGGCCCCATGTTGCAAGGATCTGTACACAATTCCTGGAAGCTGAAAACATCCCAGTTCTTGCATGGCCAGCATACTCACCGGACATGTCACCCATTGAGCATGTTGGGATGCTCTGGATCGGCTTATATGACAGCGTGTTCCAGTTCCTGCCAATATCCAGCAACTTCGCACAGCCACAATCAACAACCTGATCAACTGATGTGTTGCACTGTGTGAGGCAAATGGTGGTCACACCAGACACTGACTGGTTTTCGGGTAGATGTGGATGGCACAATTATAAACAGTTTTATTGTACAGAAGAGACTGAATGTTCAAAGCAAAGTTTGGTGTCAAATAAAGTTGATCTGTGCTTTTGATCTGTACTGGGTCCTGAGTTAGTATTCCATGAGATCAGCCAGTATCAACAGTCGAGTGCCAGACAAGATGGTTTTCAGCTGACCGAGAATCTTTCTCTCACCGTTGCCTTTAATACACTGGAGGTGGCAAATGTTCTCAACGCAAGAAAATAAAAGAAGAGACACAGCTGTTGTTCTCCTGCAGTGATAAAAGAATCTCTAGCCATCTTTAGCCAACAAGCAAAACTAGATCCTGGATCCTCATGGCTCCCTAATGCTACTTAACACTGAGTCCAAAGTTGAAGACACTGATGTATTTGAGGTATGGTGTATTTTCAAGACATGGATCCTTTGCATTCAAATCTCAGAGCTGCATGCAAATCATTCAGGATGTGAGAGCAGGAAAAACACGTGGTACTATCCCACAGTTTCAACTATATAGTGCTTCTGTATTTTGATTAATGAGTCATGAACAAACATTATACCTAGCAAAAGTTTCTTTAACACCAATTAGCATATTAGAATGATTTCTGAAGGATCATGTGACACTGAAGACTGGAGTAATGGCTGCTGAAAATTCAGCTTTGCCATCACAGGAATAAATTACATTTTAAAATATATTAAAACAGAAAACAATCATTTAAATTGTAAAAATATTTCACAGTTTTACTGTTTTTACTCTATCACATAAACAAAGGCTTTGTAAGCATTAAAAAACTGTTGCAAAACTTTTAAAACGGTTTCTCCATAACCCAGTCTGTTCTTTATTATACTCTGTTATAAAAGGCAAATGCCAATAAATAAAATGTGATCATAAATCACTAAATATGAGTCATACAATATGTGTTTCATGACAAAGGGCCCAGTGACTTATGAAAATAAGAATGTGACTCCCAAAGGCAGAACTGATTTAGGGAAAGCCAAAGGGGAAGCCACACTGGTGTCGATCAAAGGCGCCCGATCACAAAGCCAACTAACGGGCGAATGCGTGAAGAAAACAAGTACAGATTATCCAGCTGCTGCCCATTTACCTCCAGCTGCTCAGTGACCATAGATTTCACCACCGCCATGACAGTGACCTCCTACTATAATGGTACTTTAGCCAAACGCCTCAAAGGTCATGTGAATTGGAGTGAGAACACCAGAAAGTCCAAAGCTGACATGAAAAACCCATCTCTCACTGGGAGAAGTGCATTCTGCAAAACAGGCCTGTATGGAAAGTACCCAACACTCAAACGACAATAACAATTTCCAATGGGCTTATTTTGAGCACAAGCCATACTGTGTCCTCGCGTCAATATGCCATCGTACGATAACAGCTGTGGGAAGGGGACTTATTGCCTGGGAGATAAGACAGCTGAGAGTGAGTGTGAGTGAGAGCGAGTAGGGCTTGGGACAGCAGTTTGTTTGAAGTCCTTTAATGGTGTAGAAACTAACAGTGTGGAGCGATGGATGTTCACTCTCCACAGAGCTTGACCGCTCGATAACCCTTGTGCTTCATGAAAAGTGGCGGTATGGATGACATGTTTGCCTTTCAGCAGCATTTATTAGACCTTTAAGGCTAGTTCAACACTAATTCTCCCAACAAACAGCAACCAACACCAAATTCCAGTGGTTGTTGGGTTTGTATCACTGAAACTTTGTATCACTCCAAGTTTGTGTTCCAGTGTTTCATTCTGTATTAGTGGTGGGGATTTTTCAGTATATCTTTCTGCAGGTTACATTGGGACACCAAGTAGGTGACCACAAGTGAATCATTTGAATTATTCACACAAGAAAATTGGGAACATCATACTGGCATACTACTCTTACAATTTCTGTTATATAAAAGAAATCACAGAGTAGGATGCCAGTATGCTGTTCTGAAATGTTCTGAAGTGAGTCATTTATGATTCATTCATCTAATTCATGTAAAACACATTAACTCAAGAGAGAAACAAGCCACTGTTAACGGTGACAGGATGACTGACAGATCGGTTTACAGTGACATAATGCACATAAGTAGGCTAGTGCTCAACTTTATGATATGGTAGTACTTCCCAAAGCTTGTCTACTGTGCTACACACTCAAAAGTATCTACTTTTTCTTCTCAAAATACTTTTAGGTATAGTATAAGTAGGGACATGTCTCTATGAATGATTCATTTGAATCATTCATCCAATTAATTAAAAAACTCTGATTCATTCAGAAATAATACAAACTAATGAGTCAATATATCATTCAACCTTTGGATTCAAAAGCATTGATTCTTTTAGGAACGATAGTAGGCCTACTTCTATCTGTTGCCAGATGTGTTAAAAGTAAAACTAACACCAAACTTTCTTTTTTTTTTTTTTTTCAAATGTCTCAGTGGTAGTGTAAAACAACACCCTTTTTACCTTGTCAAAAATAGCTCTGTTCACAATGAGCCATTTTGGTGCATGTCCCTTTAAATGCTAATGAGCTCTGCTCACCCCACCCCTCTCTGACAAGCGGTTCTCTGAGGCTTACTAACACATTATTCAGAAAGTCGATTTGCAAAAATTCCTAAAAAAACCCCCTTATACTCATTTCTTCTGTAGGTGTGAAGTTGGATCACAAATGATTTTCACAAACATAGACGCATTTAGGCAGATCGGGGACGCATTCCTTTCAAAAACGAAAGTAATCTTCTGTGTCTTCAGTGGCTCAAATGTCAGGAGTAAATGACGACTACTATGTTCATTATTACATCCAACAACTGAACACCACCTAGGAGCCATTCTTGTCTACTCCTGCTCAGGCGTCAAAACAATGGCGGACTGTTCACAGCTCACTTAGGGCGGATCTGTGCTAAAATGACTGTGTAAATCAATAGTTGTGGGAGGGACCTGTGCAGATCAGCCTGATCTTAGAAAGTGATTATTATTATTTGGGATTTTTAAAAAAAGCACTGGGTGGATTTGTGTTTGTTTGTTTATTTCCTTTTTAAAGGAGAACTCCACTTCCAAAACAACAATTTACAAATAATTTACTCACCCCCTTGTCATCCAAGATGTTCATGTCTTTCTTTCTATACTTTTTAAGCAAAACAGCTTGTGTAGCACAAGCTCTGGGATGCACATCCACGATGTTACGTACTATTGAATCACATCGAAAGGTCACACGGAAGGTAGGCAGAACTACAGACCCAGTGTTTACAAAGCGAATGCGCAAAGACTAAGGAAGTGCAAGTAAGTCAAATGCTGTTTACAAACAAAAATGTACAACGATGATGGAAGATTCTGAAGTTGTAGGAGAAAATAAGATGGAGTTTTTTGCCATACTCTACCTTTTTGAGCCGGAGTACACAGACAATGAACTTAGACATGATTCGTAGCGTCGTGGACGCGCATCCCAGAGCTTGTGCTTAAAAAGTATACAAATTTTTATTTTTCGAAAAAAATGACAGATCGCTTCGCTAGATGAGACCCTTCTTCCTCGGCTGGGATCGTTTAGAGCCCTTTGAAGCTGCATTTAAACTGCATTTTGGAAGTTCAAAATCCAGGCACCAATGAAGTCCATTATATGGAGAAAAATCCTGAAATGCTTTCCTCAAAAACCATAATTTCTTCACGACTGAAGACAGAAAGACATGAACATCTTGGATGACAAGGGGGTGAGTAAATTATTTGTAAATTGTTGTTTGGAAGTGGAGTTCTCCTTTAACGCCATTCCAGCATCTATGGCTATATTCATGGCGGGAACCAGTTAATCCATATACACAAGTCAATCCATACACAAGTCTTGTTTTTACACACACATCTGGGGACAATTTAGAGTCTTCAGTTAACCTAACCTGCATGTCTTTGGGCTGTGGAAGGAAACCGGAGTACCTGGCGTAAACCCACGCAAACACAGGGAGAACATGCAAACACAGAAAGGCCTCCTCTCCTGGGTGGATTTTTGTCATTATAGGGTGGTTGTGTACACACACTGCCAACACACATTTATGTTAAAACATGTAAAAGTAAATTTTGCATCTGATGACCCCTTTAAAACAACTGTTTATGTGAATCTAATAGGATAATTTGATTTATCATCACTGGAAGTTAACAGAGGAACACCATAAAGGCCCTGTAGAGATAACAAGCTGCAAATCAACATGTCAAAGACTTTATGGTGTGTTTCCCCACCTCACATCCAAGCTATTCCAGGACTGTTTGAGTGACATGACCTTACTATGAAAGAACCTCTGTCTTCTTGTTTCCATCACATCTATGCCAGTCGTATACCTTCCACTGGTTCTCATTCTTTGCAAATTAATTCATCACCTTGGCTTTGCCTCAATGCTATAACTTACTAGCGACTGACATCGGCCTAAAAATAGCCCCTCTTATTTTCCCCAGTAGGACAACACAAGCGGCACCCGCAATTGGAGCAATCCCCACAGCAACAGCACAATGTTGAAACAAACCCGTCATTTGCGGGTCCATCTAAAGTTACAGGGAACGCTGGGCCGGAAAATATAGCCAGTCCCATAGTTCACATTCTTCTTTGAAACAGAGGCAGCAAAGAAAAATAAATGTTGGCAACCAGTCTGAATGTCTTCGGGTGAGAGAAACCTGATCGGTGGGTCCGTACATACGTGTTGATTTGCTGCCCTCTACTGTGTGTAAATATGACAGATGTGTCATAATAGACAATAATAAACCATAACCTCTGACAAACTGTGCTACAAAGGTCAGAGTTACACAGAAGTCTCACCTTACTGATGTAAACATGAGAAACAGGATCGAGAGTTTGAATCTAAATAAAAGAAGAAGCCAAAAAGAACCTCTTCTTGGCAATGCAAAATCTAAAAAGTAACCATGATGATTGCGGTTTAGTGAGACGTGAGTTTTGAGCACTTGCTTTAAGGGGAGGAAGAGAGACATAAATCTGAGTGGTTTTAGATGTCATTCTATACAGATGGCAAGAGTGCTGAAGCATGTGGACAAAAGTCACGGGGATGTGAGCTTGGCCGGGAGTTTGATACACACATGTAACTCATGGCTCGATGGCCTGCTGGAAAAGCATGAGTAGGGACATCTGAGCCATCTTGGATGCGGTTAGATTTCCCAAAAGGATATGCATTACCTCCATATCACAGATCATCGCTATATAAGTCAGATTCAAGCTGCAAATAAAGCAGTCTAAAGGATGACATTCTTTTGGCATTGGACATTGAATGTTTGCATACATGTGACCCTGGACCACAAAACGAGTCATAAGAGTCAATTTTTAAAAACTGTTGAGATTTATACATCAGGCTTTCCATTGAGGTATGGTTTGTTAGGATAGCACAATATTTGGCTGAGATACAACTATTTGAAAAAAGTGCAAAAAAATATTGAGAAAATCACCTTTAAAGTTGTCCATATGAAGTTCTTAGCAATGCATATTACTAATCAAAAATTAAGTTTTGATATATTTACGGTAAAATTTACAAAATATCTTCATGGAACATGATCTTTACCTAATATCCTAATGATTTTTGGCATAAAACAAAAATCAATAATTTTGACCTATACAATGTATTGTTGGCTATTGCTACAAATATACCCGTGCATTTATCATATCAATAAAATATATCAGTAAAGATATGATAAATGATAAAAATGATAAAAATCCATTCCATTATTTTTTATCCCCAAAAAACCTAAACATAATTATCAAGCCATTTTAATTTTCTGAGCAGTGTGATGTCATACTGCCCAAGCCCCGCCCACAACCACTGATGTACTGTCCCGTATTGGCATATTTATTATCTCTACACTCAAGCAGTGGTAGTGACAACAATATCTACTAAGCAATGCAGGTGTTTTGTAGTTGGATGTAAAAGTGAACATAAGATTCTTAATTATTAGTTTTGTTTCTGATGGTAATGCACCACAAAATACACAAAAAACAGATGAGAGGAGTGGAGCGAGCATTAGCTTATTATCATTTAAAGAGACATACACCGAAACGGGTCGCTGTGAACAAAGCTGTTTTTGACAAGGTAAAAGGGTGTTGTTTTACATGACCATTGAGGAATTTTAACCAAAATAGTTTGCAGGCATTTCACAAAGACCCTAAAGAATCAACTTGTGGAAAATGGGCATCCGATATCCCCTTTAAAAGAATAACAGATTCTACATCACAACTATGGGAGGAACAATATGGTTGGAATCACTTTCAAAATGACTTTCCAGCTGACCACAATAAAAACATTGACAGCCAATCAGAATCCATCCTGCTTTAAAGAGCTCCAGCATTTAAGGTGGCAGATGACAGAATGGCTTTGTGAGATGGTGTGGATGCTAATATAGTTATCGTTATAGTTAATATGCTTTGTGTTAACAGGCCTTTTCAATATCAGACTGTAAATTTCAATATGTTAACATTACTTTAAAAATTTTGCAAACTTACTGCCTCAGAAAAATCTAGTTAAGGTTGCTCAATATATTCAAGTTTACTCATACCTTATAAAAAAAGTATATATCATATAAAAAGTAACCTTAAAGGGGTCACACAAAACTCACTTTTATATTTTGTTTGAATGTGAATGTGTGTTGGCAGTGTGTGTACATTACCACCCTATAATGATAAAAACCCACCCAGTGGTATTTTTTAAAGGGGTCATCGGATGCTAAGTTCACTTTTACATGTTGTTTTAACATTAATGTGTGTTGGCAGTGTATGTACAAATCTACCATATAATGATAAAAATCCATGCAGTGGTTTTTAATTAATCTGTAAAAATAATATTCCCTTTTTCAAATCGAGCCATTCTCGATTCACCGACAGAGGCCGCTCCCACTATAGTTAATTGACATGAGCGTTTTATCTCAGATCAGCTGTACCACTCCAGCCTCTTTGTTTCAATGCTGGAGCAGGGATGTAAGTTAGACAAGAATATCTCCGATTAAGCGATTGAGGTGTTGTGTTGCTGGATTTAATAATGAACATAGTGGTTGTCATTTATTCCCGACATCTGAGCCGCTGAAGATGCAGTGGATTACGTTTGTTTCTGAAGGGAATGCGCCTCCCGATCTACATATATCCGTCTATGTTCGCGCAAATCATTCATGATCCAGATTCACTTACAGCAGAAGTGAGTATAAGGGTTTTTTTTATGAATCTTTGCGATCGCCTTTCCTAATAATGTGTTAGTTAGCAAGTTTAGCGGTTAAACGCGACTACATGCGGTTAAAATAAACAGGCTCATCTCTCCACAGAGAAAAGAGAGAGGCGGGGCGAGCAGAGCTCATTTAAAGCAGCCTCGGCCAGAATGGGATGTTTTTTGCAGAGCTGATTTTGGCAAGGTTAAAAGGGTGTTGTTTTACACAACCATTGAGCATTTTTAATCAAAGTATATTACAGACTTTTCATTAAGACCCTAAAGAAACATATCAACTTGTGGAAAATGGGCATCCGATGACCCCTTTAAATCTTTATAAGTAATATCCCTTTTTTCAAATCAAGCCATTCTCAGCATCTCGTCAATATGACGTCACACAGACCAAGGCCGCTCCCATGATAGTTGACTGACACGATCGTCTTACCTTAGACCCGCCCTGAGTAAGCTGAGTGAGCTGTACACTCCGACCGCCATTGTTTCGACTCCGGTGCAAGGGAAGACAAGAATGTCTCAGTTTGAGCATTTGAGGTGTTTTGTTGTTGAATGTAATAATGAACATAGCAGTCATCATTTACTCCCGACATCTGAGCCATTGAAGATGCAGTGGATTATGTTTGTTTGTGAAGGGAATGCGCCTCCCGATCTACATATATCCGTCTATGTTCGCGCAAATCATTCGTGATGCAGCTTCACCTACAGCAGAAGTGAGTATAAGGGTTTTTAATGTTTTTTTTTTTAATGCATCTTTGCAAATCGCAACAAAACGGCTCACTCTAAAAAGATTTTTACTAGATAAAAGGTTGTTTTTTACACTACCAGAAATTTTAACTAAAGTATGATATAGACTTCTCATTAAGACCCTAACAAATCATATCAACTTGTGGAAAATGGGCATCCGATGACCCTTTTGACTAGGTTTTTCTAAGGCAGTAAGTTGGCCAGATTTTTTTCAAGTTAACACATTGAAATTTACAGTGTACGTGGTTTTGCTCAAGTTTTATCTTACTTTAAGGATAGATTTTTAATTTTCTATTTTTTTTTTCTTACTGGAAAACAAAGAAAAAATACTGGTTAAGAAAATTATTTTTGCAGTGTGACAAATGAAATTAAAGGGAAATTTTCAGAACATAAATTTCCTCTTAATGACTTAATGATGCGCACCAAATATTTATAGCACAAAAAATAAAGGCATCAATATTTCTCAGTTTTTTCAGAATTAATTATTCCAATATTACTTTGTATTAATTGGGGCAGTAATATACACTCAGAATGGACCTTGATTGAAAACACTACACAAAATTATTATGCCAACAACCAGAGCCAATAGTTTGCGCTCTCACGGTCTAACAAAGTTCCAGAGTGGCTATAAATTGCCATCATTTGGAGTTAAATAGGACGCCTTTGGGTATTGGCGATCTGTTCTGGTTTATAAAATATGCATGAACTTGAATAACAGGCATTTTACCAACAAGAAAGCCAGGAATATTGTGGTAAGGCTCTGTAACATAGAACATGACAGTTAGGGACAGCACAGTTTCTTACAATGATAAACTCTGAAACAGTGGAGTTCAGACAAGACAGTCCCTTTCATTCTGTTTTATTCACAGATCGCCTCCTCCCATGGTCCAATTTACATTATTCACATACAACAGTACCCAGTAGTTACAATTCTCTTCAAGTTAAATAACTAAACATTGAAAAATAAAACACCCAAAGCACTTCTGCGTTCAACCCATAATAGCATGAATAACAACAAGGATTATTGTTTGTCACAAGCCTTTTTTAAAAACAAAAAACACAACATTGTACTGGGGTGATCAGAAAGAGGCATGAATTGGTCTGCCATAAAGCGTGTGAGGTCAGGGTCCTGATGAATGGTGATTCTGGTGTACGTTGGCATTTAGCTCAGCTTGATTGTTGTATAGCTTCCTTGTAATTTCCATCATGCATAAGAGAGGCTCTGATGGTGGGGTTGCTCTGTACAGTCTAAACAGAAGACAGTTTTTGGGTTTGGCACAGGTCTCTTTCATGCTGTGCTTCTTTCCACCGGGCCCCTCAGGCAAACAGTGTTGAGGGACTCGCAGATTTAAGGCTTCATCCAACCGTTTATGACCTCAGAGGACCTCTGGGGAAAGAATATGGAGATTAGAAATGTAAGTGTTTAATGTATGACAAAATGTAATTTCTAAATTAAGACACTGCGTAGATCCTCAAGGCTCATGAAGGGATTTTTATTTTTTCAGATTTTTTAGCATCTTACGCCATAAGCATCACGTTTTTTAGACTCAGTCTGTGCGTTTCAGTATGCCCTTTAAGGTAAAAATAAAAAAAATGCTTAAAAAAAAAATTAACCACGTCAAGATAATCTGGATTTTAATAAACTGAATAATGATGAATAATTAAATTAGTTACACTACTATTCAAAAGTTTGGGGTGAGTAAGTTTTTTCTTTTTTTCAAATTTTTTTTTTAACACCGCATTTCTTAAGACTCAGTCTGTGCGTTTTTAATCTGTCCTTTAAGGTAAAGTTAAAAAAAAAATGCTTAAAGCACTTGTAACCACATGTCAAGATAATCTGGATTTTAATAAACTGAATAATGATGAATTATTTAGTTACACTACTGTACAATAGCTTGGGATAAGTTTTTTTTCAGGCCTGGGATCGTTCGAAGCCGCATTTAAACTGCATTTTGGAAGTTCAGAATCAGGGCACCATAGCAGTCCATTATATGGAGAAAAATGCTGAAATGTTTTCCTTAACGTGATCTTAATGATCTTAATAAACTGAATAATTATGAATTATTTGGTTAGTTACACTACTGTTCAAAAGCTTGGGGTGAGTAAGATTTTTTTTTTTTTTACTTTAATTCTGGAAGGATGCATTAAATTGATCAAAAGTGGCATTAGAAAAATTACTATTAAATCAATAAATTTAAAAAAAATAAATAAATAACAATGTATCACAGTTTCCACAAAAATATTAAGCAGCACAACAGTTTTCAACATTAATCATGTGACAATGAAGACTGGAGTAATGGCTGCTGACGATCACAGGAATAAATTACATTTTAAAATGGAAATTAATATTATTGCTTTCACCACCTTTTTTAATCAAATATCGTCAACCTTGGTGTCCACAAATGACTTCTTTGAACATTTAAAAATCTTACTGACCCCAAACCTTAACAGTAAAGTAAAAAATCTTTTATACACACATACCGTTCCATGATCAATAACTCAGGAACTCATGGCCATTCCTATTTTTAGCTGGTCTAAGTAGGTCATTCGTTTATGGACCTGTTAAATTGGATTATAATATTTGGAAAAAAAATGCTTTAAAAAAAAGAAAAAAAGAAAAAAAAAGTGCTTTAGTGCTGAGAAAATTTACATATCTATATTCTTAGTCACATGATACGTCTGTAAAAATTCTAAACTTAACATAAGATGAGAGCTGTGGTCCACATACGGCAAAGCAAAGATCCTGGATATTACTTTGGATTAAAAATGTACATCTCAGATTACGAGAGCTGGCATGGCACAAAGTAAACCCCCTTGTGTTTTCTTTGCAGATGATTAATGGCTGGAGGGCTGTCTGCGGGAGGACAGGTGAAGGTACGTGCGGAGGGGAGCGGGACCAAGTAATGCTGACCAGGCCGAGGGAAAGGGGGGGGAAGAGCTAAGCCAACGGCTCCTGTTTCCAGCCTTGGGTGCCAGTGAGGCCGGATCAGGTCTTCCTGACACCATTTCAGGAATCCAGTTCAGTGCCAGGCTCTTCACCCCGTTACCCCTTCTTGACGCACCCGCAGGGCAACATACAGTCACTATGACAGCCGCACCTGAGACAACATTAACCCTCCAAGTGCCAATGACTCTTTTCCACCAGAAGAAACATGCCAACACAGTTAATACAACTGAGGTCAAAAGTTTGCATACACCTTGCAGAATCTGCAAAATGTTAATTTATAAGCGAGATCATACAAAATGGATGTTATTGTTTATTTAGTACTGACCTGAATAAGATATTTCACATAAAAGATGTTTACATATAGTTCACAAGAGAAAATAATAGTTGAATTTAGAAATATGACCCTGTTCAAAAGTTTACATCCACTTGATTCTTAATACTGTGTTGTTACCTGAACGATTCACAGCTGTTTTTTTGTTATGTTTTGTATTATTTTGTGATAGTTGATCATGAGATCCTTGTTTGTCCTGAACAATTAAACTGCCTGCTGTTTTTCAGAAAAATCCTTCAGGTCCTACGAATTCTTTAGTTTTCCAGCATTTTTTTGTATTTGAACCCTTTCCAACAATGACTGTATGATTTTTGAGATCCATCTTTTCACACTGAGGACAACTGAGGGACTCATATGCAACTATTACAGAAGGTTCAAACACTCACTGATGCTTCATAAGGAAAAAATGATGCATTAAGAGCCGGGGGTTCAAAACTTTTGAACAAAACTTTTGAACAAAATGAAGATGTGTACATTTTTCTTATTTTGCTTAAATATCTTATTTTTTCTATTTAGTACTGCCCTTTATAAGCTACAGAAGATACTTACGTGTTTCCCAGAAGACAGATGTTTAATTTACCCGGATCTTCAAATTTAAAATGTTTTCACCCACAGTCCTTAATGCATAATTTTCCCTTCTGGAGAATCAGTAAGCATTTGAACCTTCTGTAATAGCTGCATATGAGTCTCTCAGTTGTCCTCAGTGTGAAAAGATGGACCTCAAAATCATACATTGTTGGAAAGGGTTCAAATACAGAAAAATGCTGAAAAACCAAAGAATTTGTGGGACCATGAAGGATTTTTCTGAAGAAAAGCCGGCAGTTTAACTGTTCAGGACAAACAAGAGACTCATGAACTACTATCACTACAAAAAAACTGCTGTGGATCAGTATTATAAATCAAGTGTATGTAAACTTTTGAACAGGGTCATTTTTATAAATTTAACTATTATTTTCTCTTGCGGACTATATGTAAACATCTTTTATGTGAAATATCTTATTCAGGTCAGTACTAAATAAAAAATAACATGCATTTTGTATGATCCCTCTTATTTTGGTAAAATAATTAACATTTTGCAGATTCTGCAAGGTGTATGAAAACGTTTGACCTCTAAAGAAAAATGGGTAAATTGTCTCAATTTTATCACCTGTCATACTGCAGTATGAGGAGATACTGACAATGAAATATTAGAAACTCACCCACCTGCCACATGCTGAGTCTTAATGGGGCCTGTTTTCTTAAGGAATGATTCTCCACTCTCAAAGGCCATGATTGGCTCGTCGGGTCTGTCACTCTCTGATTTCTCCCGTCCATTGTTGTGATTGGACAGCTGAATGATCTCCTCGAAACGAGATGCCTCCCCTTTTGCCGACAGGCCATTCTCGTGTTTAGAAGGCTGAACGCCATTCACCACAAGAACGGACAGACTGCAAAAGAAAACAGATGGTTTAAGTGCGTGTCAAACCACTGCATATGTAATCTATGCGAAAAATCTAAATATCTCAAAAACAACTTGAGAATAAAGCAGACTTTCCATTCAATGCGTTCAAGAAAACATAACTGTCACCCCTGACAGAATATAAAAATGCAAACACAGGACTCACCTTTCGTTCACACCATCTTGTTTCAATGTCGTGCTTGGCTGGTAGTCAGCAGCTGCTAGGGAAAAGACAGAATGTCATGCTAATAATTTCTTAAAATGGCAATCTTGTTTGTTTTAGCATTCCTTTGCCAAATCAATGTTCCTTTCCCAGATGGTTGTACAATTGAAAGAATAAATATTTCAGCAATTCGTCTGGAATCATTTCCTCTGTTCCCAGTGCTTATTGTATTTAAAACAGCTTGTTAATGCATAATACGTTTTTGCTCTGAAAATATTTTTTGTATTTTTATTTACACTACCATTCAAACTTTTGAGGGCAAGTAAATCACTAAGAAATGATTTTACTGAGCAAAAATGCATTAAATTGATCAAAAATGACATTAAAAAATGTAAAATGTTAAAAAACTAAATAAATTTCTACTTAAATTGTTGTTCTGAATCTTTTAAAAAAGTATCATTAAAAATATTAGGTAACTGTTTTCAACATTGATAATAATAATGATATAGAATAAGAATACAAAATGCTTCTTGAACACAAAGTCAGCATATTAGAATGATTTCTGAAGGATCATGTGACACTAGAGACTGAAACAAGGCTGAAAATTCAGCTGTGCAACACATTAATTACATTTTAAAATATATTGACATTGTTAACATTGTTGACATTGTTAAATTTTAACAATATTCCACAATATTTAATAATAGAAATAGTAATAGTTCTTACTGTATTTTGTGATCAAATATAAATTTGAACAGTAGTTTATGTATTTCTAGCAGCTAATAAGAATAATACAGCCGCTGGATGAAAGTTGACTCGATAAAGTCAATCATCCAGTTGTCTACTGGGATCGGCTACTAAGTGTTTAAGCACTACGTAAATAGACTGATCTCCATGCTGCTGTGCCAATTTTTATAGTCCATTACAGAAAGCACTGGTTTAGACAGGCAACAGGGATTCAACATAATGCAAGTTGTGTGTACACAGTTTTGCACACTATGGAGCAACAAATTCATCTCTTAACCTTAAGGAAATATTGCAGATACAAGCTTAATCTTAGAAAAGGGAGGTTTTGAAAGGGGTGTGGATGTGGGAATGTTATTTATGCTTTTCCTTACAAGGAGGAATTATTTTGAAAGCTAAAGTGGACCCAAAGAAATAAAAGAGGTACATGTACCATGACAGAGCCAGGGAAAACATTCTGTGGGACTGACGTAAATGGGCTGTTGCTAATTCAAACAGATCTAAATAGAAAGTTCAAACAGACCTGAATAATGCCAAATCTAACTAAGATTATCTGGAAGAAGTGATATGAACAGTTTATACTAAGATCATTTTAAACTAATGTCATACCTTTATTCATCTCAGAATCTGAAGCTTTTCCGTTGACTTGAGATTTTGTGTCTTTCTGCATGAAGGAGAGAAAAGAAAAGTGCACAATTACATTCTGAGCTCTTGAACCGCAAGGGGAAATTGGAGCCTTGCTACTGCCGCAGTTAGGCCGTTTTAAATGAAAGCGGCGCTTTACCTTGTCTCCTGCATCTGTTTTGCGTGTTCTTTTCATAATCTCCTCCAGACGCTAAAAACAATGCACAGAAGAGACAAAAGTAAAGCATGGAAAATGCTTCAGAAGTTTCACAGTCCAAATTAAACACGGAAATAAACAAAGTTTTAAGACTCTGCAAAATGTAAAACAAAGAAATCATGATGTAAAATCAAACAATATGTAAAATTCTGTACTATGTATTAGGGTTGTCACGATACCATAAAAATGACTAACGATACTATACCAGCTGAAGTATCACGATACCAAGTAGTATCACGATACCATGCAGTATTCTGTTAATTTAAAATTTAATTCTACAAAATGAAAATAAATAAAAATTAATAAATCAAATTTTCATAAATAAAAAGATGTAAATGAAAACAGAAAGGATTTTTCTCTGAATACTTCATTAATGTGAATCAATGACTGGCTATTGTTATCCATGAAATCATGTAAACAAAACTCTTCATGTAAACAAAATCTTAGCACTGCACAGAGGCTGCATGAAGTGACGTTTAGATGTGGTATTTATACATTTAGACTGTATTTACAATTGCATAAATAATGTTATGAGATTAATGTTTTAAATACAAAACTCTGAATATAGAAATATGTTGGAAAAGAATGTAATATGATGGGAAACTTAAAACCGCCAGCAGGTGGCAGCAAGTGTTCATGATTGAATCACTGAGTCATTCAAACGATTCTTTCAAAACAGCGGAATGGCTTAGTGTATCAATGATTTGCCCAAGCAAACGCGGATTCGTATTCCAACACAGAAACGAAACAAAAACAGCACTCTTAACTTTTGCTTGTGTCATATTGCCGAACTGTCAGGAGCATTTTTGCTCGCATATCTTGAAATTTCCAAGTTAGCAGCTTGTATATTAAAACATATTCATTTAAAATGTTAAAAAATATATATAATGATTGATAAGAACCAAGTGCAACGCCGCTATGTTAATGAATGGAATTGCATTCGTGATCGCAAAGATGCTTCCAGAAACGAATTATTACACCTGTTCTAAAAGTGGGCAAATGAATAAAACTGCGAGAATACGTTATTGTAAGATATCATGATGTTGAATAAGTGATTCTTGAGCTGCATTTTTTTTTTAATTACATCAGACGGTCTGAATCAGACCCTCTCTTCTGATAAACTGCAGCATGAACAACGACGTGTAAGTGCAACGTCTCATTTCAAACTGAACTGAAGCGACGGAAAACACTGAATACCACATAAAGTGTATACACAGCATGCACTACAAAAAGCACAGCAGAAAGACATTTTGGCAATCAACTTGTAATGTTTCTGCTGGCGTGCATGTTCAAATGAACGTTTTAAACTGTGTTCCTGCCGTGCATACAGCATACCTTACGGTACTACCGTATGGACAATACTACCGCTTAAAAAATGCAATGGCACCGCGGGTATTTTTAAGCTTTAGTATCGCGATACTACCGTAGTACCGGTATATCGTGCAACCCTATTATGTACAGGTTTCTAATCAAATACACAAACATTGTGACATTGAGCATGCAACATTTGAAAATATTTTGTATTCGTATTTACACTACAATTCAAAAATTTGAGGGTCAATATGACATGTCATTCTTTCTTCAGTCAAAAAGAAATTACGATTTTTGAGAAAAAACATTCCAGGATTTTTCTCCATATAGTGGACTTCAATAGTTGCCAACAGGTTGAAGGTCCAAATTGCAGTTTCAATACAGCTTCAAATCCCAGCCAAGGAATAAGGTATAATCTTGTGTAGCTAAACGCTCTGTTATTTTTCACTCATGTTATCTTTTATTTTAATAAACAAGCTTATATGACACCAAAATTTTACATACCAATTAAAATGTACAATTCTCGATTCCAATTTCGATAAGACACCTAAAGCTGCTAGCCTAACTAAAGTTCAAACATTATTTGTTTGTTAAAAAATTATTGTATTATTATTAATATTTTATTAAAAATGAAAAAAGGGAAAAACAGCACAGATTGAAAGAACGCAAACTCAGTCTCTGCCAGCAAATGGCACTTATGGAATAACAGTGATATTACATTTCTTTGGTTACCGCTGTAAACAAAGCAGCGCCATGCTTATGAACGCTACTTTAAATACATCATACAAACAGTCAGTTCCCCCATTTCAATATTTAGGATAATATTTCATGCATTATGAACCGTGATCTTGCTCTGCCTGCTACAGTATTTTTTCCTCTTTGCGTTCATCTTCAGTGTCTCAGGCCTCTATTAACGGATGTTTAAAGAGTTCGTAATATTTCCACACACATGACATTTTGAAAAATGATTGCATGCAGTTCGTGAGCAAGCCCGGAACTGAGATCGGTTGAAGTATGTCCGGTCGATCGGTGCTTCTGTACTTCACTGTATGGAGTATGGATTGATCATTGTTAAAGCTACAAAGCTAATCGTCAAGACGACTATTTAGACATTTGTAGGCTATTTGTCCTTTAGGAGACACATCTCTCTGTGATCAACTAAAATTTTTAATAACAAGGCTTAATCCACGTTCAAATGATAAACTTTTGTGACGACGCGGCAGTGGCCCGATTGGGCCAGTGACAAATCCGTCTACTGTCCCGAGCGTCTTTCACGCTGGCCCCGGGCCATCGGGGCTCCTTATTGTCGAGCCCTGATATAATTTTTTTGTTGTTTTTGTTTCATTAGACTAAACCCTTATTCCTCAGCAGGGATCATGAAAAGCCCTTTGAAGCTGCAATGAAACTGCATTTTGGACCTCAAAAACCTTTATTTCTTTTTGACTGAAGAAAGAAAGATATGAACATCTTGGATGACATGGCGGTGAATAATTATCAGGAAATTTTTATTCTGCAAGTGAACTAATCCTTTAAGCAGACCAAAAGACTGCGTTACGCGTTTATGATCAACGCAATGTTCAGAATTCGAATAAACACTACAGTGTGTCAAGCTCTGAGGACATTATGTCTTCCAAAAGAAATCACACCAGGAGCTGAGGACAGTTGGGTTGAGGCTCTAACACAGCCCTGATAAACTGACTTGTAGCGGGACATACTGTCCTGGTGGGATAATAGCACTGGAACAGAGTGGACGAGGTTAACCTCCATTAAACAGGTTCACAGAACGTGTATGTCAAGGTGTTGTATGATTTATGGCAGAAGCATGAATCTCGACAGCTCATACTTCGTTATGATACTACACAGTGATTTTGAAAAGTTATTTTATTTTTCTCTAGCACACTCTGTGCCTGAAAGCTACTGTGGCCATGTGTGACCAGTTAAGAGAGGAAATGAAAGGATTTAAATAGACTGCTGAGTTTTTGGAGATATGCAAACAGTTCTCTGTAATACAGGTTAAGGAAGCATGATCATTTCAAAATGACCTTTTAAAGAAAAATATGAATGCGAGGTGGAAACCTGTCTTACCTTCTTTCTTTCCAGTCTCTCCTGCTCCTCCTTCTGGAAGTGTTTTTCTCTCTCCAGTCGCTGTTTCTCAGCCTCCTCTCGAGCCTTTGCTTCAGCCTCCTCTTTCTACAGATACAATGATCATATGATCAGATTCACACTGAACATCACAGCCCATGTCCAAAATGACAGCTTTAAATATCTACTTGTCACACCTCTTATCCAATGAATTTTCATGATTTTCTCATGTTGTTCATCATTTATGATTAGTGGTTGTGTACTTTTTTTAAATTATATAACATTATATTAACATAATATATCAAGAAAATTCTATAATGGCCATAAAAATTTCTATAACTCTTTAGGATTTTGTTCATTTCTATGGCTTCTCTAGGCCTTGAAATCACATTTTTAAAATTCCTCTATATTTCTTTTTTTTTCCATGACTGTGGAAAACTCTGATACCTACTTAACATCTATTAAAATATGGTTTTGAACACCAGGTGGTGGTAAAACCTCAAAAATACTAGTATGCTAAATGGCACAGTAAATATTTACCCATGTGTAAGATGTGTAAGAACCTGATATACTTATGTAGCATTTTTGGGTCTCATCATGCTTTAAAATTGTGGACACAAGTGCATGCTCATACTTTACAGCATTTAATAGAAATTTTGGTTATATAATCAGGATAAAAACCCTAAAAAGCCCTAAAGACCAGTGTTGTTACTGTTTACTAAAACTAAACCCATCAACTTTATTGAAATAATGCTAAAAAATATAAAAATATAAATGTTACATTAAAAACATACATTTAAAAAATATTTTAAAAATAAAAAACCCATAATAAAATTGCTAAAAATATTAATAAATAATATAATAGTATATAAATAATGCTAAAATGACACTGATCAGGACACAACTTAGTGCCAGGCCATGGCTCTGATGCAACTAAGCAATTCAATATTCATTGCTGTAAAGTCTATATATGTGACCCTGGACCACAAAACCAGAAGTCATAATGGTCAATTTTTTCTGAATAAATAAGCTTTTCATTGATGTATTGTTTGTTAGGATAGGACAATATTTGGCCGAGATAAAACTATTTGAAAATCTGGAACCTGAGGGTGCAAAAAATAAAAATAAAATAATAAACAATCGCCTTTAAAGTTGTCCAAATGAAGTTCTTAGTGATGCATATTACTAATAAAAAATTAAGTTTTCATATATTTATGATAGGAAATTTACAAATTATTTTTACTTAATATATTTGGCAAAAAAAAAAAAAAAAAACTATAATTTTAACCCAAAGAATGTATTGTTGGCTATGGCTAGAAATATACCCATGCTACTTATGACTGGTCCAGGGTCATAGTATTTACTTTACATGACTGTTAGTAGGGCTGGCCGATAATTCGATAACGACAATTATAGCGATATAATTTTCCTTGACATTTATCGTGATAATTATCGATATCGACTGATATGAAAAAAATTATCGTGATCATTTTTTTGCCCATATCGCCCAGCCCTAACTGTTAGTATATGTATATATATAACCTTTATTTGACGGAGTGAAGTGTGTTACTTAGGACTGAGGGAAATGCATTTACATTTCTAACCTGTTTCTGAAGCCGTTCATTCTCTTCTTTTTCAATTTTGGCTCTTTCCTGTGCCTCCTTCTCCTCCTGCAGACGTTGAGCCTCCTCTCTTAACCGCTCCTGCTCAGCCATGAGCCGTGCCTCATCCTCCCTGCGCCTCCTCTCCTCCACCTCCTGTGCTAGCCTCTCCTCACGCTGAACCCTGTGTGACGGAAGACAGTCAGTCACTGTATACACGGAGGATAACAAAAAAAAGCTTCTTCAGGTAGCATTAAACATTGAACTTTGTGAATTATTGAAACAAAAGGGAATGGGAATGCAGGTGGATTTTGGTGTCTCTTGCAAAATTCATCATTTTGCTGTGGATGGTAAAATAACATGAAACTTTAAATTGCAGATATGGTCTAAGCATTGCACAGTGACCAATACAAAGTGGATGGAGAGCGTGAATCAGTGAATCTTTTTAGTCGTGACCAAAATATCTGCACCCATAGTTACCAGCGGCACTGGAGCATAAACAGTGTGGAACTCTCATTACCCTGCTGCCAAAGTCCCTTTTGGCTTATAAATGTGTTAAACTCATAAACTGTCACTGAGACACCAGACGTCAACAGCTCCACACAACAGAGGCTATTCCTGGAGCACAGCCTGATGAAGCTGGACATGTTTAAAAGCATACCAGAAAGTGTGTTATAGCTGATGAGGAGTTTGGCTTTGACGGTAGGGATACAAAGGGTCAAAAGTTAAAAAAGTTTACATTTTATAGAAATTAAATGGTTATTCTGCTTCTTTATTAGATGGATATAATGAAAACTGACAGATTGTTATTGATGAGATGAAAGTGGAACAGGATCAGTGCATGTTGTTCAAACCAGTGTTTCTCACATGAGCACACTATCTGCTGCACTATGGCGTTTGTTTTGAGGAATGAGCATACCATTTCAGTTTTGTGTGAAGATGAGGATGTCAGAACGGATGCCGAGTAGTAACTTAAAATGACCAGTGAAGTGTCAATTGTGAAAAAAGACATGCGTCATAAATTTAATCAATAAATAATTAAATAAAATGTTTAAATAAAAAAATTAAAACATTTAAAAAAAAAAAAAAAAAAAACACAGTCAAAAGACCAGTCACCAAAATGACCAGTCAAAAGATTTCTAATGTTTTTAAAGAAATTTCTTCTGCTCACCTGCATTTTTTTTATCCAATGTACAGCAAATTTTGGAATATTTTTACTATTTAAAAATTTGAATATATTTTAAAAATGTAATTTATTCCTGTGATTTCAAAGCTAAGTTTTAAGCATCATTCACTCCAGTCACATGATCCTTCAGAAATCATTCTAATATGCTGATTTGCTGCGCAAGAAACATTTATTATTATTATTATTATTATTATTATGCTGAAAACAGCTTCGAAGAACTTTTTCAGTTTTTTTTTTTTTTGATGAATAGACTTCACTTTTGATCACTTTTGATCAATTTAAAGCATAAAATAAAAGTAGTAATTTCTAATAATTTCTTTCCAAAAAAAAAAAAAAAAAAAATTATACTAACTCCAAGCTTTTGAATGGAATAGTGTATAATGTTAGAAAAAAAAATATTTTAGATAAATGCTGATCTTTGGATCTTTCTATTCATCAAAGAATCCTGAAAAAAATGTACTCAACTATTTTAAATATAATAATAATAAAAAAAAAATATGTTTCTTGAACAGCAAGTCAGCATATTAGAAAGATTTCTGAAGGATCATTTAACACTGAAGACTGGAGTAACGATGCTGAAAATGTAGCTTTAATCAGGAATAAATTACATTTTAAAATATATTCAAATAGAAAGCAGTTATCTTAAATAGTAAAAATATTTCACAATATTACTGATTTTGGTGTATTTCGGATCAAATAAATGCAGGCTTGGTGAGCAGAAAAGACTTCTTTAAAAACATTAAAAATCTTACTGTTCAAAAACTTTTGACTGGTAGTGTGTGTGTGTGTGTGTATGTATATATATATAGATATATATATATATATATAATATAATAGATATATATATATATATATATATATATATATATATATACACACACACATATAAAATATATATATATAAAACTGAAATTAAACTGACCTTTCTCTCTCCTGCTGTTCTCTGCGTTCTTGCTCTTCCTTCTCTCTCTGTTCACGGGCCTGTCGTCTTTTCTCGGCCAGGATGCGGGTGGCTTCCTCTGGGTTATTGGTACCAGCCATGGGTTTGCCTGGAGAAGGAGCTGGAGAAGCCACCTGTGGGAGGGCAGGGACAACAGGGGTCTCCTCGGGGACAGAGGGTGCTGAAACCGACATGATTGGTGCACTTGCAACAGGGGGCGTGTCCAGAATAGATGACACGACAATGGAGGGGACGGGAGAGGAGGCTGGAGAAAACACAGAGAAACGGAGCGGGGAAAAAATGAGGACTGGAGAGAGGAAAAAGTGTAAATTGACAATGGAATAACTCCTGTGAAAGACACACCACAGTCATCATCACCACACTCACTCTTTGGTTCTTCGGGTGTAGCAGGCCTGCGGGTCTCTCTGACCCTCTCTATGGCGACAGGCGAGGCGGTGCGGGCCTCCACGCGGGCAGGGGTCCTGGCCCTCTTGGGTCGGGCTTTAGGAGTACTTGGGCTAACGGCTGCTGAGGGAGGTTTGGGAGAAACTGCAGGGCTGGGGGAGGACGCACGACCTTTGGGCGTCACAGGAGATGCAGATCTCAGTTTGGAAACTGGACTCGGACTGGAAACATGAAGAGAAACTCAATTTAATGGCTGTGTTGGAAAATGTACTGTATAAACCTTATTCTTCAATGCGGAAGTAAGCCTGCGGGACTTAAGGTTTATTAGCAGCTATTGGGAAAAACTAGAAGAATAACAACATGCAATAAATGGTTAAACTGTTTGCACTACAAACCAGTGTGTTCATAATTAAGATAATACATGAAAATAATATGCTAAGACACAAATCTGCAATATCAAGCAGCAAAACAAGCTGTTTTGTACAGCTAAAAATAGCTGGACACAGATGAGACCAGAAGCCAGACCCATAAAATGTACAAATCGCCACGTCCACTTTTACAGGAAAAATATGGTGGATATGTAATACATGTTCACAGTAGTGGCAAGAATATGATCTTAAATGTGGCCTGATATTTCATAATATCCTAGAAATAGATAAATGATGAATAAACAAATTAAACACATAAAAGCACCAAAACTAAAGCTAAACTATACATCTATATAGCATAACTTGAAACTAAACTGACTTCTGACTACTGCAAAAAGAAAAAATGTTTAGTCAGAGACAGCATTACATAACACAGCTTTGGTCTAACAGAATTAGAAAATGCTCAGAGCAAAAAGGTCCATTAAAAACCTTCTATTGTGTCTTCCTCTTGCACATGAAAGGCAGTGCTTACACAATATGAGCATCTGAAACTGTTTAGATGTTTCTAAGACTGTTCTATGTTCTATCAGACTAAAACTAATCCAATTTGATTGCATTCAATTTAGGTTATGGATTTTTAAATGTTATATTGGCAGATTACAGTCATCTTACCTGGACTCTATTCTGGTTTTCATTGCTGGCATGGACTGTCTCTTCTTCAGCACCTTATCTTTGGTGATGGTACTCTTCTCCTTTTCATTTTCTCTCTCCTTTTCCTTCTTATCCTTCCTCATCTTTTGAGAAAATATGGGACAAAAAATAAATACAGTGACAAGCAGGTGTCAGCTTTTGTTAGCCTCTGCCACCTCAAAATATGAGTACATGACAACACAAACATAATCTCTAGAAATGCTCTGAGAGGCACTTCATGAACATTTTACCGTTACTTTTGAGAAAGACTATCGTCATATCATATACAAACAGGAACCTAAAGGTCTTCACATCAACCCATTAAAATAAAAGTTTGGTTAAACTTGAAGAAATGGGAACAGAAGTATCATATTACTTAAAGTAATGATACTACTACTAATAATAATTAAATTATTATTAAAAAAATAATAATTAAGGAATATTTAACTAAAAATTTATTTACCAGAATTTATTTATCAGAAACTTTGGTAAAAATAGAACTGAATGAGAAAAGAAAAATTAATTAATTTAATTTTATAAATGTAATTTTTGTTAATCTTTTAATACATTTCTGTTAAATTGTGTACATTTCATGATTTCAATTAATTAGATATGCTTTTTGATTATTATTTTTTTTTTTCATTTAACCATTAAAACAGAGTCTAGAAAAATTTAAAAATGCAATCCAGAAAAATTTAAAAAAAGAAAAAACGGAATTTGAAAAAAATACAACAGAATTTTGGAAAAAATAAAACGGATTTCATAGGGAATTTCATAGGGAAAAAATAAAATGGATTTCAATACACAGCAAAATATGATACAACAGGCAAGTGGGATGGAATATGAGAAATACAGGGACAGTGAAAGGAATTCTTAAATGACTCACAGGTGTGGAGTCTCGTCTGCGCTGGGCGATATCGGGTGTGCTGGTGGTGACCCTCCAGCGCTCAGAGCAGCGGTGTTGTGGCCGATGAGCACATGTTGAGAGAGGGCTTGCGGACACTGAGCGTGGACACAACGGAGATTCTGCATGAAAGAAAACACATTTAAATCTTAATTTGCAGAAAAAGCTGTTATTTCTGACTTGCACAGGCCCTATAAATAGAAGAATACTGCAAATTATTGTTTAAAAAGACTGATGCTAATCACAAATATAAAGGGCGCTACAATTGCATCCTGTCACTCACGGCCATCTCTGGTGTTGTTTAGCGCACTGGCGGCACTGCGACTGCGAGCCAAGAAAGAGAGAGTGGGCGTCATCAGCCTGTCCACAATGCTGCTCTCCCAGGGACTTAGCTGCATGCTACGAGCTGAAAGAAAAAAATAAAAATGAGTTAACATTAAAACATAATACCAACAATCAGTTTCCTATGACTATTACATGAATACAAAAAACACAATAGTTGTGATATGATTCATTTTTATAATGATAACATCATGGCAATGGCAAACATGCGTTTGTCTCCTTTGCTGTCAACATGGAGGATGGTGAGTCCGCATGAGGATTTCACAACACTACCACATGCTAGAAAAGCCAGTAAAAGTGACCAAGTCCAAAAAAATAACTTTTGTGAGAATTAATTCAAGTTTGAAATACATTTAAAGAATAATTTAACCCCCAAAGAAAAAAAAAAAAAAAGTTCTGTTCTGTGAGAATGTATTCACCCTAATGCTGCTTCAAATCATTGTCTTTATTGACCTTATTTGTGGTAGTTTTTCCACTATGAACTGTGTGAAAATTCATCAAAGTAGAAAGAAAGAAGGTCATACAGGTTGGCAACAAGAAAATGATGACAGATGAACTATTAACACAAAAGGACAAAGAAAGGAATAAAATACAAGCTATGTTTAAAAAAAAAAAAAAAAAAAAAAATGATAAAACATTACAATAAAAAACAGCTTTATCACACACACCAAAAATAAACATCAATGGCAATTCTTTGAAATAGTTACATCACTTTCTCAACAGTGTTATTTTAAATGTAATATTTTAGGTTTTATTTTCATATATTCAGTTTTCAGTTTAATTTTGGTGCATTTTTATCAAATGTAATTCTCATTTTTTATTAGATTTTTTTTATTAGGTTTTTTTTTTTTTTTTTTTTTTTTACTTTTCATCAATAACTTTTAAGTTTTAGTTTTAGCTATTTTAGTACTTCAAGTTAAATTACACAAAAATGAGAGACTTGTCTTGAACTCTTGGAAGCTGCAGTAGTACACAACATACACAAATAAAATAAAATAAAATAAAATAATAAAATAAAATAAAATAAAAAAATAATTCAGTTAACATTTATTTTAAGTAATTAATTTTTTTTATGTTTTTAGTTAACTACAATATCCCTGATTCTAAACTTATGTGATTTTCCTTATTAGTTTTTTTTTTTTTTTTCCATCTATATTTATTTTAGTTTTAGCTACTTTAGTTAAACTACACAAAAATGAGAGTTAGAGTTGTACTTTACTGTCCTTTTCAGGAAATTTGTCTTGGATTCAAAGCTGCAATAGTACACAACATACAACACATGCATAAATAAAAATAATAATAAAATTATTATTATTATTATTATAAAATAAAATAAAATAAAACATTCAGTTAACATTTATTTTAAGTAATTAATTTTAAATGTTTTTAGTTAATTACAATACTAATACAATACTAATTACAGTTAATTACTATACTAATTACATTAACCCTGATTCTAAACTTATGTGATTTTCAAAAGAAAACAAAAAGGGAAAATAAGAAAGAACCACAGGTAAATGCATGGTAACATGCGAAAAGCATGAGCGTAAGAACAATTAAGAGGTAGAAAGGCATTTTAGAAAGAAATAAAGAGAGATATTGCCTATAGCTGAACATTCATCAGCACTCTGCAATAAAGTCTCATAGAAAATTTCTGTCTCAGCACTGAGTGTAATCTCTGTTCTACTCCATCTACTGTTTTAGGGAGCACTCACAAATAGAGCATGCCCTATTTACGACTGTTTTCATAACCTTAGTACACCCAATAAAAGAAGCACCAGCCAAAAAAAACAACTAGACCTCAATTCACTGATAAATGGCCCTTCTGTGTGGAATGTAAAACCAACACCACATTCCTCTTTTTGAATAATGTTCAGACACTTACAATGTATACAAAACATCAAAACAAGTGACACTGACTTCAAAGAAATAAAGCACAAAGCACACTTTAAACATTTCACAAAATTATGTTTGCTAGGTTTTAAATGATAAAACGGTAACACTTTTCAATGCTTTAACATTAGTTAATGTAAAAACAAACAAACAAAAAAAAACACTATTTGTTGAGTCAACTTAAAATAATTTGTTACCCCGCTGTCCGCTGTAAATTTTAACATTCAGTCAACTCAAATAAGTTTAGTCAACTTGAAATGTTAAGTTGTACTAAGTGACAATTTAGATATTTGAGTTGACCAAACAAAAAATTTAGTTTGTTAAACTTAAAAGCCACATTTGTTACCTAGCTGCCTTAAAATTTTAAGTTGAATCAACTCAAATATCTAAATTGTCACTAAGTACAACTTAACATTTTACGTTGACTAAACCTTTTTATAATTAACTGAATTTAAAATTTTAAGACAGCGGGGTAACAAATTATTTTAAGTTGACTCAACAAATTGTTTTTGACAGTTTAGGGAAAATTATCTAAGAAACATTTTTACTATATCTATTAATGTCTTTTAATGTAATTTATACAGTTTGAATGTAATTTAAAATAAAATTAATAAAAAATATTAAATAAAATGTAATTCAAATCAAACCTAGAACAATGAAAGTAAATGATGCCTAATGCTTAAACCAACATCATTAACAAACCGTAC
The DNA here is from genome assembly GCA_036247105.1 of Cirrhinus mrigala. NCBI lineage: Eukaryota > Metazoa > Chordata > Actinopteri > Cypriniformes > Cyprinidae > Cirrhinus > Cirrhinus mrigala. The sequence goes on from CM070022.1 coordinate 12,498,940, forward strand.
TGTAAGGTGTTACCAATAAAACAATACATATATTGTTCAAACTGACAAATATTTGGACACTTTTAGAAATTCTGGAACATTTCTAGCATCAATTTTTAACATTTAATTTTTTTTTAATTCTGTAAAATTTAGACATTTTAAGTGTAGCTGAAGTGTCCAAATACTTTCTGGGGCCACTGTATCATCATGCATCATATGCAGGTGAAGGTATGGAGAAGTATGCAAGTATTCACCTTAAAGATGTTACATCAGGAAAAAGGAATAAGAAACAGAAAACCACCACCAAAAATGAACAAGCCAAAAAAAAAAAAAAAAGAGCACCACTAAGGACGGTTGACGGCGAAAGACGATGAAGATTTCAAAATTCAAATTCGGTCAAACTGAACACACTGACGAGTTTGAAAGGAAGGAATGACTGGATGATCACGGAGGACGACGAGCGGGTGATTGGTCTCAAGGGAGAAATCAAAAGTGGGGGGATAAAATGGAAACTCATAATTATGTGAAGGGAGGAGCCTGTGAAGACATGGGGGAGTGGCTAGATCCAGAGGCGTGTCCTTACTTCTACTAGGGGAGGTCCAGAGAGTGGCAGAGGATTTGGAGAGCCGCTTGTTTATGACTGAATCCACATGTTTGGGCAGGTTGACCGCTGATATTGAGCATCTGCCTGTAAAATCCAGAGAACACCGCATACATGTACACAATGCTGACGGGACCGAGGCGGAACGACGGGGAGCAGTCAAAAATGAAACAAACAAAACAGCCACTGATATATAGGTCAATTAAATATATAGGTCAAAACGTATCTTGAAACTACTGTTTGAGTAGCCGAAGATGGTTATCTATGTCCTGGATAACCACTGTTATGTTTGCAGTGTCTGAATATTAACTCAACTGCTACTTTTATTGAGTTGCGCTGCTCAAAGTTCATTATCACTACAGACTTCATAATGGGGTCACTGCCTTCACTTCTCCTCTCAAGGCACCTTCAGAGACTGCAATGACTGTGCACAACTTTTGGGAGGGGAAAAACTAAATTAAGTCCGTTAGAAAATAAGATCCTTGGAGAAACAGCATTGGTTAGCCTATAAATTGAGGTCTTGAGTCCTGGGGGAAGTGGTACAAAGCTGCACTGAAGTTCATTACCCTATTTCCAAGCATTCTCAGGAAGTCATTCTCACCTTCTGTTACATACAGACCCATAAAATACATAAAAGGCTAGTAACTGAAGATTATGAGGATGTTTCTTTTTGTACATTTTAATTTGAATAAAATGCCATTTTTAGCATAAATTCTTGGCAGAAAATGTAAACAAGGGACACACGCACCTTCTGTGTGTTTAGAGAGACTCTTGTAATGCACAAACCTCACTAAAGCTAATGCTATGGAAGGATACTGCACTAAAAATGGAAAAGCGTTTGCAGATCTCAATTAGTATTTCCATTTGCCTAGTTGCACAGTAAAGTCCCTATGATCCCCAGAAGCAAAGCAACTGATCTCTTGGTTATCATCACATTAGTAAATAGCATTTAGCCTGGCTTGAGCAGAGGCTGTTTTATGCAACACATACAAAACGATCTCATGTGAAAAGTCAGGAAAACTGAAGAACATGATACATTTCCTGTATATGGAAATGAAAAAAAAAAAAAAAATTGATTTTTTTTAAATTGTGAAATATTAAAGGAAACCCCAGATATTAAGACTTGTTTGGCTTAATATAATGTAAATGATACTTCTACTGAAATATGTAGTAGAAAACCCTTAAAAGATTTACATTATTTAAAAAATTCACATTGTTTTATACGCATTTTGGACTATAGGGGGGCCATTATTTTGATGACGTAAAATGGTTGCACTCGTTGCTATTTTTTCTGCAACTGTCTAATCTGAACACACAACTCAGAAAATAAAATACTGATACGATGACCACAGCTACTAAAAGAGATTATAGGTGGTGAATGGCGATGGATATAAGCGTAGGCTTAAACCAAATGCCGTACCATCGATTTTTGCTCTCAAGGAGTCTAAACGTCCCTGGATATCAAGTGAAATCCGCACTGAGAAACACCTTCAGTGGCTGCGACGTCATAACAAGCGTCTGCATGTTTACATCCTGCCAGGATGGGATCTTGCATTTCTTGTCACTGCCTTTTGTAAGCTCTTTCAGTATATGTGGTCTGCTAAATGCCTCAAAGGCATCAGGACTAAAGTGGAGAGAACAAAGACGTGGGGCTTTAGAATGTTTTTTTTGTCCACAGGCATCTTCCCAATCTTTTCTCCGTTTCTTATCGCTAGGAAAGCAGTGAAGACTTACATTGCATCTCTTGTTGTTGCCCTTTAACTGAAAATTACAACCAAAACCCACACAATGTGGCATCATATCAGTATTTTATTTCTAGAGCTGTATTGCGGTAAAAACAGCAACAAGTAGCACCAATAGCTCACGAGTGCAACCATTTCACGTCATTGAAATTATGAAGCCCCCCATAGTCCAAAATATGTATAAAACAATGTGGATTTTTTTAAAAAATGTAAATCTTTCATGGGTTTTCTGCTACATATTTCCATAAGAGACTTGCAAGTCTTAAGTAAACTCCATCACAATCACCTACAAAGACAATCCAGCTTATTCCTTGGATGACAAATGCAGTTAATATGAAAAGGAACCAGTAGCAATACCTGCAGGTACAGTTTTTCGGTTTACATAAGTGCATTTTATGTAACTCACTCTGGCTTTGGCTGGAGTTGCCGCTCAAGCCTCCGGCCCAGGACCATCTCTGTTGCCGAATCTCTGCCCACGTCTTCTTACCAGACCTCTGAATGGCAGCCTCATACCGTTCCTGAAAATAAATAAATAAATAAATAAATAAATTCCAATATGAGTATCTATTTAAAATGTAACAAAAGTCTAAAAAAAACTTCATATTGCACATTTATTTATAATGGGCACTTGGAGGATCAGAGGAGACCGTACTGCACTTTTAAAGGGGAAATCTTAAGAGCCCTAGTACAATGTGCTCCACTTTCACTGGTAAACAACTCTAGTATTACTCAGAGTGCTGAATTAAAAAACAATGTCTGGCGAGTTGGCAGAAACCTCACAGACTCTGATCCTCAAAGTGTGTAAAATTAGAAGAACAGATCGTGTCATGTGGGTTTGCACTGACTGCCACTACTCTCTCACCTTGTTCTTCTCCAGTTTCTGTCTCTAAAATACTGATATGATGACCACAGCTATTGAAAGAGCTTACAAGTGGCAACGGATATAAGCGTAGGGTTAAGCCAAATGTTGTACCATCGTTTTTTTCCCATAAGGAGTCTACACATCCCTGGATATCGAGTGAAATCTGCACTGAGAAACCCCTTCAGTGGTTGCGATGTTGAGACGAGTGTCTGCAGGTTTACATTCAGGATGGCATCTAGCATTTCTTGTCTCTGCCGCTTGTAAGCTCTTTCAATAGCTGTGGTCTACTAAAAGCCTTAAAGGCATCAGAGCTAAAGAGGAAAGAATAAACAACACAGATCTTTAGGAAGTTTTATTTGTCCACAGGCATCTTTCCATTCTTTTCTCATCTTTTTATCGCTAGAAAAGCAGTGAAAACCTAAATCGCTTCTCTTGTTGCCCTTCGACTGAAAATTACAACCAAATGCCACACAGTGTGGAATCGTATCAGTATGTGAAGGGGAAAACAATGCCTGGCGAGCTGGCAGAAACCTCAAGAACTCTGATCCTGAAAGTGTGTAAAATGAGAAGAACAGATCATGTCATGTGGGTTTGCACTGACCGCCACTACTCTCTCACCTTGTTCTTCTCCAGTTTCTGTCTCTGTCTCTCCTCCAGCTCTGAGCGGCGTCTCTCTGCTTTCAGCCGCTGCTCCTCCAGCTTCCTCCTCCGCTCCTCCAGCTGCTGTTCCCGCACCTGCCGTGCTCGTTCCTCCTTCTCCAGCCACTGAGACTTTTTAGCAGCTATATGAGAGAGAGAAAGAGTATGTGAGCCTCCAAGAAACACTCATTATAAACTCCCACAAATTTCAACACGTTCCCAATGCATGTTCATTAATTAGATGTGATCAAATATTTTTAATATTGTGGTGTATGACTTCATAAAATGACAAAAACAATGGCACGACATCAAACAAACACAAATGCGACAATGACAGCCACTAATATGTTACAAGCTCCACTCTGCACCAAACACAAACTGTCTAGAAAGAAAAGGAAAACAAAATTTTGACATTAAAGCTAGCAAAATCAAGTTGCACATTAACTGTCAGGCCTAAATGTTGAATCAGAGTAAACTGCTTTTAGAGTATAAAATGTGCATTAATGCGGAATATCTACTTTCACTGCAACAAAGAGTAAAAGCAAGGCTAGACATGAAAAGACTCTCCGCTGGGAGCCTTCATCTCTTCTGAGGCTGGAGTTTGAGTTTTTTTTCTCTGAGCTCCACAGTTATAAAATAATGATGGCCTGAGAGTGCCCGGGTGATGCTCTTCATCAAACTTTTATAACCCTGCTGGCAGATCGATGAGCTGGAAGACGACCCACAGTCTGAGACTACTACATGTCCTACTATGAATATCTGACTCAGTCACTGCAGCCCACACAAATATTAAACATTAATGTGGAGATGGTGAAAGAGATGGATTGATGGAGTTCGACTGACTAAGGCCTGAACTGTTAGGTCTAAATGACATTTCACACCCGTGTGACTGGAATGTAGCAGGACGTGTGTTTATCATGATTATATTCCCATCAATCATGATTTATTCACACTTCAGTCACTTCAAGACAGCTGCAATTGTTATTTCTGGGTCTGAATGGATTCTGCAGTTTGCAATTATGGGAAACCTGTAAAAACCTGCTACGAAAACAAGCTGTCTGAAAAACATACAAATGTGAGGGGAGGTTTAACGGTCGAAATTTCAAATTTGGTGGACCTATGACCTATAACTGAGCCCAGTGCTAAACAACAGGAATGCAGTGTATCATGTTATTGTTGTTCATAAACAATGAAATATGACCTGTATGACATGTTTTGACAGATTCACTGAAAAAAAAAAAAATGTGTAAACGAGAATAACAAATAAACAATTTTCTTTATGCATTTGAGATAACCTAAAAATCAGAGTGTAAATTGGTTGATTTTCACATTTCCATCCTTTCATTAAGATACCAACAAGCCCAATCATGTTCGTTGTATGAAATTCACAGTGAGTCAACAGTAAAAGCAAAGCATTAGAATAAACTCAGGAGGACAGCTGACCCTGCTGGAAAAAAACAGGTTATACTTCAAACCAAATGCATGTTGTGGCCAGTATGGGCCAATTTACAGACAAATGACTCTAATGAGCTGTTTCTTTTTCCATCGCTGTTTGAATCAGGTTTAAATAAGTCTGATGAATCACTGACTGAATTGAACTCCCTGAATTCATCTGAGCAGTTAATCTAAACTGTATGTCATTACTTTTAGTTATACACAATTATTTTTCATTTTAACAAACACTTGATTAAAATGACATTCTACAATATTCTAAAATAAACTAAATTCTTTACCCCAAAAATTAATAGTTATTTTTAATGTTTTTTTAAAGAAGTCTTTTCTGCTTACCAAGTCTGCATTTATTTGATCTAAAGTACAGCAAAAACTGTAAAATGATGAAATAATTGTACTATTTAAAATAACTGTTTTCTATTTGAATACGTATTAAAATGTAATTTATTTCTGTGATTTCAAAGCTGAATTTTTAGCATCATTACTCCAGACACGTGATCCTTCAGAAATCATTCTAATATTCTGATTTGCACATTTTTTATTATGTTGAAAAGAGCTAAGCAGAATTGTTTCATGTTTCTTTGATAAATAGAAGAAAAGAACGAAAAGAACAGCATTTATCTGAAACTGGAATCTTTTGTAACATTATAAATGTCTTTATCATCAGTTTTGATCAATTTAAAGCATCCTTGCTAAATAAAAGTATTGATTTTTATCATTTCTATCCCAGAAAAATAAAATAAAATAAAAAATTATACTTACTCCAAGCTGACATAGTGTATAACGTTACAAAGCTTTTTATTTCAGATAAATGTTGATCTTTGGATCTTTCTATTTATCAGAGAATCCTGAAAATAAATTACTCAACTGTTTTAAATATTGCTAATAATAATAATAATAATAATAATAATAATAATAATAATAATAATAAGAAGAAGAAGAAGAAGAAGAAAAAAAAAAAAACAGCAAATCAGCATATTAGAATGATTTCTGAAGGATCATGTGACACTGAAGACTGTTGTAATGATGCTGAAAAGCTTTGATCACAGTAATAAATTAGATTTTAAAATATATTCAAATAGAATGCAGTTATTTTTTAAATAGTAAATATATTTCACAATATTACAGCTTTTGCTACATTTTGGATCAAATAAATGCAGGCTTGGTGATCAGTAGAGAATTCTTAAAAAAAAACATTAAAAATCTTACTGTTCAAAAATTTTGACTGGTAGTGTATATAATCATTTTATAGAAAACACTGATCTATTTATCCAGCTCACTCAGGTCCTAAGCTTAGCTGAGGTGGTCTACTAGCTTGACCTTTGTCAATTTCTTATCATCCACCTAAGCCAGCTTAAACCAGCTAATGACCATAAACTGCCAGCTTTGACCAGTTATGTAGAAACTGGTATTCATCTCACTGATTTAAGCTTAATTTTCCAGCAGGGGAGTGTGACAACATCTGGCATGTTTTCACTCAAAATGAAGACACCCAACAATCTGTCTCTAATTATGAGACACAAAGAAAATGGAAAGCAGCTCTACAAGTGAATAAGCATTTGATAGAAAAAGGGATGAAGCGTATCAGTCACCAACACCACCGGAGACGGAGGAGTGGCTTACCTTGAGTCTCGCTACGCTGTTCTGGGGAGGGAAGGTGGAAAAGAAGACAAAAACATTGTGTCAATCATGCAAAGCAGAGCAGCACAGCAATCTCAGCAGCCATGAAAAGCACAGTGATATGACAGACAAACAAAAGCAGGCACCCATGAGACATTTATAATTCTCTAAAGAGGAGAAAATCTCACAGTGCTGGTTTAGTAAAGACAAAAAAACAGGTATTTCATAATCAAAATTGTTAAAATTAGGGAGAAGGTTTATAATATTACTAGAAAACAGTAAAAAGAGCTTGTACGCAACCAAGCCAGAAGTGATTTTAACAGTGTTTCCTGGCATGTATTTGAGTAAATTTTAAACTTAAGCTTAAATTACCTAAAAACATACTATTATATGTTAATATGTAAACACAAAAACATGTAAATAAATTATATTTAATATATAAATAAATGCAGTATATAAATATATAATATACTATACATAAATGTTAACATACATTTAATATTTAAATATTATTACACAATTATACATCCGTCCGTTTTCGAAACTGCTGGTATAATGCATTTGTTAATAATAACTAATAAATATGAATGCTTAATAGAATGTTTAATAGATAAAAGTATTATATAATGTATAAAACATTAATACATCGTTAGTATTTAAGAGAAAAATAGAGATATGTAGAATGGAAAAACAAACAAAAAAAAAAAAAAAAAAAAGGCAAAAATGCAAAGTGCATGCACATGCTTGTTAGTCTGAAAATAGGCGACCTGTCAAATGTCAATGACAAATGTGAAACTTCTGACTAAATAGTATTTCTGCATGTATTTCTTGGCAGCCTTCCGGCGCTGTTGCACAAGCCTCAGGAGTTTGATGCATGAATGACGTGAAGTGTTTTTTTTGTCTGAACACATCTACACCCCAGTCAGCAGGGGGTGCTGTCTCACCGTCTGCTTTGAGTTGTCTTACCAAGATATTTGGCCCTCTCCTCCCTCCTCTCCTTCGCCTGTTTCTGCCGTTCATCCAACTTCATTACATCTGCGAAAACAGGCAGAATAAAATATTTAGTTCTGGTTAAACATTTTGAAATTACCACACTGTTGCTTTGAAAAAACATGAGGCTGACATTCAACCCACTAAAGCTCTCCTGGATGGAGATAAAGAGAGATAGACACAGTCAGACAGTGGGGTGCCGGGAATGAGAGAGGTTATTGTGCGGTAGAGGCCGCACTCACATCTGCAGGAGTATAAAGCACTGCAGGCTGGCAGCAGCAGAGACAGGCAGCATTCACACGCTCCAACTGACAGCACAAAACCCTGAGGACTCACCGTACAGATACAATCAACTCAACGCCACACAATTAACATTCATTTGGGGTGAAACCTTACCTGGACTGAAAGACAGACTAGTTTTATTGTATTATTAGGGAGCTTGCTCAAATGCATCAATGTCTTATGTCTGAAATTCACTAAGGCTGCATTTCTTTGATCAAAAATGACAGTAAAACACTAAAACTGTGAAATATTATTACAGTTAAAGCAACTGTTTTCTATTTTAATATGTTTTAAAATCTAATTTATTCTTGTGTTGCCAAAACTAAATTGTCAGCAGTCATTACTTCAGTCTTCAGTGTCACAATCAGGGGCATTTCCTCAGAGGAGGCAAGGGAGGCAGTGACTTCTCAAAATATTGGATGAGAAAAAAAAAATTGTAGTACAAAAATAAAACAACGCCAATATTACAAAATATAACATTAAAAAGTGTGTAAATCACTTATCTTTCTACAGAAATACTGTCCAACAGCGACACCAGCAGGTAAAGTTACAGCGAGAGTCGCTCTCGCCTCCCCTGAGGGTAAATAAGAATGAATGGGGGAAAGCATCGCGATATGATTGGATATGACTAGCTATGCTCGGCTGTGATTGGTTCATGCGATAAATCCCGCCTCTTGTGTTTGTGTGCGTTGCGAGCTCGCGAATCAGTCTGAATGATCAATATAATGGCGTTAAAGGGAAGACTAATATAAAAAGTAAGTAAACAACTCACACACTTAGATACAAACACTATTTAACGTCAAAATAAGCTTAAAATGGTATAAAAACATGATCTGTGGGCGTTTTAGTTAGTAATCAGCTTAGCGAAATTTAAAGTAAATCTGTGTACATGAGCAATACTTACAGAGCTTTGATGACTGATGATCCGAAAAGTTCAAAAATAGTTAAAAGTATTAATAAAACTATTAAAAAGAATAGCTAAACGTAAGTTTACAAATGAAATATATTGTTTAAACTGTCACTGCCTTGAGTTACTATTTTAGAATAAACACTAACTCGGTGAGATTCATACTTGGCTTTAATGAACAGAATATTGATTACATTGTTAATGCAAAAATATAAAACTGATTTTTTTTTTCTTGTTTCTGATCGCTAAGTAATGTTTATTTAACCAAGAAAATGTGACTGGGATATTAATTTATATTAGATTTAAAAGAACACCACCACACACCATAAGTATTACATTATTAATATATGTTATATTAAGGCTGAACAACATTGATCCATGACAAATAGTCAAAGTGATTGGAGCAATTATAATTAAACCGTATTTAATAAAATATATTCATCACTTGCAAAATTTTGTCATCATGAATACGCCATAACATCATTTATTAAGCAGCAGCACCCAACAATATTTGCCATTTATCACACATCAGCTTCAATGATATGTCTGTGCACGTTCTGATCCCTCTGCACTTGATTCATTACACAACTCATCAAGACTACTACACAGTCACAGTTTCCTATTGTTACACCTCTCTCAGCACGTGCAGTGCAAGACTTTGCAGAACACAGCTGAAAAACCTGCTTTATAGTAATTACACATTCAAACCAGTTCACTCAGAGTTCAACACTTTAAACTGCACCCCAATGAACTGGCCCCATGAAGTCTTTGAGTTGGCATCTCATGACCCACAAAGTCTAGTACAACTTTTATCTGAAGACTCAAACTCATTAATAATGATCATAAGACTCCAGCAGTGTTCCTCTTCATGAGCTGTGTTCCACTTTGATTCAGTATTTATAGAACACAGGAAGCTGAAGCACAGAGTCTTGTGCATGGTCCCTGTCGCGCGGTCTATTGATGAGTCACTGGGCAGAGACAGAAAAAGCAGCAGACTGACCCAGAAAGGGTTTCCAGAGAGTCAGAGGGAGCAGAGAACTGCATAATCATAGAGCTTACATCTCCTGAAGTGCTAAAACAAACAATCTGCCTGAACAGAAAGATTTTTTCATGGCTGGGAAGCTGTATTGACCAATTTAAGAACCATCAATTTTTAATTACATAAAATCTATATCAAAATTAAAGTGCAAACAACAATTCTAAAAGTGTTTTGCTCTCTCAATAAAACCACTAAGTGGAAACGACAACATTCTCACGGTGATGAAGCCTAATGGTTATGGATCCTAGCACTAACAGCATTATACCCTAGAATAAGAAACAGATATGGATATAAATATCATGCATACAATGCAAGGCCATTGGCAAGTAAATAATTAATAAGTAAAACAGAAACAGTAAATAATAATAATACATTACCGATATATAAGCAGGAAGCAAGAGAAAAATTACTTATGTGCTGATTCATCACCTTCATTAATAATACTGAACATTATGATCTCAAGGTGCAATTATGACTCTAATTTACTAAATACAACGGGTGTGAGAAAGCTTTGTAAGCTTTCTTTAAACTATACATTTAAAACTAACTATGAATGGAAGGAAGCAAAGCATAACACTTCCTATGGTACTTGTAAATAGTGTTTTGCATGCTGCAGCTGTCATTACAATCTTTCCCAAAGTTTTACTATGTGAATTTAAGTCAATAAAGGTGAACAGGCTAGGTGAGAAAAAAGCCACACGATTCAGCTTTGAAACAGCAAGCGATATGAGTCAATGTCTGAACTTAAGCTCTTCCCTTCCTTCAGGTCTCCTGATGTTCTTTCTCATGACTAATATATTATGAGTGAGGCAGCAGCAGCTCAGAATCAATGGAGGACAATATTCTTTGGAACAGAGTGTTCAGTTTTACAAGATGATGACAGCAGTAATGTATTTTATGATGAAATGAGCTGAACTGTGCACCACCGGTAGTGCGAAGCAGCTTAATAACATAAAAGCGTGTGAGACTGAATGATGACATACAGCAGAAAGATAACCAAAAATATACACTACCATTCAAAAGTTTCAAAAGAAGTCATCAAGCTCATCAAGCATTTATTTGATCCAAAGTTTTGATCCAAAATTTTTTAATATTTTTACTATTTAAAATAACCATTTTCTATTTGAATGTATTTTAAAATGTAATTTATTCCTGTGATTTCAAAGCTGAATTTTTAGCATCATTACTCCAGTCACATGTTCTTTCAGAAATCATTCTAATATTCCGATTTCCTGTTTAAAAAAAAACATTATTATTGTGTTGAAAACAGCTGAGTAGAATTTTCAGGTTTCTTTGATGAATAGAAAGTTCAGAAGAACAGCATTTATCTAAAATAGAAATTTTTCTTGAACAGCAAATCAGCGTATTAGAATGATTTCTGAAGGATCATGTGACACTGAAGACTGGAGTAATAATGCTAAAAATTTAGCTTTGAAATCACAGGAATAAATTACATTTTAAAATATTGAAGTAGAAAGCAGTTATTTTAAAGTTATTTTAAATAGCAAAAATATTTCAAAATTTTACTGTTTTTGCTGTACTTTGGATCAAATAAATGCAAAAAACCATTACAATTCCTACTGTTCAAAAACTTTTGACTGGTAGTGTCCTTTGTCAATTAAAGGTAAAATCACAAAACTAAAATCAACTATTAATTGACTTATACTGGTAAAACCATGAAACACTACTATTTTTACGAATTAAACCTGAAATAAATGAAGAAACTGAATTTAAATAATTGAGAAATGCCACTTCTTTTTTAATAGTTAACTGTATTTTAATGCATTTAGATTAGTAAGAATTTCATTTAAAATGAAAGCTACGAGAACATTTTTGTGTGCAACGAAAACAAAAATAACGAATTTAATGTCGATATGCGTCATTGTACTCCTGTGAATGTGCATCGAAGGCCGACACAAAACAGAGGAAATTGTTAAATGAAGTCATTATTTTTGTATTCTTTGTGCACAAAAAGTATTCTTGTAGCTTCATAACATTGCGATTGAACCACTGATGTCACATGGACTATTTTACTGATGTCTTTACTACCTTTCTGGGCCTTGAACCCAGTTGCGTTGCTGTCTATGCAAGGTCAGAAAGCTTTTGGATTTCATCAGAAATAATCTTAATTTGTGTTCTGAAGTTGAACAAAGAGCTTACACAGGTGTGGAATGACATGAGGGTGAGTAATTAATGACAGAATTTTCATTTTTGGATGTGCTTCTGAGTGATTCCAACATGTAACACAATTAAACATTGTTTTTCCTCCCAAACTCCTTTACATTTGAGTGATTCACAAATGCTGTGCAAATCAGTAGGAATGGACCATTAAAAGGAACCAGACCAAAAAACATAACACAATTACAACTGCAGTATCAAGCACAGTAACAAATTATAAATAGCTAGGCAGACACAGCTGAAACAGCTTTTCCCCACAAAATTAACAACCGCTCTTCAACCACATCCTCAGTTGTATAAAAGCACAACAAAGAAGTAGGCAAAGAAAAGCTGCTTACTTTCTCAAACCCAAACAACTCTCCTATTAACATGTACCTACATGTGCTCGTGCAAGTGAAAGCTTTATACTGTGAATGTGACTGAACCAGGAAGGAGGGTTAAATCCCTCCAGTTGGCACAGCACTGTGAAATGTGATGCCCAGTCAGGTTTCATTGCTTCACCTCAGCTAAAGACCAGAGGCGATTAGGAACTGCCTGTCGCTAGCCTCCACAAATCAGCATTAGCACCAAAGTTTTCCTCATTAAACGGATCCATTTCTACATTAATGTAATACAGCCGAAATAACTTGATTCTGGAAGCATTTACAGAGCCATGACCATGGAAATTCTTTGTGGGTCAGTAAACAAATGCCTCTGTTAGCTTTCAAGACTTTGGTCAGAGGTAAATCCTCAATGACTGGCTTGTTTCACAAGAGACATCCTGTGCTTCTCATGGAAGTGAAAACTGTTTTGAATAGAGGTGAGTGTATTTGAAGCACTTCAATGGTTTAATGTTATGGAGGTCAAGCAGATCAAACAGTTTTGTGTTAGAACACTTAGCAACTCAAGACGGTTCACCAACCCAAACCAGTTTGACCAATATGGTCTGCCAAACCAATCCAGCTTGACCAAGATGTTCCACAAACCCAAAGCAGCTTGACCAAGATGGTCTGCCAACCCAAACCAGCCTAACCAAGATGGTCTGCCGAACCAAACCAGCTTGACCAAGATGGTCTGCCGAACCAAACCAGCTTGACCAAGATGTTCTACTAACCCCAAACTAGCTTGACCAAGATGGTCTGCCGAACCAAACCAGCCTGACCAATATGGTCTGCCGAACCAAACCAGCTTGACCAAGATGTTCTACTAACCCCAAACTAGCTTGACCAAGATGGTCTGCCAACCCAAACCAGCCTAACCAAGATGGCCTGCCGAACCAAACCAGCCTGACCAATATGGTCTGTCGAACCAAACCAGCTTGACCAATATGGTTTACCAAACCAACCCAGCTTGACCAAGATGTTCCACGAAACCAAACCAGCTTGACCAATAAGGTCTGTCAAACCAAACCAGCTTGACGAAGATGATCTACCAAACCAAACCAGCCTAACCAAAATGGTCTGCCAAACCAAACCAGTTTGACAAAGATGATCTTCCAACCCAAATCGGCTTGATCAAGATGGTCTGCCAAACCAAACCAGCCTAACCAAGATGGTCTGCCGAACCAGACCAGTTTGACCAACGTGTTCTACCAACTCAAACCAGCTTGACCAAGCTGTCTTTCACAGCTTGACCAATATGGTCTGCCAACCCAAACCAGCCTAACCAAGATGGTCTGCCGAACCAAACCAGCCTGACCAAGATGGTCTGCCGAACCAAACCAGCTTGACCAAGATGTTCTACTAACCCCAAACTAGCTTGACCAAGATGGTCTGCCAACCCAAACCAGCCTAACCAAGATGGTCTGCCGAACCAAACCAGCTTGACCAAGATGGTCTGCCGAACCAAACCAGCTTGACCAAGATGTTCTACTAACCCCAAACTAGCTTGACCAAGATGGTCTGCCAACCCAAACCAGCCTAACCAAGATGGTCTGCCGAACCAAACCAGCCTGACCAATATGGTCTGTCGAACCAAACCAGCTTGACCAAGATGTTCTACTAACCCCAAACTAGCTTGACCAAGATGGTCTGCCAACCCAAACCAGCCTAACCAAGATGGTCTGCCGAACCAAACCAGCCTGACCAATATGGTCTGTCGAACCAAACCAGCTTGACCAATATGGTTTACCAAACCAACCCAGCTTGACCAAGATGTTCCACGAAACCAAACCAGCTTGACCAATAAGGTCTGTCAAACCAAACCAGCTTGACGAAGATGATCTACCAAACCAAACCAGCCTAACCAAAATGGTCTGCCAAACCAAACCAGTTTGACAAAGATGATCTTCCAACCCAAATCGGCTTGATCAAGATGGTCTGCCAAACCAAACCAGCCTAACCAAGATGGTCTGCCGAACCAGACCAGTTTAACCAAGATGTTCTACCAAACCGAACCAGCTTGACCAAGCTGTCTTTCACAGCTTGACCAATATGGTCTGCCGAGCCAAACCAGCCTGACCAAGTTGTTCCACGAAACCAAACCAATATGGTCTGCCGAACCAGACCAGTTTGACCAACGTGTTCTACCAACTCAAACCAGCTTGACCAAGCTGTCTTTCACAGCTTGACCAATATGGTCTGCCGAGCCAAACCAGCCTGACCAATGTGGTCTGCCGAACCAAACCAACTTGACAAAAATGGTCTGCTGAACCAGACCAGCCTGATCAATATGGTTTACCGAACCAAACCAGCTTGACCAAGATGTTCCACGAAACCAAACCAGCTTGACCAATATGGTCTGCCGAACCAAACCAGCTTGACCAAGATGATCTACCAACTCAAAACAGCTTGACCAAGATGTTCGACCAAGATGTTCTACCAACCTGAACCAGCTTGACCAAGCGGTCTTTCACAGCTATATGGTCTGCCAAACCAAATCAGCTTGACCAATATGGTCTGCCGAACCAAACCAACTTGACCAAGATGATCTACCAACCCAAACCAACTTGACCAATATTGTCTGCCAAACCAAACCAGCTTGACCAAGATGATCTACCAACTCAAAACAGCTTTACCAAGATGGTTTCAGAACCAAAACCAGCTTGACCAAGATGGTCTGCCGAACCAGACCAGTTTCACCAAGATGTTCTACCAGCCCAAACCAGCTTAACCAAGATGCTCTGCTGAACCAAACCAGCTTGATCAATATGGTCCAGGAACCCAAACCAGCTTGACCAATATGGTCAGCCGAACTAAACCAGCTTGACCAAGATGGTCTACCAAGCCGATATAGGCAATCAACCTCATAAATAAACTAAATGACTATAAAAGACCAGCTTCATCCAACTACAAACCATGTAAACCCAACTACTTGGCATTAATAATGCTTCTACTAATGCTTCTACGTTAATACTGATCTGAAATTTTGGGGTAAAAAGTTAATTAAGAGGGCAAAAGAAGCAATTTTCTGATCATAATGGAAAGTATTATAAAAAAAAGCAAAACCTGAACTTGTCTTAAAATAAATTTCAGATAGTCTTCAAGGTCTTCACCCACCTTTCTTGTGTTGAGGGCTACCACTCAACCTCGGAGTGGGTGTCGCAGGGGACTTTGGAATGATGTCTGGCTGTTTCGGGGGAGCTGACTTCCTTGCGGTGTCCATCTTCGTAGGCGTGTTGGCTTCAAGGCCTGATTCTGTTTTTGAAGGGGTGCTGATTTCCTCAGAGCTGGGATCACTGGGATTGGCCTCTGGAACAGCTGGGGGATCTAAGACAGAAGATGAAAAAAAGTGACAAACGTCAACCGAGAGATGAAGACCAGTCAAACTTCATTCCAAAACTACAGCAAACACTTAAAAGTATTTGTCTACTAGATGTGTGATTACACAGAAGAGTCACAGTTACATTCTACAGAGATTAAATCCAGATCGATTTGTTTTTCGATTTGCACACGACACATAACAGAACGTTTCGGTACAGTAAATGAGTTAAACACACGCCCCCAGACAGCTCAATATGAATCTCAGCTGCCCTCCAATCAATTGATTATTGGTAGCTTGAAGGATTGCTCTGTAGACACAAGAAAATAATGGTGATCTTGCCACCTTCCACTTCCCTCAAGAACATCGATTTAGTGGATAGGAGAAACAGTCAGATCAGACACTCCAGACTAAACCATATGATTTACTTTGTGTGGAAAAGTGGAAAGCATTCCAATGCCTGCCAACTCGTAGACATTAGATGATCACGCAAATGCCAAAAGCTTCATTTTCAAGCCAATAGTTATTCTTTTCAATAAATACTAAATGAATGTACAACAAATCTGCATTAAACTATACACGTAAAAGCAAAATTGCCTCAGATTCAATGTTATTTTACTTATGGTGGGTCATTTATACAGAATCATATACTTGTTTTGAATCTTAACACAGAATCACAATAGATCATGACTTCCTGAATCAAAATCCAGCTGAAGCAAATCATGAAGAGCTAAAGATTACCACTCCTACTGATAAGCGTGTTGCTTACCTGGACACCTGAACACACTATAAGTCTAAATCGAAAAAATTTCATCCAACAAAATGAGCAAGAAAACAAGTTCTGGAGATCTAAAAGCCATGATGTCATGCCAAGACAGTCCACACACAAGGAGGAGGTTCAACAGATCACCTGCTTTTCACTGATAAGAGTGTGACCTGGGTTAGAGTCCGATTTGATGTTGGCCTACATTACAGACTCAATAAAGCGTCTATGTATAAACATACACATAAAGACAGACAGATGTCACAGTAAGGTGTGGCAATATAGTTTAAAAATAGAGTACTCAATATTCCTTAGCCTTTTTGATGATATTAAACAGAATTTAATGTAATAAAAAATGGTCTTAATTACATTTAAAATATATTAAGCAAAAACTAAAGCACAGTGAGAAATATAGAAATAATTAAGGCAAACCGTCCACTCTGCTAAATGAACACAAGGACGAATCACAATCATTTTTATGCAAATTATGCACCAATATAACAAAACATAGCAAATGTAGAAGTGAACTACAGTTGTTTATAACTAAAACATTTAATTACATGACAAATATGTCATAGCAACTTCCAGAAATTAAACAAAACAAATGAATCATTGAATCATCATTGAATTCTTCTGAAAACTTGAGATATTTAATGTCTTTAGAAAACTTAAAAAGATGTGATTTTGTTGTTACAGAAAACATAAACATCACAAATATATAATGGATTTTCAATATGTCTTCTTGCTCTATAAATACTGCACCCTAAAGAGAAGAAATCAGCTTGTGTAGTAAATATGAAAACATCCTGCTTTTACTCAGAGGGACGACTGTGTTGTCTCCACCTCAACATGTCTATTCAGCTGCTGTGAAGCGGAAGAGTTATTCTGACCAAAAAAAACGCATCAGTGGTGGCCTGTTTTGTCCCTGGGAGAATGAGATTGGACGTTACAGGATTGAATGAACAGGGGTTTGAGAGTGTCACAGCAACTAATATTTGGAGATTTTTCAGCTCAAGGTCTGGTTTAACCCTCAGGTGTGCTTGAGGTGGGATTTGATTCGTTCTGATCCACCCAAAACCCCTTTTCCTCTCAGCACTAGCGTTGTATGCTGTCCAGGGACAAACCAAGTAAACGCTGCCATGCATTGCATTATTCATGTTGTTGAGCTAAAAATACCATTACCACCAGACATGAAATCATAATAAAGATATTAAGCATAAGAAAAGATCTGGGTTGCATGCATAAAATGTTGAGTTTAAAATAGTAGCAACTAAAGTACAGCTACACAGGGAAAATTCTGTAATGTGACTGCTGATTTCTGTTGCATTATGCATTTGCTTGGTACTCATTATCATGTCTAAAAACAGACTGATGCTATAGCAATGCACCATGCTGTCAATCATACAAGCACCTGACACAAACAAAAAAAAGAAACATTAGAAGCAATGCATCCAGTTACCAACGCAGAGCTAAATTAAACACATCTGAATCATAACTGTATTGAGTTCACAATGCATAAAGCAGTTTTTATATCAGCTTTTTAATTATATAATTAAATTTCTACTACATTTCATTGTTGAAATAAATATTTAAACAGTGACTGTTTTCATGACAGATTTATTCCAACATACATTAAATGATGAAGACAAGTAAATATATAATGAATATGTAAAATGCACCTTATTTTTCTAGTCTAATTAATTTTTGGCCAAATATTTTCAGGTGCCTAAATGTTGGTGCAAACTTTTTTTTATATTAAGACAAAATCTGCCATTTTCAACAGCATACTGACATTAAAAGCTTATAAACAAACAACAACAACAAAAACGAGTTACAACAAGTTTTTAAACAGTAGGATTTTTAATGTGTCTTAAAGAAGTCTCTTCTACTCACCTGCATTTATTTCATCCAAAGTACAGCAAAAATTTTAAAATTTTGAAATATTTTTACTATTTAAAATAACTGTTTTCTATTTGAATATATTTTAAAATGTAATCTATTCCTGTGATTTCAAAGCTGAATTTTTAGCATCATTACTTCAGTCACATGATCCTTCAAAATTCATTCTAATATTCCGATTTGCTGCTCAAAAAACATTTCTTATTTTGTTGAAAACAACTGAATAGAAGTTTTTCAGGTTTCTTTGATGAATAGAAAGTTTAGAAGAACAGCATTTATCTGAAATAGAAACCTTTTGTAACATTATAAATGTCTCATCACTTTTGATCAATTTAAAGCATCCTTGCTAAATAAAAGTATTAATATCTATAATTTCTTTACCCTGGAGAAGACTGGAATAATGATGCCGAAAATGATGCTAAATATTCAAATAGAAAGCAGTCATTTTAAATAGTACAAATATTTCACAATATTACTGCTTTTGCTGTATTTTGGATCAAATAAATGCAGACTTGGTGAGCAGAAAAGACTTCTTTAAAAACATAAAAAAATCTTACTATTCAAAAACTTTTGAGTGGTAGTGTATGTGCTATGAATCATATAACACGCATAATACAGTGTCTATCTTGTAAAAATAAAAATAAATGAATAAAAAACAAACCAGAATTCCTCCTTTAAGCACCTCTGTTGCCCTTTTGCAGGACAACATGCCATTCTATTGCTCTAAAACCACAGAAAACCGGTTAAATGAAGAGCGCAGAGCAGTCTTGCCAAAAAGGGCACGTTGATCCTGAAGGGTATAGAGCTTGAGCAATGCTCTTTTTCAAATATGGAAATGAGACAAACAGGGAGCCGGAAGTGGAAGCAAGCAGCGTCCGTTAAATCAAAGATCGGAAGAGGTGAGTGGGGGGCTGGGGGGAGAACAGAAGAACTGGGAGGCCGACTGAGAATGGATCTGCATCTCATTTGAGGCCTAATGAATTACCTCATCCTCAACCCCCCCGGCCCCTCGCCCCTCACCCCGGATGGATGATGTAAGCAGGCAGGGTGCCTCTTCTGGGGGAAGTGTTGAGGGAGAGAAGCAGACTCACTGGAAGCCCAGAGTAAACACCAGCTGCTGGGACAGAGCCAAAGAGACAGAGAGAGAGACTGTGAACTGTAATGGTGCGCCAAAGTTCTGATTGTCTGGACTTGCTAAAATGCGATGCGTCAAAACAAATTTACTTAAGCCCCTCAGATTCAAGCTTGAGGTGCAAACTGTAGTGAACGACGGGGACACTGCATGCTCGACGAATGCACTTTTCTCATTAGCACCTTTGAATGGCTCACTTTGGAGCTAAAAGTTGTTTCTCAGAATTACATTGTTATTCAGTCAGTGTTAATTTCGTCAACAACATTTTTTCAACAGCAAAAACGAGGTGATGAAACAAAAACTCATTTTGAATGACAAAAACTGACAAAAATCTATTGACATTTTCATCAACGAATAAAAACAAGACAACAATGTTAGGGAGGGACAATTTGGGAAGAGATTCATTCAGAACCAATCTGCTGCGTGGTTAGGAGGTTAGATCGTACATATGAGCCATATCACAGCCTATTGATCTATCCGGCAGGACATAAGCTAGCATACATTTGCAGAACGTCTCATAAAACGTTTTAAAATGTCAATATCTGGGAGCCACTCACACAGCACACAAGTACTCTTTGGCGTCTCATGAACGGAGAAATACACACAAAATGTCGAATGGTTAGTTTTGATGAGTATTTATGTAAACACACTTGGTTATGTCTTAGGTAAACGTAAACAGTTTGGAGAATATTGGACAAGTATCAGTACGTTTCATCTGCGCATTCGGTTTTAAAGGGGCAGTGGCCTAATTTAATCACTTTAGCAGCCCCAATACAGATTAATCTAAATTTATTTATATAAATAAATATGTCTGCTTGAAAGAAAGAAAGAATGTGGTAAACAAGTTGTTATAAAGAATGCATAATGTATTTCATTGAAAAGAAGACCATGTTCTTGTTTCTCTATGAGAAGTGGTTTCATTTAATTTTAATATAAAGGAAAGTTGCATGTCACAGCAGTTAAATCTGTGTCTATCATGATAAAACCTTAATATCGCACCTATACCATGAGTTTGGTAATTTTAGAGAAATGCTTAATAAATGCATTACACTCTAACTAAACCCATTACATTTTAGCAGACTAAACCTACTGTAGATTTAGTCGACTAAAATATTATATCTATATATAATTGACTAAAACTGAAAACAATTTAGATGACTAAAATATGACTAAACCTGAGCAGCATTTTAGTCAAAAGACTAAATCAAAATTTGCTGTCAAAATTAACACTGTATTCAGTTTTTAAATTTCATGCAGTTCTCTTATGTTACAGGAAAATTATTTTTGTGACCCTGAACCACAAAACCATTCATAAGGGTCATTTTTTTTAATTGAGATTTATAATATATAAGCTTCCCATTGATGTATGGTTTGTTAGGATAGGAGAATATTTGGCCGAGACACAACTATTTGAAAATCTGGAATCTGAGGGTGCAAAAAACTCAAAATATTGAGAAAATAGACTTCAAAGTTGTCCAGATGAAGTTCTTAGCACTGGATATTACTAATCAAAAATTAAGTTATAAAAGAGTTTCAGAAATGTACAAAATATCATCATGGAACACGATCTTTCTCAGAATAATTCTGACCCATACAATGTATTTTTGGCTATTGCCACAAATATACCTATTCTACTTAAGACTGGTTTTGAGGTCCATGGTCAAATTTTTACTACATATACACACTTTTTAAAGGGATAGTTCACCCATCAATGAAAATTCTGTCATTAATTTCTCATGCTGTACTCTCCCAAATGTTTGTTTTCTTTGCGCACTAAAATTATTCTTGTAGCTTCATAACATTACGGATGTCACATGGACTATTTTAACAATGTCCTTAATACCTTTCTGGGCCTTGAACGTGTCAGTTGCATTGCTGTCTATGCAGGCTCAGAAAACTCTCAAATTTCATCAAAAATATTTGATTTGTGTTTTAAAGATGAATGAAGGTCTTACGGGTTTGGAGTAACATGAGGGTGAATAATAATGACAGAATTTGAATTTTTTTGTAAATTATCCCTTTAAATTCCATTAAATTCCAGTGTAATAAGTTGTGATAAATAATTAAACTGGACAATGATATTTACCATTTACAGACCACTTTCATTGCTAAATAGCAGTATCCCTCTTCAAAACCACAGACACAATGAGATGAGATGACCGTGTGTGGTTTGAACCCAGCAGAGCTCCCCTGGGTGTGTAACCACAACACCCCAGCATGTTTTCCTCCAAAAGACGATCCTCAGAGGAAGTGACAAGGCCATATGTGGCAGTGCTTCACACTGGTGAAGGCCATAGCTGACATGCAGCAACGGATGCCATTCATAACTTCCTGCGCTGTCATGATGGAAGCTGTCATTCTTGATGACTAGTGCAGTTTGTGAAGCATTCAAAGACTTTTCTCAAATGAGAGAAATTTAAACACAAAAATCTGAGTGCTATAATCAGGTCCCCGTGCATCTACCAAACCAGAAAACGTGAAAAACAACCCAGTAACTTTGTTTTGGTGAGCCTTTCTCTGCAAGCTGAAAAAATTAGCAGATTTCTTTCCCAGATGTTTACCTTCACAGACATGACTGACTGGTTTTGTAACTCCTGTGTGTTTTAACATATCCTTGTGTATATTTGACAGTTTAAGCGCAATAAGAACTTAGTTTAGTACTACGTTGCGATGTGACAGCCGCTTTCTGTGTGTTCGCGTCGGATGTTCAGTGCAATAGACATGATAATCAAAACCAAACAGATGTTTTTTAGCAGAGTATCTGAGGTACGAACTGTAAAGGCACAGCCCTGCTCTGGGAAAGGGGGCGGGGAGCAGCAGCTCATTTGCATTTAAAGAGACATGCACGAAAACAACACCTTTCTGCTTCCACTCAAAATAGGCATTTTCAAAATGAGATAATAAATGTTCTGTGGGGTATTTTGAGCTGAAACTTCACAGACATATTCTGGGGACACCTGAGACTTATTACACCTTGTTAAAAGGGGTATAGGTCTCCTTTAATGCATTTTTGCTGGAAAAAAGTGTTTTTTTTTTTTTTTTTTAAAAACTGACCCCAAACCAGCCCTCACCAGTCTTTCAGTTGAGGTCCAACATGAAAACCAACATGATTTTGGTGGAAAAAAACTCCATAAGAAACCTTCAACCAGTTATTTTTAAACCAGCAAAGACCTAAACATCAATTCAAAGCAGACTGGAGATTTTACTAAATTCAGTGTTTGGGTTTCCAGCTCCACCCAGCAACCCAACGACCATCCCAGCAGCAGAAGCCTAATTATGGGATCCACAAACACACCAACTTCAGCGCTGAAACACTTACATATACTGCAAACTCACTCACACTAGCAGAAGGAAACCACAGCCAAGATCTGCAAACTGAGAGCTAAATTATCACATGGGAAATTAAAAACATGAGAGCTTAGACAAACATTTAGAAATCCGATCAAATCATTTAAAGTTGATATTCAACCTCAACATGTGGAGACTATTTGGTTTAGCCAACAAAACGGTCATATGATTCGAATCGATTGCTGATGTACTGTTAGCATCTGTATCTAGCTAATGTAAGCAGTGTGGTGCTGATTTAATGGCCAAAACTAAATATATCAACAACCAAATACCAATCTGAGGTTAAGTTGGCATCATCATAAAAGCTTGACATCTCCATTAGTGGTTTTTAATGATTCCACCACATTAAGATTTGAAGTTGAATGCATCTTTTGTCTGTAGATCTGAATCACATCATCTTTACCACTGATGTCACAAGGACTATTTTAGCAATGTCCTTACCACCTTTTTGGGCTTTGAACATGGTAGTACTGTTGCTGTTTATACAGGGTCAAAAAGCTCTCGGATTTCATCAAAATGATCTTAATTTGCGTTCTGAAGATGAACAAAGGTCTTACAGGTTTGAGGGTGAGTAATTAATGACAAATTTTACATTTTTGAGTAAACTATTCCTGTAATATTGACCATAACACGAAAATAATTGTCAGCTTATCAGTATTAGCCAGAATTGTGCATCCCTATAGAAATTACTGTATAAAACCTTCATGTGAGAAAAAACAAAAAAGATCATTGATCAAAGATCTGATCATTGGCATTTAGTTGCGTCAGAAGGGCTCTGACATTACAGCACAGATCAGCTGACTGTCACTTCATTCCGACTTCTCCATGATAAGAACTTCACACCTCCAGACTTCTCAGAAGAAACAGACTGTAAATCCAGCCTTTGACAACAAACGGCAGGGCTCAAAGTACAGCTGTTGTGGACTAAAACTAGGACACATTCAGACATCAAAACATGAGATTCCCACACAGGAAGAATAAAATAGGCAAAGGAGTGACTGAGAGGAAATACCCTCATTGAATTCCAAGGCTTCCTGTGTTTTGATCTGTGACCTTTACACCACCTATGACACGATATGGCAAAGAATGTGGCTTAGGTATTTAAAAGGCACTTAAAGATTCTTTAGCGTAACCTTGAAGTCAGCATGAAACGGAAATTGATAATAAAATGTTATTGATGGTGTGTCTTACCATATTATTTTAATGTATTATCTTGATTATGAGCACACTGCTTTGTAGTGCAAACAGTTTTACTGTTTACAGCACATTGTTATTCTTCTCATTATTTCCCTATAGCGGATAATGAACCGGAAGTCTCACCCATAGGCTTACTTTCAACGCTGAAGAAAAAGGTGGATAAACCCTGTCTTTCTTGCAATCAACTGCAAGCTCACATTTAGATCTGCATCTATCCAAACAACATCTGATGGATAGAACCAAGTTCCCGCCCTACATTTATTTCTTTTTCTATAATCTGTTTCACTCAGATGCAAATCACAATACAGAAGAAAAGCTGTTTAAATGCAACAATAAAATACCTCACTATGGCCAAATTACAAGGCTGCATCACAAACATATTGATAAGGCAATCCCAAAATGCATTGTAACAAATTAGAATTTTGACCAAATTTAGACGAGGTAGAAATGTTGATAATTCAATCTAAATAAAAACCAGCGTTTTATTTATTGTACAAAGTATTTTTTACATACTTAGTATAGTCTTGTGCTGTTCGCTTACCAAAATGCTAATAATAAACCATATACATTATAAAGAGATCTCTGTCTTTCCTCAAGTAGATACGATCTATACTTGTATGTCCTTTACATACTTAGAAAAATGCTGGCTTGTTACAAAAATGGCTGCTGAGTGAACTGACTTGCCTTAAACTTTATTGAAAATCTATTGCAATCAATTGAGGGCCAAGTTTCTTGTACGTTTTGCTAATATATGGCGCATTGAGTTGCTGCCTCAAATCAGTCACTCATGAGGATCCATTTTTAGATAGGATGTTGTCTTCAAGGATTAGTTCATTTCCAAAACAAAAATGTACAGATAATGTACTCACCCCGTTGTTATCCAAGATGTTCATGTCTGTCTGTCTTCAGTCACAAAGATATTATGTTTTTTGAGGCAAACATTTCAGGAATGTTCTCCATATAGTGGACTTCTATGGTGCCCGTGAGTTTGAACTTCCAAAATGCAGTTTCAAAGCAGCTTCAAAGGGCTCTAAATGATCCCAGCCAAGGAATAAGGGTCTTATCTAGCGAAACGATCAGTTATTTTCTAAAAAAAAAAAAAAAAAAAAGTGCAATTTATATACTTTTTAACTTCAAATGCTTGTCTTATCTAGCTCTGCAATGTGCATGCATACTCATCTCATTTCCTCCTCCAACTTTAAAATCGTCCTACATCGCTGTTTTACATTTTTTGTAAAGGGTGTTTGACCTTCTTTGCATATTCACTTTGTTCACTTTGGTTGGTACTTCTGCAGCGATGTAGGATGAATCTGAAATAAATGAGATGGGAGTTTTTCGGCTGGAATTTTGGAAGTTCGAACTCACTGGGACCATGGAAGTCCACTATGTGTAGAAAATTCCTGAAATAATTTCCTCAATAAACAATTTCTTTATGACTGAAGAAAGAAAGACATGAACATCTTGAATGACAAGGGGGTGAGTACATTATCTGTAAATTTTTGTCCCGGAAGTGAACTAATCCTTTAAAAGGTGAATAGACAGCAAAACAGCTCACTAAGCTAATGTTTTGGTCGATAATGTAATTAACATGCTTACGTTCACAACCAAAAAACATTCATAACTTCACAGGGGCTTGAAACAGCTAAGACTCTGAACACTGAACACGTGATCTGCTTCATCTTATGCATCTTAATATCTGAGACTAATGAAGTGTGTAGTGAAGCACCAACTAATACACACAAGTGCTTTAGAGAACTCAGAAAAGCTCATTAAAATCAGAAGCATGTAAAGAGATTAAGTTTAATTCATTATTTAAAACCCTGTATTAAAAGGCCTTTAAAAACATATTAAACCAGCCTAAGCTACTATTCTGGTCTGTTAGCCAGTATTTGGGCACCTTTATGTTGGTTAGGCTGGGAGACCAGCTCAATCCAGCTACATGTAAGACCTGCAAACTACCTTAGCATAGTTTAAAATAGCATTTTTCAATAAGGACAAATTAGGAGTCACCTTTTTAATAGTTCCAGTGGTTACCAGTTTCTCACATTCTCCATTTCCCTGAACTGCAAAACCAACAATAAGGTTTTTCCCACCTTAAACCCTACTCTAAACAATCTGAGTATGTTAGCCAGGTTTGCCAGGTTTTCACAACAAAACCTGCCCAATTTCTTCTCAAAACTAGCCCAAAACTAGTCCAATCACGTTAAAAATTGCGTTCCGGGGGATAAAATTGTCAGGGTTCCCCTGCTAAATTCGTATTTCAGAGGCTTAATATGACGTTATAGGGGTTGCTTCAACCCGCGGACATCAAAAACAATCTGCGGCAACAGTGTTAAAGCAGCCCAATTCCACGGGAAAACCGTGGACTTGGCAACACTGATGTTAGCCTCACCAAAACATCTTTTAAACAAGTAGTCTGGCCCCAAACTTTTCTGATTGGCTAACACAAGTGATTATTTTTCTGCTTACACTCTTAAAAATAAAGGTGCTTTAATAGGTTCTTCACAGCGATGCCATAGAAGAACCATTTTTGGTTCCACAAAGAACCATTCAGTTAAAGGTTCTTTAAAGAACCATCTCTTTCTTACCTTTTTATAATCTGAAGAACCTTCTTTCACCACAAAGAACCTTTTTTTTGAAACAGAAGATGTTAAAGGTTCTTCATGGAACCATTCAGACAAAAAATGTTCTTCTATGGCATCGTGAAGCACCTTTTTTTTTTTTTTTAAGAGTGTAGAGCTTCCTCAGAGACAAATGAGATTTTTCAATAAACCCATTTCAGTGCACTCTGTCAGATGATGGTGATTTTTTACATGCAGCCTTCCCACCAGATCAGTCCATCATGTTCCTTTAAAAAAAGAGCAAAGCTTTCACTGTAACTGAGAAGATGGTGGCAGTACATTTGGTGTGTGTCCTCTGACATATTCTGGTGCGGATGGATGGCTTTATCCAATCAGAGAGGGACAATGGAAACACGCTGTCCTGCAAGCGCTTCATGTCCGAGGACTGTGATTTACACCATCTGTGTGCTACACGGGAAAGAAGACCTGAAGTGATTCCATCTGTATGCAAGCATGAGCTCTGGAATCTTGTCACACCGTTCCTTTCCCATCCACTCTCTCTCTTCCTTCATTGCTCTCTCTCTCGCTCCTCAGCTGAACAGAAGACACACATTCAGTGAGGAATGTTTAGCATTCCTAGCACTCAGTGGCCACACCAGAAAACACAAGCGCCTGCTGCAAATAACAAATATGAGTGTTGTCTCTGTTCTAAGATAGCTCGATGTTTGTCTGTTTTACAACACCAAGTGTTAGAGGGATACCTCACCCAAAAATGAAAAAATAAATTAAATAAATTAAGCTGTTGCCAATGCAAAGTTCCCTCTGGAATGTTATACTTTTGCAAGAGAATGCAAAGGTTTCAATAGCATTTAAATTATTTCTTCCTCCTTTTTTTCCCTTAGCATCTCCATAGGTTCGGAATGACATGAAGATGAGTAAATCTTCATTTTTGAGAGAGCTATCATTTTCCCCAGCAGTTGTACATTGGAAACTGCAGCTTATTTGTTATATCATGGTAAAAGATCACCACAGCTATACAGAAGATTTACCAGATTTATTCAATGCAAACTTTTGTAAAGCAAAATAGATGAATACGCTCTGTAAACCATAGGTGACGTGCAATATTTTTGAGGTCATGCAAATTGGATTATCAAGAGTCAAGCCTTCCTATTATGAATGCATAGAAAGAAAAACAAAATCTATATTAAGAAAGAATCTGGAGTACAGTACGTGGCCTCAAAAATCCCTTTCCTTCAGATTTCCTTGCCATTTTCTGAGTCTGACAACATTTAAATCTTCCGAGAGGATTAATTACTCCAGAGACACATTTTCTAGGCCAGATTTGATGCAGTAGAGAGCTGCATCTATTCCTCAGGCTGAATGTGTGTCAGTATTAAAGCTTTTGGTTAGGATTTATAAAATTCGATCATCTGATTGTTATATGCCAATTAACCACATTCCCCTGTAGGCTATCGACACTCATTTAACAACATCTGAAAGAAACCAAAGTAAAATTTCCCACCATTTTAAAAAAATTAACTAAATAATATGCCAATTGCCTAATGGGATACAATGTTATCTTAATTTAGTGTAAAGTATATTTTCCAAAGTTGTGGTTACAAGGTCATTTGTTGACATCCCAAAAATGGGGTCATGTTCTGCTCATTACATAAGAGCCTCTTGGTTCAGGGTTTTGAAACTGAATGATATTGTTTCACAGGCTTGACAGAGAGGGATGTGTGTATAAGAATGTGTATTGGGGGTTGCTGCATGTTACGCAACAGAAACTGGGCCCTGTCAGTCTGACAAACTCTTTAGCCTCCACAGAGCTGACATAGACACAACCATTAAAACAGTTTTCTAGCAACACCAAATATTTCACTTAAAGAGATAGTTTGCCCAGTAATGAAAATTCTGTCATTAATTAATCACCCTCATGTTGTTCCAAACCTGTGAGACCTTCATTCATCTTCAGAACTCAAATTAAGATATTTCTGACAAAATCCGAGAGCATTCTGAGCCTGCATAGACAGCAACGCAACTGACACATTCAAGGCCCAGAAAGGTACTAAAGACATTGTTAAAATAGTCCAAGTGACATTAGTGGTTCAACCGTAATATAATGAAACAACAAGAGTATTGGGTTAAAATATCCCTTTAAAATGATGCATAATGAAAAAAACATATGTCATGGATCATGCTCCCAAATGCAAAGCTTTTTCATACAACAGCCTGAGCAAATTATTTAATGTTTTTTTCTTTTGTTGAAGGTGAAACTCAAAATGTCATTTAGCCTTACTGCAAAAGATTTAATTAACATAGACTTTTAAGCAAATTGAATTGCCTCTATTTGATCACAGAACTGCCGAATGCCATATTTTGACAAACACAGCTACTATTTCAAATGGATATCCATTTACTAACAGCAACCAACATTTATTGATCACAATAAAAACTGGCACGTTCTCCACAACGAGAACACACAGACCTTGCAAACAAGTTTAATGTTCTGTTAAAACCTGAACACCATGGTGCTTTGGGATGATTATGATCAAAAAAGTCAACAGTGCTTTCACAAGTCATAAAACATTGCTGAAAACAGTCCACTTTGCACTTCATTTACATTAAAAATAGTAAATTGTCCTCAAATAATGATAGACTCATTAATCAGAAAATATTTGAGAATTTTTGTTTTTGAAATCTAGCTATTTGTTTTAGCAAATCTGGAGTAAGTATGTCAAATAAACATTTATTTAATTTCACAAATGCATATACATTTCATTTGGTGTCAATAATTAGTATTATTTCCTATGCGACCCTGGATCACAAAGCAAGAGTCAATTTTTTGAAAATGAGATTTATACATCATACGAAAGCCGAGATTTATACATCATATGAAATCTAATGTAGTTTTCCATTGATGTATGGTTTGTTAGGACAGGACAATATTTGGCCAAGATACAACTATTTGAAAATCTGGAATTTGAGGGTGCAAAATAAAAATAAATAAAAAATCTAAATATTGAGAAAGTTGTCCAGTTAAGTTCTTAGCAATGCACAATACTAATCAAAAATTAAGTCTTGATATATTTACAGTAGAAAATTTATGAAATGTCTTCAAGGAACACGATCTTTACTTCAAATCCTAATGATTTTTGGCATAAAAGAAAAATCGATCATTTTGACCCATACAGTGGATTGTTGGCTATTGCTACAAATACACTCCTGCTACTTATGCCTGGTTTTGTGGTCAAGGGTCACATATCAGCATTACTGTGATTAGATATCAGTCAACCACTCATTTTAATTCTCATTAGTTGATCTACAAACAAACCAACTAACTGGGCGATTTATAAGTAGCGATTTACTGAATGCAATGATTCAAGCACACTAGAGACCGATTCTCAGATTAGCAAAGGGAGAATATAACAAAATCCGGCTAAACACTGCAGACAGCTAGGGGTGTCAAACGAAAGGCGGGGGGAGCCGAGCAGCACTCGTGCCTGAATGCAGATCTAAAGAAAAGAGAGATTAGAAGATGCTCTTCAAAAGTCCTGACAGGGCAGAACTCAACAGAGCAGACCTCGTCAGACTAAAAAACACCTCAGCTCCCATTCAGAGCATGCTATTAACATTGAGAACTTAAATTTCTTTGTGTTTTCCCCTCAAACAACTGGATAATGGGCTCCTAAGTGTCCGCTAGTATGTGATGCGTCTTGTTTTGTCTTTGGCAGGACAACGAAAGGCGATTAATCAGTCTAAAGGCACAAACAGAGCTCTTCTATGAAGGATAAAAAGAAAGTTAATGAGTAACAGTCAGCAGTGAATGAAGTTCTCAATGGAAAGGACTCAAACACAAAAGTAGCATCTCATTCAGGTTCTGAAAAAGAAACTCAAGTCCATTTGAGGACAAAATGTTCAGTTAGGAAGTTTTGCAAGTGGCTGTATAGTTGTCAAGTGTTTTAACCTAGTCTCAAGGATATTAGGCATGACCCTCAAACAGAGACGAGTCTATTCAGTAATTTGATGAAGAATCCAGTAGAAAGGAAGCAACATCTGATGCTGCAAGAGGGCTCCATGTTACATAACAAACCTAAGACCTAAAGATTTATGCCATCTTCTCAGCAGATCCATTAAATGACTGTCATTTTAGTTGAGAAATAGATCAACTGTCATGTTACTGTATATTCAAACTTATCAGGACATGCATAATTGCAGGGTGTATCCCAACTCACTGCCTGTCTGCACAGACAAGCTGTTACCAGAGAATGTATCATCTGAATCATCCTGAAGATCATATGGTTCTATTTATTGGGTCTCTATGGTGTCACTGCCAAGATGATGCAGTCAGCAGATTCATTATAAAACATTTGCATGTGACCAGAAGTGTCTGATGATGAATCAATCATAGGGATCAACTGAATTCGTCTGTAATCATTTTGTATTCCAGACTGCTAAAGTGATGTCACAGCAATGGGGCGGTAACACAATAATCCATGACATCCGCAGATGATGACAACAAAACATCATGCTAGTAGGAGATCATAACTGGATAACTAGTAACTAATAGCT
Organism: Cirrhinus mrigala; assembly: GCA_036247105.1. Classification (NCBI taxonomy): domain Eukaryota; kingdom Metazoa; phylum Chordata; class Actinopteri; order Cypriniformes; family Cyprinidae; genus Cirrhinus; species Cirrhinus mrigala. Next base: position 12,530,381 of record CM070022.1, read on the forward strand.
AGTGCTGTGAAATATTATGAATACGTCATATATCTCATTCGTTGTCCATTCAGCCTGTGAAATTCCCGCGTGAATATCTCATGATTGAGCTTGAATCACTAACACGTCATGTATGCCCCCGTGAACACGTCATATGTGGGATAAAAAGATGCTATGGGAACCGGGATAGTTTGACATAGGCTAATACACAAAAATTCAATAGGCCTATAAATACGTGTCTATTTTTAAATAAATATGTAAATAAAAATACAAAGTTACATAACGCAAATACATAAATGAATGAATGAAGATGTATTTATTTAATGCTAAATAAATATCACTCTAAAACAGCGACAGCCCCAGCGTTATTTTATTTAATTTAGTATTATTATCATTACTATTTCAAAATTAAAAAACTTTTGCGATAAGTAACTGCGCACCTTGTTAAAGTTTACGTTAACAGTTTTTGTATCGTTCCTATATTGAAGGGATATTCACAGTGGAAGGTAAAGGCTTCTCTGTTCAGCTGAGTACATTCATACACCACTCATAAATCACGAGGAAAAATACTGATTTATTAAAGAAACACAAACGCCGACTTACTCGCTTCTGAGGGTGTCAACTGATTTATCCCCGGCTGTGTGTCAAGATGGTTGCATTCCATGTTTGTCGTTAAATCATGCGGATTTTCCTCTTTAAAATGTATACATTCCTGTCGTGAGACTGGGAGAAACTTTCTTCGATCGCACCGGATCTCCACAGGCACACGAAACCGATCCCTGTTTCTGCTCAGGGCACAAAAATCCCCAAAACAGTCTGCCGAAGGGTCTTGGTAAAATATTATGGATACGGTTGATTCATGAAGAGCCCGTGATTGAAGTCCAATCATAAAAATGTAAATTTGTCCCGGCCTGAGAGAGCGGTGAGATTGAATAAAGTTTCTGACACACAGCGGATACGGCCTCTGTGCGCTCCCTCTGCCGCTCTGAAGGTGATGGCATGCGGCTCATTGTGAGCTGAAGACCGTCCCAACTCGGCCTCCAGTGTGGAATGTACCACATGTTACGTAGGGGTGGATTTAGGATTGAATGAATCCCTAATTACAAGGAATGGTACATTATACAGTTTAGAAACTACAAATATAGTCAAAAAATAATTTGAAAATATCAACTTTGGATTTTTAAAATCTTTTGAAGCTCGCATGTTTTAAATACTGTCACATATTTTTACCTGTTCAACCTGTTTTATATTAGAAGGTTCCGTCTGCCTGCGTCTCCAAAAATGTCGAAACTGCATAGTTTGTGACTTAATTTACTAAATTTCATTTTAGAAAGATGCCATAACGACTATTCAGAGTGATGTTTCTCTCTGCTATGAGCCCATATCAGTGTCTGAGACTACATTTTGCCCGTTTTCCCTTCAAATTATACTATATGCATAAAAAAAACTGTAAACACCTATGAAATCAAAAATGGAGTTTGTGGCTTTTTGTCCGTATGTGTTAGTATACGTTGACCAAATTCACTTTACCTGTGTGTTTTTTATATATGCTTTCTCTGGACCAAAAACATTGATGATTCATCCTGCACTGGTTTATTTTATCCAATCAAATGTTGGCTAACATGAGCATGTCTCTCCCCCTATTACAACCTATAATAGAAAGTAGCAAATAGTCATTTACACCTTCAAAATCCCATCCAAACTTCTTGTTTCAAAAGGTAATACGTATACAAAAAAAAAAAAAAAAAAAAAAAAGGTGGTTTTTGCTGATGTTTGTAATGCATTTTATTTTTATTCATGTGCACCTAGCTTGTTAGAATGGCCAAGGATTAACAACCTCTACGTAAAACTGATCAGACTGACCAAACCCTAAGTCGTAGAGACTTGAAACTTGGAGGGATGGTAGTACTCACACAATGTCACCAATGCTCGGCCCAATCGGCCTGACGGGGGGCTACAGCGATCAAAGGTACAAAATCGCTCATAACTCCTAAAACGTTCGCCACAGGCTCAAGTGTCTTATGTCATTGGAATCGTTGGCTCACGAACAAAACACACATTTCTGGGTTTTTGTTTTTTTTTTGCATTTTTAAAAAAAAAAAAAACTTACTTTGCCGAAGTAGTCCTAGGTTTTTCGCCGTTTGGAACCAAAACAGTGCAGGAAGATTCTCTGGAGAGTGAATATCAATAATTGGCAAAAAATAAAAGTTTTCGACCCTCCATCACAAAGGGACGCCAAAATGTTCGAAAGGGGCAGGGCTCCCTTTACTAAAACAGCTATAACTTTTAAACGGAACGAGATATCTTCGCAAACTCACAACTGGAAAGTAAGAGCTGAATCTGTGGTCACTTGACAAAAGTTGCAGAGCTTGGCCACTTGGTGGCGCTATAAGAGGGGAAAAACAAAAATGGCTATAACAATGCAGCCGTTTGTCCTATCAGCATGGAAATCGGTACGCACGGTCTTGGTCCAAAGTGCCACAAGGGGCTATGAGGACATTTACACATCTCAAAAAACATAGGCTGATGGAATTTGAGCACCTATTAGACAAGCTTAACAGAGGTCGATCGGAACTAAACTCAGTGGGCTTGTTTGACTCACGGCCCTAAAGTTCTGTGAGAAATTTAACAAAAATAGCCACTGGTGGCGATATCACATTTTTCAAGGGTGTAAACGATTGTATACTGCATGGTTTTCAACACATACGCACGATATTTGTATCACACGATAAAATTCCTTGGTTTTTCACTCAATCTGCATTTTATGAAATTATGAAAAAAATGTTGAAATTTCCCCTTGGGGACGCTATAACGGGGTCATTTTGAAAAGGCGCTTTTCCAAATAGACACAAAAGCCTATAAACCGTAAATGAAAACTCAAAACTTCAAAAAACCCGTTGAGCACATGCGACAGGTGATTCTAACCATGTATGGAACGTTTTACGGAGATCAGACCCTATAGCTGGCACTATAACAGACATAAACATTAAAAAACATTATATTTCTGTGGTGAATTACCTTTATTTGCCACAAATGTTTTTAATGGTTGATTTAAGTGGTTACAGGCTTGCTAAATAATATATATAATGTGTTTTCCTTATGTCCTTAAATGTCTTAAGCGCTTAAACCGCTAAACGCTGCTTGCAGCTACATTTATTGTAATCATGGCTATAGCTAACATACAGTGAAATTTCACAATCATATTGCAGAATAAATCAGTTTTTCATTCAAACAGACTGTCTAATGTTCAGTTCAGCATGACCTAATATGTCCTCAGGGGCAAAACAATGATAACGGAAAAAAGGTGTTTTGCTGAATCTTATGAATTACGAAGCTGCTCGCCACCTGTAGAGCGCAGCTGGCATCTGCTCAAGAGGGGCTAAGAGTAGACGCTATGATGAAGAGGGGGGTTGGTGTATGAGTGAAATCGGGGGGTGCAAATGGCACGCTTGAGAGGGGACATCCCGTCCCCCGAAAAGACCAGTGGGGCTCCTTTGTGCAGCTGTTGGCCTGTATTAACACAAACCCCCCCAAGAGCCACCTGTCACTGCAACTGGACAGAGTTTGGGGGAGTTAGAGACTTGGAGGCAGGCACCCCAATAAATAAACAAACTTTCTTACATTCAAATTGCAGTTCTGCATCCTGTTTGCTATTTTACTACTTCAGGTCAAATACAGGAACTGAATTGGAATGTAAAAGGCATTCTCATTTCAACACTAAATGGCACACAACCCTGTTCTAGTTAGTATGGAAAGCTTATATAATCATCTCTAAAACTACGAATGATGCTACTGCCAATAATTACAGATTGAATAGACCTCATTCTGAAGCTGACTCATTCTGCAAAGACTTAGATGTAAATATTAAAATAAGCTAAAATGAAAAGATGCAAAAATGATCTGCTAATACATCTGCAAATCCTTTTATTCATTGACCTCATGTTCTTTACTCGCACTGTTTAAGCATGACGGTAATGGGAACACTCACTCACAAGTTTATATGGGTTGAGAGTGAAGAAGAATGAGGTGTGACAAAGCAGAAAATAATGCAGATTTGCTGTATTAAGAACAGTTTTGTAGTTACACTGATTATGTAAATGTAAACAGCATTTCATTGCAGAAAATAAGGATAAAACAACCATACGCCATTCACAAAAAAGGCACTGTGAACTGAAGTTGTGAACACACACACAGAATATTTATGTCTCTCTGGGCGTACACAAACTTTAACACATTCTGGGCAATATTTTCTGACGGCTTTGTTGAATTTGATAGCTGAATAGAGGCTGAACCGTGAGGGGCATCCAGCTACGGAGTAAACAGGACACAATAGAGCTCTAATATGATCAAATTAAAATTAGAAAGGGAAATTAGACTGAGTAAGAAGCCTGAGAAGTCTGGTTTAACTATTTTTATTGTTTCATAATCTTTAAATAGATAAATCATGTTTTACATGTTTCTGTAGATAATGTGGATCATGCTGCATGTGACTAGTAAACATAGTTCATATTAAATCTGACTTAGCTGGAAACAAGATAAATATTTCAGTGCACATTTGTCCTCATGCCTCTTAAAAATAAAGATAAAGGATAAAATTGATTTCAAATATCTAAACGAAACAGTTCAAGTGCTATTTGACATATAGCAGTTTGTTCCATTGCTATCCATTCTGCACACTGGGCTTAAAACTTTAGTTTTATATGCTTGCCGAGGCTCAGGTTCAATAGAGTTGGTCTCGAGAAGCCTGTCTATTGTCCTACAGAACCCAAGGGTCAGCATCTCTGCATGGTCAGGGTCATCAGTGGCCCCTTAATGAAATCACAATAACAGGAATGCCCAGAATGCACGCTGATAGACCTTCAGTCTTTCATAAGTGTGTTTCTATGTGAAGAATGTGGTATCAGCCAACTTAAGAATAGAGTTAAAAAATGACGTATTGAGAAGAAGCCTGGGCAGTCTCATCTGTTCATTGTTTGAAACATTTTTGCTAATGTCTATCCTGCCTTGTAGAGTTCATTCGGGAAGTAACAGGATGGGGGTGACAGATCATAAATAAAACAATGAGGTGTGAAATAAATCAGGCTACTTTGTTTATTAGAGATCTTAATGCGTAGCAGAACGAGAAACCAGTTAGTCAGCATACTGTGTCATTAGTGAAAAATAATAGTCTCAAGTCAGCCACAATTCAAGTGTAATGTTGCATGACATTAGATATTGTAAGTGAAGTACTGCAAACTAATATTAAACAATGTCCCATTGTGATTGTGCGTTGCAAATGTAAATATGTTCATGATGAAACGCTTACTGTTCCTATATTGTTTTTACCCACAGGTAAAACAGCCATGCACACACAAATATGAACATGCGATAGATGTTCATCCCCCACACCTCACCTCTGGACCCCTTTTCCAAAGCCATGAATTGAACCTTGCACTGCAGAAACCTCAGCTCCCTCTGTTGCCCTTCTACACCTTCACGTGGCCCCCACCCCCTACTCCACCATCTAAAGATCCGCCCAAAGACCCTTTCATTACCATGACAAACATTGTACTTACCGCGAAGATAAAGAGAGAATGAAAAGGGACAGAGTGGGTGGATGACCCACTGTGACCCGACTGGATCAGTTTAAAAGCTTAAATTCCTCTTTAAAATGTCCTTCACTGTTGAAATATAGCCTATTGGTGCGTTTTGAATGACAGTGTTTTTAAAAAAGAATTTAATTGCAGCTGCATGCACTGCAGATGCAGTAGATACAGCTAAGCTAAAACTGTACTATATTCATAGTACTTATCAGGGTCGGAAATTAACAAGCGAAACAAGGGAAATTAACCAAAATGAACAAAAATGCCTCATAAATTCTAGACAAAGGGGTAAAAAATGCCCCTGCACAATTAAACAATGTATTATGTCTGTCGTGATTAAAATGAAATACGAAAATGAATGAAAATAGATTCGCTCACACTGCATCAGATTGGTTTACGCGCTGTTTTGCACAGCGTTGAGCCTTATAACCAATCAAACGCGTTTCTGTTGAATTTAGGAATGGATTGGCCAATCAGAGGCGCTTGGATTAGTCAGGCTGAAAACGCAACAATCAGAGGCGCGTAATTTAGTCAGCAGCGCTAAAAACGCTGGAGCTGTCGATGAGTGCGGACACTCGCGAATTCCCTCATCATAAACAACACAGTACAGATACGATGTAAATAAAATATTAATTTCATAGTTTCAGTGATTATAAAGGGAGTTTTTGCATAACTTGTGCTGGACTTGGCTAACATGATGGACCGACATGTTTGTCTGTGAAGCCAGAATGTGACGTGCCCAAAACGAAACGAAAAAGTTTTATATTGTATTCTATATCGATATTAATAACCTTTATTACAATACTAGGAGCAATAATCTACAATAATGATTTTTGTAATAATATTGCAGCCCTATGAGCTCCTGTTTTTTTACATGTATAATTTAGATACAGTTTTAAACAGTCTATTGTTATATTGACAACAGTTTTAAATATTGATTAAAGTAATTGGGTACATTTAAGTATTTGACAATAAAAAACAACATATGGTTTTTATAATATTCAGGTGATTATAAAAACTGTCCTCACAAATGTAAAAAATGATTAGAAAAAATATTGCTCCTTGATTGAAAAGTTCATTTCAGACACAGGTACTTATTCAGTGCTTGAGCTGCAAACACATTAAAACTTATCTGGATTTGACAGGGCCAGATTGATTTTATTTTGCAGTGATGCCATGGAACCATTTTGGGTTCTGTAAACAACATCAAACAGCTCTTAAAAGAACCATTTTTTCTTAGTGTGATGTTCATAGATGCTACAGTTTCTTCGTGGAACCATATGCCAATAAAGAACATTAATTTTTAAGAATGTGGCCTATATGGTCTGTCATATTGTGTAGGCTACAGTAAAGCTGTCACGAATCTGGTCGGTGTCCCGTTGTCCACTCACCGCCAGATGTCGCTCTCGCTTCACCTACACACTCTGACTGTTACTTTGCATCTCGGACTGCATCTCCCATCCTCCACCGCTCTGATTGCGTCAGCCCCCGTGACCAATCAGGCGTTCTATAAAGACCCCGGTCCTCCCCAGTTGCACTTCATGGATTGTTATTGTATTGTTATTTTCCTAGTGTGTTCCTAGTTCCTGGTTTTTTGATCCCCCGCCTGGTTTTCTCGTTTACGTCTGTCTAGCCGCCTGCCTTGTGATTTATCGCTCTTGTTTATCGGACTATTCTCTACGATTGCCTGTTATATTCCTGTCTGCTCCTGTCTCGACCCTGCCTGCTCACCTTGTACCTGTTTGTTCGTTTAATAAAGCTTGCATATGGATCTGCTCGCCTCTCCTCAATCACTCCTGGTTACAGAACAATCCATCACCACAGGATCCAGCAGCTTTCACCCCGGACATTCAGCTGATATGGACACGGACATAATTCTTTGCAGGATTAAACAGAAATCACACACACTGGATCAATACACCCGTGAGTTTCTCTCAATATCAAACTATTCCACTCTCCCGGACTGTATAAAAATTGAGATTTTTTGCGATGGCGTGAACCAGCCCCTCCGCACACAATTGAGACGCGAGGGTCCGCGTTCGTCGCTGGAGGCGTTTTTGAACTTTGCACTGTTGTGTGTGGGTTTGCCGTGCACCGTGGGGGTCGCGCAGAGGGAACCCGACAACGCGGCAATGGCGAACGCGCGTCCAGCTCGTAAATTGGCGGTCATGCCGGAGCACGATCCCACGAACACGTTTGCCGCATGAGAGGGCGGCCGTGCAGGAGCGCGCTCAAGCTATGGCGGCGACAGCGGGGCCCGTTCACAAGATGGCGGCGACGGCGGAGCCCGGTCACAAGATGGCGGCGGAAACAGAGCTCCGTCACGTCACAGCTGCCATATGAGGTTGCAGCTGCATTTCCTGAGTCAAGTCAAGTTTTCAAGTCAAGTTGCAGCTGTGTTTCCTGAGTCAAGTCAAGTTTCCAAGTCAAGTCAAATTGCAGCGGTGTTTCCTGTGTCAAGTCAAGTCAGAGCCATCGCCCCTGTCTCAAGTCAAGTTACAGCCATCTTCCCAGAGCCACTGCACAAGATGGCTGCCACGCCAGAGCCTCTGCACAAGATGGGCGCCGTCTCCAGGCCACTCCACAATATGGCCGCCATTACAGAACCTGTGGTCATGATGTCCCACGTGCTGGACACACCTCTAGTGACAGTATGGGCAGCTAAAATGGCGCTGCTCCATACCGCGGCGGCTACCCCAGAGTCAAGTCAAGACACAGAGTCAAGCCAGGTCACAGCTGTGCCCCGCAAGTCAAGCCAAGTCACAGTTGCTCCCCACGAGTCAAGTCACGTTACCGCTGTTGCTCCTGAGTCAAGCCATGTTGTTCATGAGTCAAGTCCTGGTACAGCGGATCTCCATGAGTCAAGCCAGGTTATAGCAGATCCTCATGAGCCAAGTCAAGCTGCTGCTGTTGTTCCAGAGCCAAGTCAAGCTTCAGCCACTGCTCCGGAGTCAAGTCAGGCTACAGCTGAAGCCTCCAAGTCCAGTCAAGCTTCCAAGTCCAGCAACGTCAAGCCAGCGCCCGCTAACGTCACGTCTGTCAAGCCAGCGCCCACTAACGCCACGTCAGCCAAACCACAGCCTGCTCAGGACATCTCCGTCAGGTCACAGTCTGTTCACGTCATGTCTTCTGCTCCTGAGTCTGCACCCATCATGGCCGCCCTTCCTGAGGCGGTTGTTCCTGAGTCAAGCAGCGTCACAGCCGTGGTTCCTGAGTCAAGTAAAGTCATTGATCTTCACAAGCCAGTTCAAGTCACCGCTGGTCTTCACGTGTCAGATCAAGTCACTGCTGATCTCCATGAGCCAAGTCAAGTCACCGTTGATCTCCATGAGTCAAATCAGGTCACTACTGATCTTCACGAATCAAGTCAAGTCACAGCAGATCTCCACGAACCAGGTCAAGCCACAACTGATCTTCACGAGCCAAGTCAAGTTATTGCTGACGGCCCAGAATCTAGCCACGTCCCGCCTGACGGCCCAGAGTCTAGCCACGTCCCGCCTGACGGCCCAGAGTCTAGCCACGTCCCGCCTGACGGCCCAGAGTCAAGTCACGTCTCGTCTGACCGCCCAGAGTCAAGTCACGTCTCGTCTGACCGCCCAGAGTCAAGTCACGTCTCGTCTGACCGCCCAGAGTCAAGTCACGTCTCGTCTGACCGCCCTCCCGTCTGATCACAAGCCTGCTCCAGAGCTCCCCTCACTTGGAGAAGCCATGCCAATGCCTCCTGAGGTGTCAGCCTTGGCTGTAGATCCTCCCACGGAGGCGGCATCCCTCTACAACCTCTCTGCTTCTCCCCTTATTCTGTCTGCCTCCTCTGTCTCTGCTGTTCCTAGGTCCCAGGCCATAACGCGGTTTCCTGCTCCAGAGCTCCCGCCTGGTCTCAAGTCAGCTCCAGAGGTCCCGTCTGGTCGCAAGTCTGCTCCAGAGGCCCCGTCTGACCACGAGTCAGCTCCAGAGGCCTTCCCTGTCAGAGAAGCCGCGCCAATGCCTCCTGAGGTGTCAGCTTCGGCTGTGGATCCTCCGAGGGAGGCGGCGTTATCCTGTGATCTCTCTGCTTCTCTCCCTGTTCTCTCTGCCTCCTCTGTCCCTGCTCTCCCCAGGTCCCAGTCCATGACGCAGGTTCCTGTTCCGCCCCGGAGGGCTGCTGCGCCTTCTCCCCCTCTTCTGTCTGCTTCCTCTGTCCCTGCTTTCCCCAGGTCCCAGACCGTGACGCAGATTCCTGTACCGCCCTGGAGGTCCGCCCCGCCTCCTGTTCCGCCTCGGAGGGCTCCTGCGCCCCCAGCTCCACCCTGGAGGGCGCCCGCGCCTCACGCTCTGCCTCCGGCTCCGCCCTGGAGGGCTCTGGCGTCGCCTGTCCCGCCGCCGGTTCCGCCCTGGAGGGCTCTTGCGTTGCCTGCTCCGCCTCCGCCCTGGAGGACCCCTGCTCCGCCTCCGCCCTGGAGGGCTCCTGCCCCGGCTCCGCCCAGGAGGGCTCCTGCGCCTCCTGCCCCGCCTCCAGCTCCGCCCTGGAAGGCTCCTGCTCCACCTCCGCCCTGGAGGGCTCTTGCTCCGCCTCCGGCCCCGCCCTGGAGGGTACCTGCTCTGTCGGTCCTGCCTCAATCTCTGGGCTTCCCACATGGCCCTGGTCCTCCAGCCCTCGCCCTGTCTCGCTCCCACCCCACCGCTCCCCTGGACTGTTGTTTCCTTCGAGCGTCTGGAAGCCGCTCCTTGGGGGGGGGCTATGTCACGAATCTGGTCGGTGTCCCGTTGTCCACTCACCGCCAGATGTCACTCTCACTTCACCTACACACTCTGACTGTTACTTTGCATCTCGGACTGCATCTCCCATCCTCCACCGCTCTGATTGCGTCAGCCCCCGTGACCAATCAGGCGTTCTATAAAGACCCCGGTCCTCCCCAGTTGCACTTCATGGATTGTTATTGTATTGTTATTTTCCTAGTGTGTTCCTAGTTCCTGGTTTTTTGACCCCCGCCTGGTTTTCTCGTTTACGTCTGTATAGCCGCCTGCCTTGTGATTTATCGCTCTTGTTTATCGGACTATTCTCTACGATTGCCTGTTATATTCCTGTCTGCTCCTGTCTCGACCCTGCCTGCTCACCTTGTACCTGTTTGTTCGTTTAATAAAGCTCGCATATGGATCCGCTCGCCTCTCGTCAATCACTCCTGGTTACAAAAGCAGACAAATGTTGTGCTCATCTTTTATTTATTTATTTTTTGGTTGTTTTTATTTTCTAGTTTGAAAGTGAATGACAGGGCCATCAATCTCCAAGAAAGACTGTCTCCGAACAACACAAAAATGCTGTAGCAAAAGTGACAGAAAACCTCAAATTTCACTTTGAAGTTTCTATTTCCACCAGAACCAACCATAGAACTTCACAAATCCAACATTTATAAAAGAGCAGCAGCTGCTAAAACATTACAAACATCAATGCTAAAATTTATGGAGTCAAAATCATAAAACCTGGACAGATGGAGCACCAAGATGAACCTGCAGATCTGCCCTTGTCTTCTTAAATCACTTGATATGAATATTATCAGACTACTTTGGTCAGTTTTGCAGAGAAGAGTGAGACGCAGTTGCCTCCTCAAAGATCTCCAACAAGCAATCGACAGATGTTCTGATCATTCAGATGTTCATTCCACTGGAGACTCTTCAAAAGTTGTATGAATCTATTCTAAGTAGCTTGGAAGCTGTATTAAATGCAAATGATGGTAAAACACTTTAATAATGTGTTTACATTACTTTCTCTAACCCCATAACTCTCTTCATTCTCCTTCAATAAAATCTCTCTGAATTCAGAATTCATTGCATAATTCCATGTCATATGATCATCTAACAGTTATCATCCATTCACCAAATGACATTTCTTCACATAATGTGGACCACAGGCCGGTTTCAGAAAACTTGAGGCTGTGGAGCATTGATAAGACAGCTTTATTTGAAATAGTAGAAAATCTCATTGAGGAAAAAAGAACATCCTCTCGCTAACAGAATGAAGTTCCGAAAGCCATAATCCCTGTACAGAATTTCCTATTTAACGGATTGCATGCACCACCAGCCTTCACAAGGAGAGAGATAAAGAGGTCTTGCCAGTAAAAGAAAGACAGAATGAGCTCAACAACGTACACAGAAAAGAAAAGAACAGGAAGGAAGAGGAAATATATGGCCATGAGAAGCAAATCCTGTTCAGTTAACCTCACAATCTCTGGCCAAAGCAGAATGACATCTGCTCCACCTGCTGAAAAGCACCACTAGCCATGGAGAGCCCTGGACTACAACCAGATTTCAAGGGCAAGCTATGCTTTCCTAATCCTTACTCTTGCCAAGTCATTAAAAAGCAATTGATGTATAATCAATAAAAGGCAAACTGAAAATGGACTAGCATTGTTTACTGCAATGGGACTTAAAGCAATATGACAAAAGTTTTAAATTGGGTTCAAACAGCCAACACCTGGTTATTTTAGGCAATTTAAAAATCCTGTGCTGAGTGTGTCCCCAGGAAGTGGCACGTCTGGTCACCCTACCATAGAAATATGTTTTTTAACGTTTATGACTGTTATAGTGGCAGCTATATATATACACACCTGTCGCACGTGCTCAGCAGGTTTCGTGAAGTTTTGAGTTTTCCTTTAGGCTTTATAGGATTTTGGGTAAATTTGAACAGGCTGCTTTTTTAAACAACCCCGTTATAGCTTCCCATAGGGTAAATTTCAGCTTTTTTTTTTTTTTTTCATAATTCATGACCTAGAGTATCCAGAGAATTGTACTGCAGTGTTTTTTTCCAGATTGAGTGAAAAGCCTATGACTAGCTCACAAAAGTAGGTTTTTTAGATCTCATTTTTAGTTCTCAAACGATTTGATTGACAGGAGTGGTTCTAGAGGCAAAGTTGTCCGGAATGAGGAGTTGATATGAATATTGTGCATATGTGGGAAAAACCATGTGACATACAATTGTTTACTCCCTTGAAAAGTGCGATATCGCCCCCCAGTGGCTGATTTTCCTTTTAAATCTCTCTCAGACCTTTGGCCCACTGAGTTTCGTTCCGATTGGCCTCCGTTAACCTTGTCTAACAGGTGCTCTAACTTCATCGGCCAATGATGGCCATGTTCTTTGAGATATGCAAATGTCCACATAGACACTTGTGGTACTTCGGACCAAGACCTTGCACACTGATTTTCATGTTGATAGGACAAATGGTTGCTCAGTTATAGCCATTTTTGTTTTTTTCCCTCTTATAGCGCTACCAAGTGGCCAAGCTCTGCCATTTTTTTCTTGTGACCTTAGCTTGAGCTCTTACATAAGTGTTCTGAGATTGGCGAAGATACCTCATTCCGTTCAGGAGTTACAGGCATTTTACTAAAAGTGGCCATGCCCCTTTCGAACCCTTTGGCACGCCTTTGTGACATTGAGTTGAAAGTTCAACTTTTTTGAATAATTACTGATATTCACTCTCCAGAGAATCTTTCTGCACTGGTTTGGTTCCAATTTGGCGAAAAACCTAGGACTAGGCAAATGTAGGTTTTTCGAAAAATGCGAAATAACCCAAAAATGTTGCATGAGTTTTGTCCGACATGAGCCAAGGATTCCAACGACATAAAACACTTGAATCTGCAACTGATGGTTTAGGAGTTATGAGCATTTACGTACTTTTGTTCGCTGTAGCGCCCCCGTCAGGCTGATTGGGGCGAGCATTGGTCACATTGTAGACGGTGTGAGTACTACCATCCCTCAAAGTTTCAAGTCTCTACAACTTACGGTTTGGTCTGCATGATCAGTTTTACGCGAAGATCACTGATCCATGACCATTCTAACAATTACAATAGGGTTTCAGCGCTACATGCTTGAACCCCTAATTCCTCGATTTGATACTTCATTTTCACATTTCACTTTAATCCCGACAGACGTAATACGTTGTTTGTTTGTGCAGGGGCATTTTTGCCCCTTTGTCTTGAAATTTATGGAGCATTTTTGTTCAATTTGGTGGCATTTTTGCCACAAGCCCTCGTTAATTTCCGACCCTACTTCCCAGTCATTTTTTGTGCCGGTAAAGGATGAACTACATGACTTCTGTACTGATTTTTGCTCCGTTTTGCAGTCTGAATGAGCCATTTTAGCCAGTATAGTACCTAGTATAATACAGGGTGCATATTATTACCTTTTAAAAGGGTACTGTACCCGTGACAGCTTTTGTACGTACTTTCTGAAAGCATAGTGTGTGATCCTCAGTCGTTTAGTATATGATGCCCACTTTTAATCCAGAACCATTAACAAAGTCGGCAAGTGCATAATGCCAAGTGATTTAAAATCTGTCCAGTTGAGTAGTGCATATTTACTGAAAAATGCAAGGTATGGCTCATTAAAACTATAAGTCATTGAATGACTAGTGAAGCCAATCCCATTCATTAGCTCATATCCGTTACGATGATGATGGGTGATTAAGCCATTCATGTCCTTGCTTGATTATTGAAGTGGTTGACCGCACCAAAAAAGTAGATGACAGCCACACAAACGTCAGGGAAAAGGAAAAAATTTCCCTGTGGTAAACTGATCCTCAACCTGGAGGCAGAGGTCAGAGGATGATGTCATGGCTGTTGCCAAGGCAACATAAACAGTTCAGAAACACAAGGAAGTGTGGCTGGAACTGTTAGATCAGCTTCAGTGCATGGGATCACTTCTTCCAAACAGGACTGCGAACCGCCCATCTTGGAAACACACACTCGACACACTGTGTTGCCAGTACAGACTGAAACACATCTTTGAGGAATGTGAATAACGTCAGTGAGATTTCTCACTGGAAAATGATGTTATTGATGCTTGGACTGTCCATAAAATTACATGTTTAAATCAAAAATGAAAAAAAAATTATTCAGACACTGCACCTCTGCAGTATCGTCTACATGTCCAATTTCTCATTTATTTTGAGAAATTAAATGCATAATCGTCCAGATGGATAATGTGGATGCAAGCAAACTTGTCAAGCTAGAAAGATTGTTTAGCAGGTGTTGTCAGTCTTTCACTATCTGTTTATGTTTGTATACTGTATTTTCTTATATGACAAGATCATTGCTTTAACATTTTATCTCTAGCTTAAAAACAAAACAAAACAAAAAATGCTGACATTGAATACATTTGGAAAGCTGGTGTAACGTGTAACGTTTTAAACAACATTTACTAATTATTTTCAAGTACACTACCAGTCAAAGGTTTTGGAACATTCACATTTTTTATGTTTTTTTTTAAAGAAGTCTCTTCTGCTCAACAAGCCTACATTTAATTGATCCAAAATACAACAAAAACATCTGAACATATTTAAATATTTTTACTATTGAAAATAACTTTTCTATTTGAATATATTTTAAAATGTAATTTATTCCTGTGATTTCAAAGCTGAATTTTATGCATCATTAGTCCAATCACATGATTCTAATACTCTGATTTGCTGTTCAAAAACATTTATTATTATTATTATGTTGAAAAGATTTATAATTATGTTGAGTAGATTTTTTTCAGATTACTTTGATGAATAGAAAGTTCAGAAGAACAGCATTTATCTGAAATAGAAATCTTTTGTAACATCACAAATTTTTTTATCATCACTTTTGATCAAATTAAAGCATCCTTGATAAATAAAAGTATTAATTTCTAATATACTGACTCCAAGCTTTTGAATGGTATTGTAACACGGAGTAAAGGACGAGAGGCGAGCGGATCCACTTGCGAGCCTTTATTATTGGGACGAGACAGATACATGGTCGTACAGGCAGGGTCAAATCAACAGTAACTGGAGTATCAGAGGCGAGACGAGAGAATAGTCCTTTATAATGAGTGATAATCCGAAGGCAGGCGGCGATCAGTCGAAAACGGGGAGCCAGGCGAGGGAATCAGAAACACAGGGAACTAGAAACCAGAGAACGCACAACAAAGGGAGAAAAACTATCAACAATCCGTGACTTGCATGGGGAAGGACCGGGGCTTTTATGGTGCCGCTAATTGGTCACATGTGTAGACGCAATCAGCGTGATGCATGATGGGAGATGTAGTCCGGGGTGTGGTACAACAGTCAGAGTGTGTGGGTAAGGTGAGAACGACATCTGGTGGTGAGCAGTCCGCAGGTCACCGACCAGATTCGTAACAGGTATAGTGTATAATGTTACAAAAGCTTTTTTTTTTTTTTTCCCAGATAAATGCTAATCTTTGGATCTTACTATTTATTGAATCCTGAAAAAAAATGTACACAACAGTTAAAAATAATAATAATTATAAAAATGCTTCTTGTACAGCAAATCATCAGAATGATTTCCAAAGGATCGTGTGACGCTGAAGATTGGATTAATGTTCCTGAAAATGTAGCTTTGATCACAGGAATAAATTACATTTTAAAATATATTCAAATAGAAAACAGTTATTTTAAATAGTAGAAATATTTCAAAATTTTACTGCAGTACTGTACTTTGGATCAAATGCAGGTTTGGTGAGCAGAAGAGACTTCTTTAAAAATCTTTTTACTGGTAGTCTTTTATCCTCTCATGAACTGATGACTTGGAATATTTGTGCTTTTAAAAAGTCATTTGTTATAGCATAGGACCGTTTAAAATAAACTAGAAAGAAATGTAGACCAGTAACAACCAGTAAGTTTCCTTTCACTTGTTTATTATAATTAAAAGCTTTATTTCTAAAATAAATTAATAAATTGCAGTTTTAGTTTTATTTGTAGTTTACTTTTTTGTAGTTTTGCCGTCTGTATTTTCTTCTGTAAAGGTAGTTATTATTTAGTAGTTAGTAAGAACACACAATTCATAAATACACATTTTTTACCCTCACATATGTACAATACATACAAATCAATGCCCTGCATAATGACACGATTTTCAGATGATGTAAGCATAAATATTTCACACATTAAAGAACTTTATATCCATAAAAAAAAGATATTAAATCTCTTTCTAAGAGTTTACATCTGAGAGACTGAACGTTCTCATGTTAACTAGTCTGAGATTGTACACTACCATTCAAATGTTTGGGGTCATTAAGTTGATTTATTTTTAAAAAATTTTTCATGAGTTTTATTCAGCAAACACACATTAAATTGATAAAGTGACAGTAAAGACATTTATAATGTTATAAAAAATATTTGTATTTCAAGTAAATTCTGTTCTCACTGACTAATGTATCTTGAGCATCAAACCAGCATATTAGAATGATTTCTGAAGGATCATGTGACACTGAAGTCTGAAGTAATGGATTCTAAAATAAATGCATAGGATAAGCATAGGAGCCTTTTTTCAAAAACATTGAAAGATCTTGCCAACCCCAAACATTTGAACAGTAGTGTATATTTTTTATGTGTCAGGCATAAACAAAATAATAGTGCCAAAAAAAGGCACACACTCTATAAACTGCAAACTCACTGAGCTCATAGTATCTAAAAACTGGACGAGAGTCATTCATGTCTGTTAGAAAATGTTATCTTCACTGTCCTCTTTGACTGGACTGAGATGAGAATTCCTCTGCTTGGAGATGGCGGCCCACAAACGACACAGCATCCCACCTCTGAGTGACAAAGGCATGAAAACACAGATTTACTTCACATTATACAATGGCGTTCAAAAGTCTACGATTAGAATGCTTTACACTTCTGAAAATTTATATTGATTACATAAAAATAGAAAAGAACTATATTAAAAAAGATCCTGTATTTTTTAATCAAATAAAGGTAGCCTTGGTGAATCACAAGAGACAGCTTTCAAAAAACATCTTACAGATCCCAAAACATTTGAACAGTAGTGTATATATGATTTCTTTCATTAAAAGTGACATATCATGAAAATCTGACTTTTTCTGTTTAAAGGAGAAGTCCACTTCCAGAACAAAAAATTACAGGTAATGTACTTACTCCCTTGTCATCCAAGATGTTCATGTATTTCTTTCTTCAGTTGTAAAGAAATTATGTTTATTGAGGAAAATATTTCAGGATTTTAATCCATATAATGGACTGCTATGGTGCCCCAACTTTGAACTTTCAAAATGCTGTTTAAATGTGGCTTCAAACGATCCCAAATGCGGTTGTAAACGATCCCAGCTGAGGAAGAAGGGTCTTATCTAACGAAACGATCGGTTATTTTCATTAAGATCAAACACCCTTAACAAAAAAAGGTAAACCAGCGATATAGGGCCATTTTGAAGTTGAGCGAGAACATGAGATGGGAGTTTTTCGACGTACCCTAACTGTCATGAACCGGAAAAAACAGCATAAGACAAGACAAGCATTTGACATTAAACAGTATATAAACTGCATTATTTTTATTAAAATAACTGATCATGTCGGCACCAATAGCCTTGTGGGTAGTGCGTCGACATATAGCGCAACTGCGCTCATGCTGACCCGAGCTTGATTCCCGTCTTGAGGTCCTTTTGACGATCCCGCTCCCCTCTCTCCTCCCAGCTCTTTCCTGTCATTTCTCTACTGTCCTATAACAATAAAAAGGCATACAAAGCCCAAGATCGTTTTGCTAGATAAGACCCTTCTTCCTCAGCTGGGATCATTTACAACTGCATTTGAGAACGTTTGCATTTAAAATGCATATTGGAAGTTCAAACTCGGGGCACCATAGAAGTCCATTATATGGATTAAAATCCTGAAATATTTTCCTCAAAAAACATAAATTCTTTAAGGCTGAAGAAAGAAAGACATGAACATCTTGAATGACAAGGGGGTGAGTACATCTGTAAATTTTTGTTCTGGAAGTGGACTTCTCCTTTAAGTGCTATAAACGGGTCCCCAGTGCATCTACCAACCCAGAAAACGTGAAAAAGGACAACCCAGTAACTTTGTTTTGGTAAGCCTTTTTCTTCAAGCATGTGAAAAAACGAACCACTCAGATTTCACACCCCCTGTGATATAGTAAAGGCATGTTATTATAATATTACTGCCCCTTAATCTGCATGTTTCCACCCACGGCACCACCATTTTGCTTTCGCAAGCGACAACGGTGTACCAGTTCTAACATCAGGGCAGAAGTTTCAGCAAAGCATGTTAACTGTTCTGTCGTTGGCAGCACAGACGAGCACAGAACACTATTTAGAGTCCCAGCCTCAGAGGAGACAAGAGAGAAGTGGATTTATTGATTTATTTACTGTATATTACACCGCTGCCACACAGATCTAATATAAACATGCCATTTCTTTCCCAGCTGTTTACCTTCACAGACATAACCGACTGTTTTTGTAACTCCTATGAGTTTTTAACATAAACTTGTGTGTATTTGACAGTTTCAGCCCAGTAAGACATAAAAGAGAACTTAGTTTAGTACTCACATGCCGCGTGACATGCCGTTCAGCGCGACAGATATGATAATCAAAACCAAACAGATGTTTTTTGGCAGAGTATCTGAGGTAAGAGTTGCAAAGGCACAGCTCTATTCTGGAAAAGTGGGCGGGGAGCAGCAGCTCATTTGTATTTAAAGAGACATGCATAAAAACAGCGTGTTTCTGCTTCCACTCAAAAAAGGCATTTTCATAATGATATAATAAATAATCATTGCGGTATTTTGAGCTGAAACTTCACAGACACATTCTGGGGACACCTGAGACTTATATAACATATTGTAAAAAGGGGCATAATAGGTCACCTTTAAATATTGCATTTTAACTATAATTATAATGTTTCTACCACACCTGGCAGATTATTCCTGTTCAGTATGGCTGTATAAAGTACTTACTTAATGCCACAATACTGCAGATCGTCTCTGCAAGCAAAATGGAGGAGGCTGTCCAAGGTGAACTCATGAAAAACAAGCTTAAAGAAATCAAACAACAGGCAGTCACTATCAACTTCAATATCTTTTAAATGGTTTTCAAGCAGCTTTCACTATTAGATGTCTATAAATGTGACCCTGGACCACAAAACCAGTCATAAGTAAAACTGACATTCTGAGTAAATAAGCTTTCCACTGATGTATGGTTTGTTAGGATAGGACAATATTTGGCTGAGAAACAAGTATTTGAAAATCTGAAAGGTGCCTTAATCGCCTTTTAGCAGTGCATGTTACTAATAAAAAATTACGTTTTGATATATTTACGGTAGGAAATTTACAAAATATCTTCACAGAACATGATCTTTACTTAATATCCTAATGATTTTTGGCTTTTTTTATTATTATTATTTTGACCCATACAATGTATTTTTAGCTACTGCCATAAATATGCTCGTGCTGCTTAAGACTGGTTTTGTGGTCGAGGGTCAGAAATATGAATTAGCAAATGACCAAGCTTGTGGTCAAAAGCTTATTTTTTCTATATTTTCACTCACTATTTCAATGGTTTTCTCATCCACTGGAACGCCTCTTAACCAGCGCACCATAGCAGCATTGTGAACATTATGGGGTGTAGGTTTATTATCTGTGGGACAAAATAAACAAAATCACACAAACTGTTACTAATGTCTTGCTATTACTAAAAACTGGTCATTACAAAATGTACTGTTTCTAAAACACTTTCAGAGCAGGGAGTATCTATAGAAGTACACGTCGTGAAAACGCAAGCCCGAGGGTATGGCATAAAATTGGGTTGGTTGAAATTGGGTAACCGTTATAAGCAATTACAGGGCGTGTTCTTCATGAGTCTCAAAACTCATCCCAGAACTAAAGACAAGTAATGGCATGTAGCGTGGATGTGAATAAATGTGACACACATCGCTCCACGACCACACCTTCTGATAGCCTCGGGCAAGAATTTTCTCTCGTACAGAGGAAGGCGTTTGAAAACAATTAAATGCAGTGTTCACTGCAGAAGTTATAGTTGAAAAAACATGAGCAACCTGGAGCTGTAGATGCAGCCCTGACCTCCAGGGCGCTGATGTGCCTTTGTTTGGTCTGAAGTGAGCTCCTCAGAAGCTCTTGGTATTCTTTCTCCTTTTCATTCAGCTGAATTAGCAACCTGGAAAACAATGTGAACAATTCCCAGCAACATGAAATCACTGTGGTTTTCATTTATCGCCCTCTTGTGGCTAATTTGAGAGAAAAAAAAAAAAAGTATATATATATCAGTTTATAGCTGAGGTTGCATAATTTTCAGTGGATATATGAATGGCTATATATGTTCAATATATATTTATCTTTGATGAATAGAAAGTTTAAAAGATAGCATTTATTTTAAATAAAATGTTCTCATCATAACTGTCTATCACTTTTGATAAATTTGATGATTTAATGCATCTTTGCTGAATAAAAGTATTTTTATTAAATGATTATTATTATCATTACTAAAAGTATTTTTTCTATAAATGCAAATTATTAAAAGAAAAAAAATAATATTATATATATATATATATATATATATATATATATATATATATATATATATATATATATATATATATACACACACACAAATTATTAAAAATAATGACATAAATATAAAATAATTAAGTAATAAATACCTAAATATATACTATTTTTTTAATAACATAAAAAATAAAATTAAATATATAAATGAACGAAATAAATACAAATAAATACAAATAAATACAAATAAATAATAATTAAAAAAATAAAATCATGTAATTCTAAAATAATTAAGTAATTTAATTACAAATAAATAACTAAATAAATAATAATATAGTTTTTTATTTTAAAAATATTATACAAATTATTTTTAAAAAAATTATATAAATATAAAATGAAGTAATAAAATAATAAATTAGTAATAAAAAATGTAATAAAATAAAAAAACAAAACAAAAAAATAAAATAAAATAAAATAAAATAAAATACAATATTGACCCCAAATTTTAAATGGTAGTGTATGTAAGTATTTTATGCATTAAACTCCAAAGGTTTGAGAGCAACAGAGAGAAGAAAGGTTTTTAATACCTCCTGGACTCGAGTCGAAGTTCTGACAACTCCTTTGCAAGTGAAGAGTGGCTGGAGATGAGTTCACTGGGCAGACTGTTGCATTTGGTATAAACTTCTTCAGAACTTTGACTGATAGTCGATTCCTCTTTGATCTTCTCGAGGGGGGTGACGGTTGATTGAGAATCACCAGCCTCCGTGGGCTGCTCGGTTTCTGGAGAACTCTCCTCGTTTTCAAACGATGACTGCAGCTGAAGCTTGAGCTCTGAAAAGGGATTTTAAGGAATGGCAATGAAGATATGCTAGTAACAACATTCAGTGACGCAATAAAAGCATAAGGGACCACTGTTGTAATTGAAATGCTGTGCTTTATGCACCTGGGAGCAGAACCGTGATAGCATCTTGTACAGCCTGCCTCAGCAAGTTGTCCAGTGCAAACATCCAGTGAGGTTTAATCTGCTGTTTCCTTAGGACCTTCTTGACCTACAAACACAAGAGTCACATGCAGTATGAATATTTTGAAGATAAGATTTATTAGTAAATAAACACACAAATACCCTGCAGTTCAAAAGATTTTTAATGTTTTTTAAAGATGTTTTTTACTGCTCATCAATACTGTTTATTTATTAAAAATACAGAAAAAAAATAATATTGTGAAATATTATTGCAATTTAAATGAGTGGATTTCTATTTAAAT
The DNA here is from genome assembly GCA_036247105.1 of Cirrhinus mrigala. Lineage (NCBI taxonomy): Eukaryota > Metazoa > Chordata > Actinopteri > Cypriniformes > Cyprinidae > Cirrhinus > Cirrhinus mrigala. The sequence continues at coordinate 12,552,484 of CM070022.1, forward strand.
ATACTTTAAAATGTAATTTATTCCCGTAATGCAAAGCTGAATTTTCAGCATCATTACTCCAGTCTTCAGTGTCACATGATCCTTCAGAAATCATCCTAATATGCTGATTTATTATCAATGTTGGAAACAGTTTTGCTGCTTAGTATTTTTTTGGAACCTCTGATACTTTTTTCAGGATTCTTTGATCGATAAAATGTTAAAAAGAACAGCATTTATTTAAAATAGAAATCTTTTGTAACAATTTACACTACAGTTCAAAGTACAGGTCAGTAAATTTTTTCTTAAATACTCTGTTTTGAAAGAAATTAATACTTTTAGTCAGCAAGGATGTGTTAAAGACTTATATTGTTAGAAAATATTTACATTTTGAATAAATGCTGTTCTTTTTAACTTTTTATTCATCAAAGAATTCTGAAAAAAGTATCAAAGTTTCCATAAAATAAAATAAAATAAATATTTTTTCAACTTTGACACTTTAATTTTAATTTTAATTGTTAATTTTCCGGGGTTGTTTTGGGGATTTAATTTTTTTTCCCTATATGAAGATCACATGAAATACAAAGAAATGCAAAAAATTAAATTGAAAAATAATTAAAAACAAAATTTTAAAAACATCTATTTATAAATGAATTAAATAAATACAAATAAATAACAATTTAAAAATAAATGAAATCAATTAGGTAATTATAAATAAATACCCAAAAAATAAGAAATAAAATAAAATAAAATAAAATAAGAAATAAATAAAATAAAATAAAATAAAATAAAATAAAATAAAATAAAATAAAATAAAATAAAATAAAATAAAATAAAATAAAATAAAATATTGACCCCACAGTTTCCAAAAAAAATATGTTTCCAACACTGATAATAAATCAGCATATTAGAATAATTTCTTAAGGATCATTTTAAACTGGAGAAAATCCAGCTTTTCATCACAGGAATAAACTTTATTTTTAAAGTATATTAAAATAAAAAAAACACTATTTTAAATTACTTTTTTTTAAACAAATAAACACAGCCTTGATAAGTAGAAAAGACTTCTTTAAAAAACATTAATAATCTTACTGATCCCAAACTTTTAAACGGCAGTGTATATTCTAAATTCTTTAACTTCAGAATTTTTCAGAACTTCAGAACTTATAAATAAAAAGTCAATAAAGAAATATAATCAAATATTTAATGTATATCAATAAATAGAAAGGGAGCGGATAGGAAATGCAGAAAATAATTTTGACAATTTAAAAAAATATATTTTTAAAAAACTTTTTATTTTTGAAGCCTTTTTTTAAAAAATAGTTTATAGTTTAATAAACCCTCAGTATGTATATTAGTAATAATAATATTAATTGCCTTTTAATAACTGCAAGTAATGAGCCCTTAGCTTGATTTAGGCATGACTGAAATGAAGGCAAACTGAAATCAAAGAACATACTGCATCCTGGAAGCTAAAGAGCACCGCCTGCAGGCTGCTGAGAGGCACAGAGGAGTTCAGCAGGCTGGAACGCAAAGTCAGGAGGCTGTTCGTCAGGTGCCTTTTGTCTGGAGAGCGAATGTTCTCTCGGAGGCAGCCAATCAGCTCGCTGATGTGATCTGAGGTGATGCACGGCTCCTCCGCCTGCGAGACAGAATAAAAAGCTAATCTTTACACACACACCTCAATTCAGAATCATTCAAGCATTTAGGAAAGGGCACTGGTGGTGTGGCAGCATTCCACATCAAACATCTCTATGACAAAGTAGCGTGTGAATGTACCTGCGGCAGTGTTTCCTGAATGTTTTGAACTACATGGCTGATGTACTCAGTAAGAATCCTATGTAGTGTATCCCTCCGTTCGCTGTCTTTTCTCAACATGAACAGACCTAGATTTTCTCCAGAACCCGAGGGGCTTGTGGTCATGTCTGCTTGAGGCTCATCTGGCACTCTATCAACAGAACATTCATACAGCATGAAGGCAAATAAGCGATGTGCGGGAAGTATGTTTCATAATATACAATTCTCAGAATTTGGGAACTCACATCAAAAAGCCACTGGAGATGGGTGGACTTTCAGCCATGTCATTTCCTCTGAAGGCAGGGGTGGTTCTTCTCAAATCAAAAGAGGAGGACAATTCATTGTGTTCAGCATCTGCGTTCTCCACACGCAACGCAATGGGTACAGACATGCTCCTGTGAAAGTCTCCTAAAACATAATGACCAAATAAACTCAACATCAAATATCCAATCATTAATTTAATATCAAATTACGTTAACATACAAGTCATTATTCATAATAGGTATTTCTTCAGCTTTCATTTCTGGGGTTCATTTTTAGGAGTTGTTTTTTCCCACAGATCACACAAAAAATGTCTAGGGAACTTTCGTCATGTCCTCATTTTTCAAAAGCCTGGTCAGTGGTGGTCAAACATTCTATTTTTTTTTTAAATAAATGAAAGTAAATAATAATTAAAAAATAATTTAATTTAATAATTTCTAAAATAATTAAGCAATTTAATTATAAATAACTAAATGAATATTTCATTAATAAAAATGTAATAATAAATAAATTATAAAAATTATTTAAAAAATAATGTAATTATAAAATAACTAAATTAACTAAATAAATAATACTTTTAATAAGAAAGTAAAATAATGAATTTAAAATTAAAAATTAATTTAAAAATTAATAAATAAATAATTTCATTATAAAAGTATTATACAAAATAAGTAAATAATTACATTATAGAAAATATATCACGATTATAAAATAATTTTCATTCTAAAATAATTTATTAACTTAATAATAAATAAATAAGTAAATGAAATTATAAAAATATTATAAAAATTATTTTAAAAATCATGTAATTATAAAATAATTAAGTAATTCAATAAAAAAATACTATTTTTGATAAAAAAATAAGTCAATAACTAAATAATTTTTAATTTAATAATTAAATTATTAAAATAAAAAAATCACGTAAATATAAAATAATTAAGTAATTTAATATAAAACTAAATTATTAATAAAGCAATAAATAATAAAAAGTAAAGAAAATATTAAATTATAAAAATATTCTAAAATTATTTAAAAATTATAACTAAACTAAATAAATAATATTAAATTATAAAAATATAAAATTATCTAAAAATTATGTAATTCTAAAATTAATTAAATTATAAATATCTAAATAAATAATATTATTTTTAATAAAAAAATAAGCAAGTAAATAAAATTTAATTCTAAAATATTATAAAAAAACATTACAAAATAATTACATAATTTAATTAAAAATAAAGAATATAAAAAGTAAATAAATAATGAAATAAAAAAATGCAATAAAATTATTTTTTAAAAAATCATGTAATTATAAAATAATTACGTAATTCAATTATAAATAAATAACTAAAATAAAACTTTTTAATAAAAAAAAATAAGCAAATAATTGAATTATAAAAATATAAGATTATAAAATAAAGTAATATAATAATAAATAACTAAAATAATATGTTTTAATAAAACAAAAAAGTAAATACATAATTCAATTAAATAGAAATATAATACTATACTAATTACTAATACTAATACTAATTATAATAATATAATACTATAAATAAATGAATAAAAAAAGCAGTTAAAATGTATAAGAACTGCTGGACATTAGTAGAGCGTAACAAAGTGAGTGTAAAAAGCATTTTAAAAGTCGCCAAAGCTGAAGAAACACCCATTTAAAGCTGTTGGTGTTAAAGACTTCTCAAGGATTTACAGACATGGTTGTGCAAGCTCACCGACAGGTTCTTTTAGAGTGTTGTCGGACTGAGGCTTTGTCCTCTTCCTGGGACTGCCCTTCAGAAAGCCATTCTTCAGGAGCTCTGACGCGGTGGCTCTCTTGTCCGGGTTGGGTTCAAAGCAGCACATGATGAAGACTTTAGCCTCCTCTGACATGCACTCGGGCACTGGGGGGTGGATCTTAAACATGCCCACCTGCAAAGGGACAGTTACTCAGTAAACCTGTCGGGATTCCTTGGAAGAGATATTCACATCTAGACCTGAAACTAAAGCAAGTATGCAAACACAAACACATCTAGCTACAAAAATGTGCCAGAAAGGAATTCACAGCAGCAGCATCAATCTTTTTTCCGCAATGGGCGCTATAGCAGATATAGCGTAAACTGTCATCCTCTTGCATACTAGTATATTCTTGGCCTAACTATGACTGTAATAAATAAGCAATGAACATGAAGACAATTGGGAATGTGAGAACGGAATGTAAATAAACTTCACAGTTAATTTAACACGGTTATATAACCATCAGCTTAAAATAACACTTGGATACCTTAAACATGGCCGCTTGAGGACTTCCCAGCTCATGAAAGGGCGGCTTCCCTGTAGCCATTTCTATGATGGTGCAACCCAAAGACCAAATATCAGCCGGTTTGCCGTAGCCACGAGGACCTTGGTCGATAATCTCTGGTGCCATGTACTGCAGAGTGCCTGTGGCCGAATGAATCAGGAGGAGTTTGAAAAGCAAACACGCAAGAGTACATAATGTAATGTGAGAAGTATGTGCTAGGAGACTCACCTGTGAAGGTCTCTGTGCATGGATTGATTCCTGCTAGTCTCTTAGAGGTACCAAAATCTGAGATCTTGAGCAATCCGCTGTATGTATTTATCAAAACATTATCACCCTGGTGAGATGAAAAGTAATGGCATGTGATGAAAAAAATTGCAGATGAAATTTTCTAACAGCACTGCGATAGATTCACACCTTAATATCTCTATGGACGATCTGATTATCGTGGAGATATTTCAGCCCTTCCAGAATCTGCTTGGTGTAGAAAACAATCGTCGCCTCATTATCTTTAAGAGGACCCCACTTTGACCGTAAGAGAGAGGACAAACTTCCTGTGAAGGAAGAAAAAGCAAGTGAACATATTTTAAAAGTATACACTGTGTATCCACATGCACATAAATAAATATAAAATGTCAGGAAAATAATTTGAGAATGACCATGATGAATATATAAATAGATGACATTTTTTTAAAAAAACATCTAAAAGGAACATTTTTAAATACGCTACCAGTCAAAAGTTTTTGAACAGTAAGATTTTTAATGTTTTTTTTGTTTTTGTTTTAAAGAAGTCTCTTTTGCTCACCAAGCCTGCATTTATTTGATCCAAAATACAGAAAAAACAATAAAATGTAGAAATATTTTTTACTATTTAAAATAAATGTTTTCTATTTTAATATATTTTAAGATGTAATTTATTTCTGTGATTTCAAAGCTGAATTTTTATCATCATTATTCCAGTTACATGATCCTTAAGAAATCATTTTAATATTCTGATTTGCAGCCCAAAAACATTTATTATTATTATTATTATTATGTTGAAAACAGCTGAGTAGAATTTTTTCAGGTTTCTGACTCCAAGCTTTTGAATGGCATAGTGTATAATTTTTATTTCAGATAAATGCTGATCTTTGGATCTTTCTATTCAAATCCTGAAAATAAATGTACTCAACAGTTTCAAATATTGAAAATAATAATAATAATAATAATAATAATAATAAATGTTTCATGAACAGTGAATCAGCATATTACAATGATTTCTGAAGGATTATGTGACACTAAAGACTGTAACAATGATGCTGAAAATTCGGCTTTGATCACAGAAATAAATTATACTTTAAAATATATTCCAACAGAAAACCGTTATTTTAAATAGTAAAAATATTTAAAAATGTTGCTGTTCATGCTGTATTTTGGATCAAATAAATGCAGGCTTGGTGAGCAGAAGAGACTTCTTTAAAAAACATTAAAAACTGTTCATAAATGTTTGACTGTCTAAGACAATCTAATGTTTAGTTACTTAAAATTAAAAGTTTAAATACATTTTTTCAATTTTATTCAACAGGACACATTAAACTAATTAAAAAGGGCCAGCAAAAACATTTATAGCATAAAAAACTAATAAATGTTGTTCTTTTGATTTTTCTATTCATAAGGAAAAATCTTGAGGGAAAAAAAATAATAATAATAAATTGTAAAAAATTGGAATATTGAATAATTTCTGAAGGGTCACGTGACAATGAAGATCAAAAAAGTGGCTGCTAAAAATTTTGGGATCACAGGAATAAATTAAATAAATAATTATACTTAAAACGTAAAAATATTTATATATAAAATAAAATAATATATAATAATAATCTAGTATATATAAAATAATTATATATACTAGAAATAAAAGTGGTTTTAAATAGTTATAATATTTCACAATATTACTTTTACTGTATTTTTAATGCAAAAAAAATGCAGAGAAAAAAAGACAAAAAAAAAAAAAAAAATCTTATCAACCCCAAACTTTTAAACGGTGGTGTAATAAAAATCAACAAAAAAGCAAAACACTTCCTTTGAGTCCATGTGAATGTACACATCTTAACAGTATTCATCAAGGTAAAACTTTTCCTTTTTTTTTTTTGGACAAATATTAATTTTTAATCATAAATACGTTTCGTTTTTTTATTTTTATTTTTTTTTTAAAGGTTTATAAGTAAAAGTAGATTTTTTGTTAACTGATCTTGCTACAAAGGTCTACAGTGAAATAATTTCCTGTTTTCTTACATTTTTGTCACATTACAGCAAAATGGCTTCCTGAATGGTGGCAGACAAAACATTAATAACTTTTTAAAGGAACTGCTTCACTTCGCTCAACTTACAAACTGCTCAAATTTTTTTCATGACTCAGGATATTCTGTTTAGCCATCATATAGGAGTTGTAGGACTAAACACTCAATGACTGTTACGTCACTGACACATAAATAGCTCTTCAGGTGAACTGAACTGGTCTGTGCTGTTTAGTATAGTACATTTCAGTTGCACTCTAAGCTGGAGATCTTCCCACACATAAACATTACACACAACACACCCTCCCTTAGAACCTTTGGATTTCTTAACAGACTTTAATCAACTTTAATCAGGCAAAAATCAACATTTCCCTGTGTCATCAAAAAGGGAAACTTATAAGTCAAAGACAAAGAATAAAGAACAAAGCACGCCACACCTCCAGGAACCTCCTCCATGAAAATCTTAATGAAGCCATCCTCACTGACAGATCCCAAATACTGCACGATATTCCTGTGCTTCAGCCTCTTGTGCAAGGCAATCTCCTCATGGAGTGGCTGGGAGTAGCTAAGACCCAGAACAAGAGACAAAAGACAAAAAGTAAATATTATGATTATCCAGGCTATGTAGTTCAGAACACAATCATAGGGGTTGTATGGACATATTTGGTTTAAACAGTTAAGCACAAGACTTGGATCACATGGAGAGGTCTACATCTGCTAACCGTCCATGTGAGAACAGTTTAAACAAGCATTAGCCCTGCAGACAAACATCACTGGACTGTCAGGACCTTTGAACATGGACAGAGGTCAACAAACAAGCGCTGGATTTCTACCGAAGCAGATCAAATCTTCCATTTAAGATTAAATATAAAGGTCAAATTATACAGTGGCATCCAAACGTTTGGGAACCCCTTGCAGAATCTGTGAAAATGCGAAAAATTTCAACAAAATAAGAGGGATCATACAAAACGCATGTTATTTTTTATTTTGTACTGTTCTGAGTAAGATATTTTACTTAAAAGATGTTTACATATAGTCCACAGGACAAAAAAAAGAAAAGCTGAAAATAACCCATTTCAAAAGTTTGTGAACCCTTGGTTTTTAATACTGTGTGTGGTTACCTGGATGAGCTACGACTACTTTTTTTGTTTTGTGATAGTTGTTCATGAGTCCCTTGTTTGTTCTTAACAGTTAAACTGTAAACAGGTCCTGCAGATTCTTCAGTTTTCCAGCATCTTTGCATATTTGAACCCTTTCCAGCAGTGACTGTATGATTTTGAGATCCGTCTTTTCACACTGAGGACAACTGAAGGACTCAAATGCAACTATTAAAAAAGGTTCAAACATTCACTGATGCTCCAGAAGGAAACACGATGCATTAAGAACAGGGCGTGAAAACTTTTGAACAGGATGTCCAAATTTTTCTCATTTTGTTGAATATAATTTTTTTTCCATTTAGTACTGCCCCTTGGAAAAAACAGAAGATACCTGCATGTTTCCCAGAAGACAAATTAAGTACAATTTACCTTGATCTTCAAATTAAAAAAGTTTTCACCCCCCAGCTCTTAATGCATTGTGTTTCCTTCTGGAGCATCAGTGAATGTTTGAACCTTTTTTTAATAGCTGTGTTTGAGTTTAGAAGGGGATTATTTGAATAATTTCAGCTATTTTTTTTTGTCTTGTGGACTATATGTAAACATCTTTCATGTAGAATATCTTACTCAGGATAGTACTAAACAAAAAATAACATGCATTTCATTTGATCTCTCTTAATTTGTTAAAATTATTCACATTTTCACAGATTCTGCAAGGGGTTCCCAAACTTTCGCATGCCACTGCACATAATTTTACTATTTTTTAAATTTAATTTATTAATATGTTCACTGTTTAATATATGAAATTATTGATACTTTTTATAGTAGTTTTGGGTAGCAAAACTGGACAGGTCCAAACTGCAGTTTCAGTGCAGCTTCAAAGGGCTCTACACGATCCCAGCCGAGAAGTAAGGGTTATATCTAGGGAAACAATCAGTCATTTTCTTAAAACAATAAAAATCTATATACTTTTTAGCCACAAATGCAGATCATTTTGCTAGATAAGACCCTTATTCCTCAGCTGGGATTGTGTAGAGCCCTTTGAAGCTGCATTGAAACTGCACTTTGAACCTTCAACTAGTTGATCCCCACTGAAGTCCACTGTATGGAGAAAAATCCTGGAATGTTTATCTCAAAAAAACCTAATTTCTTTGAAAAAAGAAAGACATGAACATCTTGGATGACAAGGGGGTGAATACATTATCAGGAAATATTTACTTTAGAAGTGACCTAATCAAAAACAAACTTGCAGCAAAACTGATAAGAAACATATTCTAAAGCTGCATTCCACTGGAAAAATTAAAGCAATGGAAAAAACAAGTTCATACGTGCTGTCCTTTTCTGGGATTTCTTTGATTGCGATGCGCACTTGATTGCTGAGGTCCCGTCCAGCATACACCACTCCATAGGTTCCTTTACCCAGCACCACCTTGTCTCCATTCTCATTCCTCTCATAAATATACTGAAAGATTTTTTTTTTTAAAGAAATTGTTAGTTTTATTCATCAAGGACACATTAAATTGATCAAGTTACACCAAAGACATTTCTAATGTTGCAAAGGATTTCTGTTTCATATAAATACTGTTCTATTCATCAAAGAATCATTAAAAAATGTATTACTGTTTCAGCACAACTGTCTTCAACATATTTCTTGAGCACCAAATCAGCATATTAAAATGATTTCTGAAGGATCATACAACAATGCAGACTGGTGTAATACAATCACAGGAATAAATTACATTTCAAAATATATTAAACATAAAACAGAAATCTGAAATACTCGTTGTTGTTATTGCAAAATAAAGCCCTTCAGTCTTACACAACAACTGATACGTCTGTCAGGCTTTATTCTGCAATAACAACCAGCTGGATGTTCATGACCCCATACATAAAATTTCACAATGTTGCTGTTTTTACTGCATTTTTCATTAAGTAAATTTAGACTTTGTGATCCTAAGAGACAAAAACCATTTAAACAAAAAAAATCATTAGCTTCAAACTTCAAAAATTAAAGTTAAAAGAACACTGTATGCCTAATTCTTGTAAAAAAAAAAAAAAAAAAAAAAACACAGCAAAACTGAGTTTGCTAGGAAGAAGCATTACAGTTCAGGGCTTTACACTGAAAACTACTGCGACTGAAAACTACTGCGTGTGATTATGAAAAAATACGTAGGAGCACCAGTGCGACTGACCCGCAACCTCTAAGCCTCATTAAACATGAAAATACACCTATTGTCTATCTATCTATAATCTATCTATCACTAGCCGAGCCTAGCAAATAGAGTCATGCTAGTAGCTCGCTAATCATGCTAACAAAATGCTAATCATACTAGCAACATGCTAGTAACTGGCTAATCATGCTACTAACATGCTAACGACATGCTAATTATGTTAGAAACATGCTAGCAACATGCTAATCATGTTAGAAACATGATAACAACATGCTAGTCATGCTAGGAACATGCTACCAACATGCTAATGACATGCTAATTATGTTAAAATCATGCTAGCAACATGCTAATAATTTGCTAACCATGCTAATAACATGCTACTCATGCTATAAACATGCTAGCAACTTGCTGATCATGCTAGAAACATGCTAGCAACTTGCTGATCATGCTAGAAACATGCTAGCAACTTGCTAATCATGCTAGAAACATGCTAGCAACATGTTAACAACTTGTTAATTATGTTAAACATGCTAACAACTTGCTAATCATGTTAAAAACATGGTAACAACCTGATAATCATGCTAAAAACATGCTAGCAACTTGTTAATCATGCTAGAAACATGCTAGCAACATGCTAACAACTTGCTAATTATGTTAGAAACATGTTAATAACTTGCTAATCATGCTAGCAACATGCTAACAACTTGCTAATTATGCTAAAACATGCTAACAACTTGCTAATCATGCTACCAACATGCTAGTAACATGCTAGAAACAGACTAACAACATGCTAGTAACTTGCTAATTATGCTAGAAAAATGCTAACAACCTACTAATCATGCTAGAAACATGCTAATCATGTTAGAAACAGACTAGCAACATGTTAGTAACTTGCTGACAACTTGCAAATTATGCTAGAAACATGATAACAGCTTGTTAATCATGTTAAAAACGTGTTAGCAACATGTAAGTAACTTGCTAATGTTAATGTTAGAATCATACTAACATGTTAATTATCTATCTATCTGACAGACTGCCTTCAAACTTTAACCTTTTAAAACTACTTTAAACTTCAAACGATTGTAGACTGAAAACCATCCAAACTTAAAACTTTTTAAAACTTCTTAAACTTTTTAAAACTTTCTGGTCCGGCTTTCTCAAGCCAAGAGACTTTGTCTTGACAAACTTTTTTATCTAGTTCTACTTGTTCTTATTCTGTTGTTTTAATTAGAAATTTTAAAAAGCTTACAAAATATATATTTTTTTAAATATTTGACATAAAAAAATGACATACTTTTAATAAAGTTAGAAAAATGCCATTACAAAGGTAAAAACAAAATTCCCCTGTAAATCAATTTGAGGAGTCAAATATCACCTCATAATGGGAAAGCTAATTTTTGATCAGAACTTTTTTATTATTGATTAGAAGGTGCTCCTAATTTTTTTTTTTTTTTAAGTAAAAAGAAAAATAAGCGTAGAGCCCTGAATTTCTCACCCAACTGTTATATTCAGCAAGTACTAAACTGGTACTAAAGACACATGACAGCAGGAAGTAGGTTTAAATGTGGAGCTATAGCAATGCTAAAGATAGTAAAATAGGAAGACAGTGGACAGACATCACAGTTGCATATGGTACTGCCAGTCATATAGTGATACCATATTTACAAGATTCAATGAAAAGCTACATTTGGAATGATCCACATTTCCACTGAAGGAAAGAGTCAAGTCAAGTCACCATTATTTCTATATAAACTGCAGATACAGTACAGCTTCAAAGTAATGAACGGGAAAATAGCAGAATCAATTACGCAATGTCAGCTATGAAGACTGTTCTGTAAATCAACTCTAAAAGAGAATAGTGCCAGGATATGTAGTGACACTACATATCCTGACTGGCACAGTCCAAGCCATGAGAAATGAATCACCTAATTGGGTCATCAAAACTAAACTCAACTCAATAATATAATCTAATTCTACAATGAGTCTACAATAGCGGAAGTCATTTTAAGGGTTGTATATCAAGGATAAGACAGAAATAGCTGCTTAATCAACCAAGTGCACATTTTCACTCATACTGAGCATGGTTACTAGCCTACACAAACAAAGAGAGGTTATATGATATTCATGCTGATTTCTCTCACCTCTAAATCTCCTTCCCCTCCCCTGATTGGACTGGAATCGTCAATGGGACTTTCTGTGTGATGCAATAGAGAGTTCACCAAATCACAGAACCTGATAAGCAACACACAAATAGAATATGTTCAATGGAAAAAATTCTTTCAACTGTGACTAGTATTTCCTTATGATTTTTTATGCTGTTACAAAATTACAAATATTGCAATTACAAAAATTTCACCACTACATAATTGCTTAATGCTTATTTCAGTGGAAGAATGACAAGATCATAAAATTCGGTCAAATGTGACTTCCTGAACCTGATACAACAGAACGTAAAGTAAAGTAATATGGAATGCATTTTAAAGGCTGAGTGAATAGCCTTGAGCACCAATTAAAATATCAGATTATTCTTAAAACTAATTCACAGAACATAATCTTTGAAGAGTTCATTCTCTGTCAAAACAATCATGACATTGGAGCTCTTCCCTCATGTTGTCCTTGGCAGCGTGTTTAAGCAATGCGCCGACGGGAGGAGCTCACCCTTTACAATGAAGATCGCTGGGAAAGTACAACTGGAAATCATCGGAATTGTACAGGACATACAAGAAGCAGCTCCGCTCGTCGAACTTGGAGATGCTGCAAGAGTGGAATAATGGATTCTCAATCACAAGATGAAAGATAAAACATCAAAGATAATGGGGTCAAGCCCTTTTACAGTATTTGAAATGGAACCAAATAGAGCAATTCAGTTTGTAGTTCTAAAACTTAAAAGATCTGTGGGCTGTTTTTACATTTACAAGTAAAATTAAGTATTTGGTGCACAGTACTTTTGCTCTATAACATAACATACACAGATTTAATACTTAAAAAGTGAATTTTGAAACTTTAAAAATGCAATCTGACAACTGTTGTAATCCTGTAACACACAATGGTTTCAAAATTCAAAATGTTTTAGGTGAATGCAATACTTATTCTAAAAAGAAATGTAAAAGTCTCTTCCAATAATGTTAACCAAATATTTTATTAAATTTAAAAAAAAAATCTATATTTAAATATTTAAAAAATAATAATAATAATAAAAAAAAAAAAATCAATTAATTAAATAAAAAAAATATATATTGCAGGAAATTTGCAAATAAGTCTTCCAGGATGGCTTATAAAGATTTTAAAAGAGTAGTTCACTTCCAGAACAAAAATGTAAAGATAATTTACTTACCCCCTTGTCATCCATGATGTTCATGTCTTTCTTTCTTCAGCCATAAAGAAATGTTTTTGAAGAAAATATTGAAGGGTTTCTCTCCATATAGTGGACTTCTATGGTGCCCCTGAGTTTGAACTTCCAAAATACAGTTTCAAAGGAGCTTTAAAGGGCTGTAAATGATCCCAGGCATCTTATCTAGCGAAATGATCTGTTATTTTCTAAAAAAAAAAAAAAAAAAAAAAAAAATTAACATTTTATATACTTTTGAACCTCAAATGCTCGTCTGCATGAACTTTGTGTATTCGGGTTCAAGACAGTTAGGGTATGTCAAAAAACTCATCTCATTTTCTTCTCCAAATTCGAAATAGTCCTACATTGCTGCAGAAGTACCAACCCAGTGTTTACAAAGCGAACGTACCAACAAGATCAATCGCCCTTTACAAAAAAAAAAGGTAAAACAGCAATCACGATTTTGAAGTTGGAGAAGAAAATGAGATGGGAGTTTTTTGACATACCCTAACTGTCTTGAACCAGAAAACACAGAGTGCCTGCAAAGCTAGACAAGAAGAGCATTTAAGGTTAAAAAGAATATAAATTGCACATTTTTTTAAAAAACAACCAATTGTTTCGCTAGATAAGACCCTTCTTCCATGGCTGGGATCATTTAGAGCCATTTGAAGCTGCATTTAAACTGCATTTTGGAAGTTCAAACTCAGGGGCACCATAGAAGTCCACTATATGGACAGAAATCCTGAAATGTTTTCCTCAAAAAGCAATTTCTTTACAACTGAAGAAAGAAAGACATGAACATCTTTAATGACAACGTGGTGAGTAAATTATCTGTAAATTTTTGTTCTGGAAGTGAACTACTCCTTTAATAACAAATACAACACATTACAGAAAACCCAGACATATTTTTTGTAGCTAATATTTATAAGAAGCATGATGAGAAAAAGGAATCATGTTCTTAATTCCACCAGGAATACAAATCCCTCAAGGAGACTATTTTACCCAAAACTGAAATTATTTTTAACTAGGGGTCAATCTGATCTTCAATATTAACATCCAGTGTCATTTGTTTTGCAACTTGAGCTCTACACAAGATGTTTGCTGCCCTAAGGGCTGGAAATAAGAATAAAAACAGAAAGAAAAAGAACAGAAGAGACACTGACCTACAGTAAGCTTAAAAGCTGGAAAGAGGATAACAGGCGTCAACTAGACTAAGCAACAAGTGAGGAAGTTTAAAAAAAAAAAGACCTATTCAGAGAAAGTCGCTGGGCTGTGGCCAAAAAAGAGTCCCTATTGGGACTATAAACCGCTGCAAGCTTGGAAATGGAAAACAGAAAAAAAAAAAAAAAAATGGAAATGACAGTATTCCCATAAGCACACAGTACCTTACTCCACGAATCGCAGATGCTGGGAAAGTCCACTCATGAAGACCTTTCTGGGAAAGCCAAATAAAGCACATTACACTGTCACAGACATATGCACAAATGTTGAATATTACAGCCTAAAGCCGCAGGTCACTCATACCACCCTCCGTCATGTTAAATGATGCCTATCTATCACATAAATTATTTAATAACATGGAAACTGCGTGACAACATACTGCAGCCTGCACAAAAGCCGTGTGCAAAAAGCATCAGGGGCCAAGGGTGTTTACCTCGAGTGGAGTGACGTGTCTCAGCTGAACCGTACGGCTGTCATCTTCCTCGTTTACGCTTATTATACTAGGTTGGAAGATTTTAGTAGGCTCCAGAATGAGCACCTAAAAAAAGATATATAATTTGGGTTTGTTTATGTTCTCCACCTTTTTTGGCCTTTTCTTTAATTGTTGTTGAAGCTAAGTGAAACAAGCTGTCTTTTGGGCAGTAATGTAGGAGAAAAGAAGAAGTCTTACCGGGCAGCGAGCTGTGGAAACGGTAGGTTTGCATGCCTGCACCATTAACTCCATCCAAAAGTCCACAGTTTCCTGTTTAGGATGACTGACTTCTCGAGGTTTGGCAAACTGCTTGTACAGTATATACGTCTCCATGATGGATGCAACATACCTGTTTTGAAGGAGAAGTCACCTTGCTTAAATATAATGTGATAACGCAATTCATAACCAATTTAAATCTTAATGTTTGCTACTACAGTCAATGTGCCTTCAATTATATTTAATTTCTTAATTTTATTAAATTATATTCATTTACTTTTCAAGTTTTTGAACAGTAAGATTTTTAATGTTTTTTAAAAAGACTCTTCTGCTCACCAGTAAATTTTTTAAATATTTTTACTATTTAAAATAACGGTTTTCTATTTGAATATATTTTAAAATGTAATTTATTCCTGTGATCAAATCTACATTTTCAGAATCATTACTCCAGTCTTCAGTGTTACATGATCCTTCAGAAATCATTCTAATATGCTAACCTGCTGTTCAAGAAACATTTTATTATTATTATCAATTTTTAAAACTGTTGAGTACATTTTTTGATGATAAAGGATTCTTTGATAAATAGAAAGATCCAAAGATCAGCATTTATCTGAAATATAAGCTTTTGTAACATTACACACTATACTATTCAAAAGCTTGGAGTCAGTATAATTTTTGGGGGGGGAAATCATTTATAGAAATTAATATTTTTTTTTAGCAAGGATGCTTCAACTTGATCAAAAGTGATGATAAAGACATTTATAATGTTACACAAGATTTCTATTTAAAAAAAATCCTGTTCTTCTGAACTTTCCATTCATCAAAGAAACCTGAAAAAAATCTACTCAGCTGTTTTCAACATAATAACAATAATAATAAATGCTTTTTAAGCAGCAAATCAGTATATTGTAATTTCTGAAGGATCATGTGACTAAAGTAATGATGCTAAAAATTCAGCTTTGAAATCACAGGAATAAATTACATTTTAAAATATATTCAAATAGAAAACAGTTATTTTAAATAGTAAAAATATTTTAAAATGTTACTGTTTTTGCTGTGCTTTAGATCAAATACATGCAGGCTTGGTGTGCAGAAGAGAAAAAAAAAACAACTTTTGACTGGTAGTGTATATTAAATATCTCACACAATTTATTGATTATTTAATCTGCATGCTGTTTAATAAATTAAAAAAAAGAAACAATAAATTGACAGGCCTAGTCTTCATTTTAAAATGAAACTTAGGGCTTTAAAAAAAGTTTTAAATTAATTTAGAAATAAATTTTTAATTAGTAGAAAATAATTTTTAAAAATGTTTAAAAAAAAAATATTTTTAACTAAGGAAAATCATTTTAATAACTTCCATTAATGGGAATAACTTTAATTTAAACATGAAACCAAAACTGTTTTAAATACCTTAACAAACCAAAATAAACATGGATAATTATTCACTTCCTTTACTTACCACATTGGCGCATTGAGCCTGTAGAGTTTCTCGGAAGCTTCTATGACTTTCTTGTGCTCATTTGCCAAGATTCCCGCCCCCAGATAAAAACCCACATCCCAGTAGTCCTGCATCTTCTCTAGACTGCCTTTCCTGCCTAGCAGGCTACTGAGTGTGACACCTGCACAACACACAAAGAACACCATAACTCAATAATAAATTAAATCTGCCTCTATCTCTATCTCAGTACAGGCATTTCACATATGAAAATGTAGGAGACATGCATGTAAAGTGTGAAAGCAAGGCAACACCGGTTTAACCACCTTAAACTGTTACTTTCTCACATTCTCTATACACATACAATGTGTCATCATGCATTCATGTTCAATGCCCAAAGCATCTGGATTACACAAACAGGTCACTGAATATCAGTTTCTATACAGTAGCCTGCTATACAAAAAAAATCCATGCAATAGCTAACAAAGCACTACTGTACATGATATGTAGAGCAAATCATGACCCATCGCACTGTTTAAAGTGCTCACAACCAGAGCAGGGAAGCTAAATGAGGGACACACAAACACACCGATTTTCCGGAGTTCAATAGAAGTGTTGAATTCATGGCCAGCAGCTATCAGGAGCACAACGTTATTGATTCCGGAGTGCAAAGTCGGTTCAATCTCAAAGGCCTTGCCATACCTGCAGGACAAACATAACACATCACATTACTGTAAAACGAATATTAGAGAAATTAGCATTACCACAAACTTAAATTTAAAATTAAGTTAGAAACTCACTTTTAGTTTTTAATTAGTAAAAATTACTTATTTTAAATATTCAACAAAAAATATTGACTTTTTTTAAATGAAGGAAAGTCATTTTAATAACGATTTTATAAGTTATTAATTTTATTAAAAATTATTTTTAGTAAAACAAAATATTGAAACAATTTAAACCAGATAAATTTAATTCGAGAAGCAAAACTGTATTATTATTATTTTTTTGTCTCAGGGAATATATTATTTTTCTTACCTCATCGCCCGTATTTTGTGTTTTTGTTTGTTTTGTTTAAAGCATAAATCTACAATATTTAGTAAGGTTTATATTTTAAAAAATATATAATAACTACATAATAGATAATACATAATAATAATAATTATATATATATATATATATATATATATATATATATTTTTTTTTTTCCCTTAACCCATTGTAGAAATGTTTATTTGTTGTTTGTTTGTTTGATGCATAAATCTACAAAATTTACTAAGATTTATAGTTAAAAAAAATAAAAAATAAAACATGTTTTTTCTTTTATTATTAAAATTTTATTTTCTTACCCAATTGTGGAAATATTTTTGAGCATAAATCTACAAAATTTAGTGAGGTACACATAAAACCAGATTTTTTTCTTTTTAAATAATAATTTTAAGCATTTGAAAAATATATCTTTCCTGACAACAAGTCTTATATATTATGCAATCTTATTTTAAGGTTATTTGCATATTTCTACAGAAAAGCAAGACAAAAAAACTGTTTTTGGAAGCATGTGCAAGCCTCTGGATGAATAAATAAAAAAAAAAAAAAAAATTATAATTAAATTTTTATTTTCTTAATCCACTGTCAAAATGTTATTATTTTGTAGATTTGTATTTGAAGTATAAATCCACAAAATTTAGTAAGATTTTTTTTTTAAATGTTTTATAATTTAAATTTTATTTTCTTACCCCATTGAGGAAATATTTGTTATTTGTTAATTTTTTTGTCATTTTGTAATTCTTTTTCTTGTTTAAAGTATAAATCTCCAAAATTTAGTGAGGTATGCATTTAAAACATTTTCTCTTTTATTATTTAAAAAAATAATTAATTATTTAGAAAAAGGGAAAATATATATTCTCTGACAGCAAGTCTTAATATCTTAAGCAACTTTGTTTTTTTTTTTAAATGTATCTTGTTTTAAGGTTATTTGCATATTTGTACTGGAAAGCAAGACAAAAACACCGACCAGTTTTTGGAAGCAAGTGCAAGTGACTAGATAAATAGATAAATAAAAAATAAATAATTTTTTATTATTACATTTTACTTTCTTACCCCACTGTGGAAATGTTTGTTTGTTTGTCTGAAGCATAATTTTACAAAATTTTGTCAGGTTTATATATATTTTTTAAATATATTTTATTCTTAAATTTTTATTATCTTTCCCCATTGTGGAAATATTAGTCACATTTTTGTTTTGTTTTATTTTTTGTTTAAAGCTTAAATCTACAAAATTGAGTGAGGTACTTTTTCTTTTATTATTTAAAAATTAACTAATTATTTGAAAACAGGAAAAATATATATTCTTTGACAACAAGTCTTAATATCTCACGCAGTTTTTTCAGTTTTTTAATGAACGTATCATGTTTTAAGGTTATTTGCATATTTGTTCTACAAAGCAAGACAAAAATACTGACCATCGGATCATTATCTTTTATTTGCATTATTTCAGATCAGATGCTGTCCTACCACAGCACTATACAGTGAAGTGGACGTTTATAAAAGTGTGCAATAAACATAAAGCTCAACAGTCTGGAGGATAATTTTATAATGACTCACCAGTAACTTGCTTGATCTCTGCTGTTTGTGTCTTTAAAGCCTGAACTGAGAAACATGTCCTTGTATATGCGCCCGCACAGGCAGTACACATCCGAGGCCACGGTGCCCCCCGATTCCACGATGGGTAAAATGAGCTTTAAAGCCTTGGCACGATCGCCAGGGTTATTCCTCCTTTAAACACATTTCAAAACGTCTTGCAGGGAACAATATTAATGTTTTCTCCAAAAAAAATGTTTGAAAAAAGTTTACCTGTTCAATGCAAATATATACTGAAACTTGATGTTCTGATGTGCTGTCACCATGCACATGGGCAAATTATTCAGTGTCTCCACCAGATTTATGATGGCGTCGTAGTCCTTGAATAACACAGAGAAAGAGAGTTAAATTTCAATAAATTATTCACACATTTGGCTGGCACCTCTAATATTTCACAACCATTGTTGAATATTCTTGCTTATTCCTCAAGGTAGACAAGGATTTTTTTATATAATCAAATTAAAAAGCACAGCATGAAAATCTTAAAGAACAGAAAGCAATAACTTAATGTTTACTAAATGTTTTATTATATCAAGGATGGCGAGATCTCATCTCTAGATCTTATTAATGATTAAACAGATTCAGGTTTGTATCGCAGCAACAATCAAAACATTCACAGAAAGAAATGATGGCGCAAGCATGCATTCAACTGCAAAATAGCCTATTTGTTCATAAAACAATGACTGCACACTATGCAATCTATGCTATCATTCATACGTAACTAAAAGTTTAGCATTGTGCATGTGTAATTTTAGTAACTCACTGGGATGTCCCGGTAAGAAAGCAGGAGGCTCATAACAATATCTGGACTCAGAAGCTCCACCGAGTCCAGACGCTTCTGGATCCGGCCCAGCTCTTGACTCAAGGCCTGTCCGGTGAAGTGCTCTCGAGCCAGACGGATCTCCCTGCGGATTGCCTCGTGGAGGTATTCGCTATTAGGCAAGAGTGTGTTAAATGTTAATTCAGAGCATGTGAAAGCAACATTCGGCATCTGACTTCAAGGAAAAGAAAATGCACAAAAACACATCACGTTCCTACCTAGAATGAATGTGAACACTTTCCAGCAACTTGACCAGTCGATCCACCAGAGGGGTCAGCAGGGATTCAATTTTAAAGCTGGTATGAAGGAAATCTTTGATGCCCCTCATCAGTGTGGCATCAGAGGCAAATACTTTACCTTGTGGTGACACCATGTAAGGGATAAAAGTGTAGCTCCCACATTGCTCCTAGAATGAAGAATACAGAGGACCAAACAAACACATATGACATAGGACCGGGGCAGGTTGTCACAAAGACGTACCTTTAAGCTCAGTACCTTTAATGTTTAGAGTGAAAAGCCCAGGTAGACAAATGCTTGTTTCATATAGTAGTAGTTTTTGCATGCTGGTTTCCAACATTTATTTAAAAATTGAAATTTCATTTTTAAATTCTACTATCCAAATAGTGACTAAAATATTAATATCATAATATTTTGCAATATCTGTTAGTAAACATGTGAAATGTCAAACTGTATATACACTGCCGTTCAAAAGTTTGGGATCAGTAAGATTTTTAATGATTTCTTTTTTTTAACAAGGCTGCATTTACTTGATCAAAAATTCAGAAAAAAACAGTAATTGTGAAATATTATTATTAAATTATTAAAATAATGGTTTTCTATTTTAATATATTATTTAAATATAATTTATTCCTGTGATGCAAAGCTGATTTTTCAGCAGCCGTTACTCCAGTCTTCAGTGCGATCCTTCAGAAATCATTTTAATATGCTGATTTATTACTTTTATTATCAGTGCTGCTCAATATTTTTTGGAACCTTCTTTTTTTCAAGATTCTTGGATGAATAAACAATTAATAAGAACTGCATTTATTCAAAATAGAAATCTTTTCTAACAATATATCACTTTTTTTTATCAATTTAACACATCCTTGCTGAATAAAAGTATTAATTTATTTAAAAAAAAAAAATTAAATAAAGAATAAAAATTTACTTTTAAATGATAGTTTAAATTGTTACTAAAGATTTTTATTTTAAATAAATGCTGTTCTTTTTAACTTTTTATTCATTAAATAATCCTGAAAAACAGAATCTCAGGTTCCAACAAAATATTAAGCAACTTAATGCTGTTGTCATTAGAATGATTTCTGAAGAATCAAGTGACACTGAAGACTGGAATAATGATGCTGCATCGCGATGATTCACCTTTGCATCACAGGAATAAATTACATTTTTAAAATAGAAAACCGTTATTTTACATTGAAATAATATTTCACAATATTACTGTTTTTCCTTGATTTTTGATCAAATAAATGCAGTCTTGACGAGCATTAGAAATTTCTTTCACATTTTTTTTATTTTCATTGTTTTTAATTGAAAAAAAAAAAAATTATATATATATATATATAAAATTTTATATAACATTTATTGTAATAATCATATAATTTTTTTGTATTATTTTACAACAAGGGTATGAGTATTTTTATTACATGCTGCAACATTTTATACAAAAAGTTGCACCTTGTTTTTTTATGTTACCATTTATGCTGTGTATTAATTATGTCGTGCTTCACATAGTATTACTCTTTAAATAGATGGTCCCATTATAACAAGTGTCAGATTACCCCATATAGCATGACAATACTGTTGTCAAGAAGTCTTGTTCTGTTTTTTTTTTTGTTTTGTTTTGTTTTGTCAAAGCTTTAAGGTTTGTGTCTATACTGAAACTGACGTTCATAAATACACACACACTGAGAAACATTTAGCGGAATAGAAAGTCTGACAACTAGCCCCGGTGTACTTTACGGTGACTTGCAACAACCTTGCACTTTCTTAAAGATGTTTTGTGTGCATTGCCTCACCTTCACAACTTGAAGATCGTCTTCTCGTTTATTGCAGTAAAGGATGACATTGTTGGTCATGCTGAAACTCTCTCTGACACCCAGGTGATAGAACAGAGACGGCTGGCAGATAGTGTTGTTCATCTCCACCACGACAACATCTAAACACAGAGGTGAAATAACAACCGCTTACGAATGCACTTTGGAAATATTACTGAAAATCCCAGATATGTGCGTGCTGCAACTTGCCTGCGTTGTAGAAAGTGTCCAGAATTTCAGTGGTGCCCAAAGCAATGCGCTCAAATGAAATGCTCTTGAGCACCGCATGCGCGTCTGCGCAGGCTTCTTTAAGACATGTCAGTGAGAGATTCGCCTCCGTTTGAGGCACAGACCCGTCCTCAAAGGCGATATACACCACGGATAAAGCCCTGGTCCGACTGCGCGGAGATACTACGCCTTTATTCCCGCCGCCGATTTCGAGAGCCAAAGGATCCTGCCATAAACTTCCAGCTGAAACTCGTACGGGATCCTTTCTCTTGGTGTCGTGCAGGCTCATGCGCCTGCGTTCAGTCGTATACATGGTGTAGGTCGAATACAAGGCCTAGCTAATTAAAAAATCATCCTGAGAGCGCGTCCTCGACATGCCTTCACTATGGCGTAAAAGTATTCCTGTAGTTTTTTCCAGGTAAGACTCTGAGGAGGATCCTTTTAGACGCGCCCTCCTCCGGTTCCCCGCCCTCCTCGTGTCACACACCACAGCTGTGCGACCTCTGCCTGCAACTCGCCTACCACTACAACCGGGGCTTGCTCAACATCCAACTTTTTTTGTTTTGTAACAGTTTTGCTCTTTGCGGTATAAAGAAAATTCACTTACTCACTTACAAAAAAGGTAGCACTTTATCATTAGTTAACATTTTCTTATTAAATAAGAATGAACAACACTTCTACAGCATTTATTAATCTTACGTAATGTTAATTTCAGTATTTACTAACGTATTATATTATTAAAATCACAAGTTGCGTTTCCTAAAATTACTTAACGCACTGTGAACTAACATGAACAAACAATGAACAACTGTATTTTTATTAACTAACGTTAACAAAGATTAATTGGTAGTGTAATAAATGTATTGTTCATTGTTCGTTCATGTTAGTTAATACATTCACTAATTAACAAATCACACCTTATTGTAAAGTGTTACCGAAAAAATTTCTTTACTGAGAAAAATGTACATTGAAAAAAAAAAAAAAAAAAGTATAAAAATATAAAAAGTAGCTTTACTTTTCTTTTTCATGTCTCGTATTTCATATCACACTGTTGTCTCCTTGGTAGCCAAATAACATTTGGAGGGAAAAAAATAAAGAAATACAATTCTGGTAGAGGTAAAAAAAATTGTTGCGGTGTTAAAAAAAATCTGTTAGTTTTATTTTATTTTTGAAATATTGAAATACTGTTTATTTACATAATCATAGTTTTAAAGATGTAATAATTATTATTTTTATAACTGATTTTTATATTTTAAAATGAAACAGTAAAGCAAAATAGCCTATAATATAAAATGAATATTTTAATGACCTTCAAAACAAAGGATCACACATAAACCAAAACAGTGATACAAATTTAAAACAAAATATCTAAAATTAAAATATCTGTTCATAACAATGCATCTGTCAAAGATTTATTTTATCCCAATGCACTCTGTTTCACACATGTATATTATGGAGGTATTTAACTGACTAAATTAAATAAATACAAAAATAAATAAATAACCATGACAGATTGTAAATAATAAAAATAACAATAATAAACAATAAATAGCATAAAAGTAGCTTTATATTTCTGTTTCATGTCTCATATTTCATCTGTTGTTATAGCTAAATAACTTGGGAAAAAATAAAGAATGTTTGTTGTGGTGTCTGCAAAAATCATAAAAAATGTCATATTTTAAATTTAAACGCATTGGTCTGTAAAAAGAAAAACAACAACAAAGTAAAATAGCCTAAAACAAATATAAAATGAATATTTATAACCTTCAAAAGAAAGGAAAATATTTGAAATCTCACATTCTCTGTTCACACATAAACCAAAATAAGAATAAAAATGAATATTTCTGTTCTTTTTGTCTCACGATGCATCTGTCAAAGATTATTTGTATCCCAATGCACTCTGTTTCACACATGTATATTATGGAGGTGTTTAACAGACTTAATTAAATAAATGTATAATTTATTATTAAATACACAATAGAAAGTAAAAAACAAATAGAAGTAGGCCTACAATAAATGAAATGTAAGCATAAAAAATAAATGAATAAGAACGTGAAATACAAATACACCTTAAAATAGAAAACAGTATGGAAAAACTGAAATACAGTGAACAGCATGAAAATCAATGTTTAATTTAACTGTATAAATAATGGAATGTTGAATTTACGTAGTTAGTGCAAAATATAAATACAGTGATTTTAAAATTTTAAAACTGTATTTTTATTTATTTATTGCAACATTACATGATGCATTTATTAATTTTATAATACGTTATATTTATTTAATTTATTCTGCAAGTCAGTGGCCAGGATTTTTGCATTCTTTTTTTAGTCATTATTAAGCTGTTCAGATAAAATAAAAGAAACGTTCATTGTTTATTTCAGACACTGTGGTGAACAAACATTCACACTATAGATAAGTACAGTAGTAGCCGCCTTGGCCTATTTGATAGAAGTCTAATCGTCCCGTGCAGTCGCGTGCAGCCCCTCCCCTCTCCTGACACACACACAAGACTACACGCGCACTAAAAACATGGCGGATAAACACTAACCCTCACACTTGAGAAATCACACAAAAACCTTTCTCCGCAAGGTAAACAGTCCCCTTCCTACCGTCCGTAATAATTGCCTAGCAATTATTACCTCACTTTATAACTTTAGTTTTGTTAAACGTAGAGGAGAAAAACACAAAAAGTGACTCAGAGAGTTGCTAGAGATTAGCCTTTAGCTCATGCTTGTTGTATAAGCATTGGAGGTAAAGTGTTGTCTTTTAATAACAGAGACCCAAAGACGTGTATTTCACTGTGTGTTTATTATGATCAAGCTCAGTATATTGTAAGGAAATATGAAGTTGCGAAATGCGATCCGAAACATGGCATGATGCTACGTAGCATGGCAGCATATTTGTTGTGGATTTGAGACAGTCTGTGCTGTGTTCTTAAAAGTTTATTGTTTTTTATCGATAAATGCGCGTAAATCATTCCTGGAGAGTTTGATGTGATTTCAAATGCACAAAAGAATAAATAATACGCTTTTGTTAGAGTTGTCGAGTCGGAATACTGTAGCGTGTCCCATTGAAATGAGGATGTAGTGGCGTTTGGCTTGTGAACGAATCTTTTAAGCGAATGAATTGTTTATTTCCATGTGTCGACTCCCTTTTTCAAACGCGTAGAACGAATGAATCTTTGCTGAACTGATTCAAAAGATTCGAATCACGGGATGAATCAAATCCCCGCCACTACTGCGCTGTCATTTATGGAGAGGGAGGGACTGTGTGTTTGGCGCTCAAAGGCGCTCTGCTTTTGAACAGAGAACTGGAAAACTGGGAGACAGGGAGCCATCTTATGAGGTATCTGTGCCTATACAGTTAGTTTTATTCAATTATTCTGCATTTAGACATAAAAGAGGGTTGTACGAAAACAGATACGATCAAACGCTTGCAATAAGAATAACTTGTATTCAGATTTTATTGACGGTGCGGGTGGTTTAACGGGATGTTTGCGTATGTATTACTATGTTCTTACAGTTATTTTGCCATGTACTTCAGTTAAATATGGTGGGTTCCAACCCCAGTCATGTCGCTTGTTGTTTACCACTTCACAATGACCTTTTGGGTCATTGCTGCTTGTTGAGCGTCTGACCCAACGACCCTTTAGGTAATTCCAGACAGGAAAATGGTAAAGTATTCAATTTGTGTAAGAAAAATTACCTTTTGGCTGGCTGTGATATCGATGTCCATGTTATTGTCCTTTGGGGAATACAGCTGGCAGGGGTTCGTGGTTAACGGTTCAGCATGTAAAGAATGAGAGACCCGTGACAGCTGAGCTGTACACTGATTCACTGCCTGAGAGACACACAGGCCAAATCAGGTCGAACCACCTAAAACAGATTCTGATGTAAGAAACAGGTATAAAATAACAGTTTTGTGTTTGTCTTTTGCAGGGAGGTAGGAATAAGCTGGATCATGAAGAAACCTGTTCCACAGAAAGGTGTCACTTTTATTTGTTCAGTATATTAATATTTATTTACTTTGCTTAAATGTAAAAACAGCTTTTTGAGGACACTTGCCAATTATTTGTATTATTTTGGCATATTTTAATAATGAATGTTTTAACTATTCTGACTTATGATATAGGTTTAATAATAAAAATAGTGCTATTGAAGTGTTTTCCTCTCCCAGTAGCTATTGAGTGGAAAGATGGCAAACGGATCAAGCACGCTCGCAGTGGTCGCCCTTCTCGTGTCCCATCACAGTACCAAGGTAGGAAACTCCCTAGAGTCCCTACACTTAAAGAAGTTCACTTTCAGAATGAATTTCTTAATAATTTACTCACCACTGTGTCATCCAAGATGTTCATGTCTTGCTTTCTTCAGCCGTAAAGAAATTATGTTTTTTGAGGAAAACATTTCAGAAATTTTCTCCATATAGTGGACTTCTGTGGTGTCCGTGAGTTTGAACTTTCAAAATGCATTTTAAATGTAGCTTCAAAGGGCTTATCTAGTGAAACGGTCAGTTATTTTCTGAAAAAAATTACAATTTATACAATTTTTAGAAATAACTGTTTTGCTAAATAAGGCCCTTCTTCCTCGACTGGGATCATTTAACACCCTTTGAAGCTGCATTTCAACTGCATTTTGGAAGTTCAAGTCCACTATCAAAAAACATAATTTCTTTATGACTGAAGAAAGAAAAACATGAACATCTTGGATGACTTTAAAGGAGTTTACTTCCAGAATTAACCTGATAATCCTGATAATTTACTCACCCCTATGTCATCCAAGATTTTCATGTCTTTCTTTCTTCAGTCTTAAAGAAATTATGTTTTTGAGGAAAACATTCCAGGATTTTTCTAGGTATAGTGGACTTCTGTGGCGGCCAACAGGTTGAAGGTCCAAACTGCAGTTTCAATGCAACTTCAGAGGGCTCTACATGATGCTGAGGAATAAGGGTCTTATCTAGTGAAACAATTGGTCATTTTCTAAGAAAAATACAAAATTATATACTGTTTAACAACTAGGGTTGTAACGGTATACCGGTATGGCGGTTTATTGTGATATTGACATGTACGATTATCATATCATGCACATTTGCTTATCCGCGGTTTTGAAAAAAAAAAAAATGAAACCAGATCTCACCCGCGCTGCCGTGTATATGCAACTTCTTTCCGCTTGACTGCTTAGACTCCACCCATACCTGCACAGCGGCGAAAATGTCCGATACAGAGGCTGCAAATTCTAATCTCTATCTCCCGCCGAAAAAAAATTAAAATCTGCAGTATGGGAATATTTTGGGTATCCGAAAAATGATCGTGGGGTTGTCCTTGAAGATGGATATCCAGTTTGCAAGAAATGTGGACGAAGAGTGGCCGCAAAAGGAGGAAATACGTCGAACATGTTCTCCCATATTCGCGAACACCATCCCTCCGTGAAGATAAAGGTAAGTTCCATTTATAACTTAAAGCTGTATTATTTCTGTGATGCAGAGGGAATCCCGGAATCCAGTCATGTAATTGGAGTCAATTACAGTATAATACAGATGCCACGTAAAATGTGCGATTTGATAGATAGATAGATAGATGGATGAATAAATCAAAATATAGCTGTGCAGTAAATCAAATCGTGATGTGGGTGTCTGTGAATATACAGCGCAAAAAGGCTGCCATATATTGTAATTCTATATTCTGTGTCTCTGTATGAATGAGCAGCGACGTTTCGCCTAGTAGATCTAGTACACACTCAAGTACGCATGATGCTCATGGTTTTTAAAGCGTCTGCTGTCTCACTCACTATGTGAAGACGTGAACACATGAACATATCCAGAGCTACTCTCAGAGAACACTTAATGATCATTTTATAATTTTATTTAAAAGAATAATCATCAAATACACTAACTGAAAACTCATAGGTGTTTAGTACAACCTGTCAAAAAAAAAAAGTTTAAGCCTGAGGTTTAGCCTGAAGAAGTAATGACTGAAATTAGAGTTGTCAAAAGGTACCGGGTTCGGTACTTTCGCTACTGAAATTTTAAAAACGTCCATTTCCCGCTAACATTTGAGCGCTGTTGAGCCGATTTTTAAACATCGCTGATTGGCCATAGTGTTCAACCCTAACTGAAATATATTACTTTTGTGTATAGCTTTTTTGCCCATGTTTTAATTTAGTAAACCTCTCGTGTAGAGAAACAAAAGTTTTCAATTTTCAAAATTTCATCTGATTGCATTTTCAATAATATATTTTTTATTGAATTATAGAATCCAGACCAATTATATCAGACAACCCATCCAAGTTATAGCCACATTTCAGTTCCTTTTACATCCATGTTGTTGGTTCATTATGTGGTTATATGTAGTAACATGCTAATTTTTTACATGCTAATCAAGTTTATAATTCTGTTAATTCTTTAGGGTCAAACTACCATTGCAAAGACGCTTCCTGATCCAGCTCAACCAACTGTCACACAGTCACTTGCAAAAGGAATCAAGTTAGATCCTACATCCAAACAAACGAAAGAACTGAATCAGGCTGTAGCTTATTTCATTGCTAAAGAAATTATGCCCTTTAGAGTAGTGGAAAAACCTGGCTTTCTCCACCTGATGAAGAAGGCAGTCCCAATGTACAAGGTACCATCAAAAACATACTTCTCCACCAATGAAATCCCTCGCATGTACAAAGAGGTAAGGGCCAGTGTTGTAGAACAGCTGAAGGAAGCTGTGTGGATTTCAGCCACCACAGACCTGTGGACCAGCAGTAGTGGAGGTGGGAAGCCATTCATAAGTTTTACAGTCCACTACATCTCCTCAGATTGGCAGCTTAAGTGCCACTGTTTGGAGTCTCATTTTTTTTCCTGAAGACCACACCTCAGAAAACATCTCCGAGATGTTTGAAAATATGCTCCAGGAATGGAAGATTTCAAAAGAAAGTCTGTGCGGAATTACCACAGACAATGCAACAAATATGAAAAAGGCCTTTGCAGAGTTCCCTTGTGTTTGGCTCACTTGTTTTGGTCACAATTTAAATCTGGCCATTAGCAAAGCCTTGAAGATCCAAAGGGTTGAATCTGCTGTCAGGGCATGCAGACACTTGATTCAAGGATTTTCTCGGAGTTGGAAAAGGAAGAGAGAATTTAAAAAAAAAAAAACAGGCAGACCTGGAACTCCCTGAGCATGCCCTCATCCATGACATGGTAACAAGGTGGGGATCAACTTATGAGATGATCTCCAGGTTCCTGGAGCAACAGCAGGCTGTCTGTGCAGTCCTGGCTAGTGACAGGAGTACATGGCATTTCATGCCAAAAGATAATGACATTGCCACTCTTGAGAATGTCAATCAGCTCCTTCGACCACTCTATGACCTCACTGATGCCCTGGCATCGGAGAAACGGGTCACACTGTCCTCACTCGCACCGGTACTGGAGCACATTGGCAGCGAAATCCTCTCTGAGCAAGCTGAAGACAATCTACTCATCAGACAGATGAAGCAAGTAATGAGAGAAGACTTGCAAGGGAGATACACAGAGCAGGTGGAACGAGTGCTACAAATCTCCAGCTTTGTGGATGCCCGATTTAAGGGAAGCTTCTGTAAAAACCTGGATGACACAGTTGAGGCATGTGTGGAAGAAGCTGTGAATCTTGCAACAGCAGTTCCTTTGGATAGAGAACATCCTCAAGCACAAAGAGGAGAAAATTGGGCAGAACCAGGAAGCAGCAGTACTACCACCACTAAAAAGAAAGAAAAAAGTCTATCTGGTTTGCTACAGCGAATCACTTCATCTAAGCTGAACAAGGCAACCTCAGGAAATGAGAATGTCAGTGATAAGGTGCTGTCTGGAATGATGATGTACAAGTCTCTCCAACTATCAGTGCGGACACTGACCCACTGGCATGGTGGAAAATGCATGCTGACGAAATGCCTCTTCTGGCAAATGTGGCCAGAAAGTATCTTTGTGTCCCTGCCACGAGTGTACCTTCAGAGAGGATGTTTAGTACAAGTGGACACATTCTCTCACCTTAGCGGTCGAGATTGAGCCATGAAAATCTCAACATGCTTACATTTCTTCATCATAACCTGACCTGAAAAAAGCAAAGAAATGCATGCTGCTATGATAATCTCAGGAAAATATTAACAAACATGACCCTGCACATATTGCTCTCCCATATATGCTGTTAAAGAGGAAGGACAGTTTGATTTATTCTTGTCTAATATAAAGAGAAATAACTTATTCCTTATTTTGTTCAACTGGGAGATGCGCAGCTTTATTTTAATTTTTTTCATACTTCCGTAAGTTTTTTTTATTTTCATTAAAAAAAAGTTTGTTACAATAAACCATGTTCAACCAAAAACCATATCTCTTTTTATTCATTTAAGGGTCATTGTAGCTGATGATTATAATAATAATAATGATAGTTTAATACCGTATACCACGAAACCGCAAAACCGTGATATTTTCTGAGACGATTATCAGACCGTGAAAATCTCATACCGTTACAACCCTATTAACAACAAATGCTTGTCTTGCACTATCTCAAACTCAGCGTAGTGTTTGCAAAGCGAACATGCAAAGAAAGACAACCATCCTTTATAAAAAAAGGTGAAACAATGAGGTTGGACAATTTTGAAGTTGGAGGAGAAAATGAGATTTTTCGCCCTACCCTACTTTTTAGAACCTGAGTACACAGTCGAAGAACTAACCAACCATGAGTTTTCCAACGTGATTACACAGTGCATGAAGATCCGCATTGCAGAGCTAGTGCAAGTCGAGCATTTGTGGTTAAAAAGTATATACATTTTTTATTGTTTGAAGAAAATGTCAGATCGTTTCGCTAGATATGACCCCTATTTCTCGTCTGGGATCATGTGGAGCCCCTTGAAGCTGCACTGAAACTGCAATTTGGACCTTCAACATGTTGGCCACCATTGAAGTCCACTATATGGAGAAAATTCCATATGGAGAAAAAGACATAAACATCTTGGATGACACAGGCATGAGTAAATGATCAGGTCATTTTCAGTCTAGAAGTGCAATTCTCCTTAAAATAGATGCTTTGAGTCAGATATCTCAACTGAGATACATTTAGCAATATTGTAAAGTACATCCAAAAAGTAGTTAGTTGTCTCCTAGATGTTTCAGTAGTCATTTTTTGGTAATTATTTAGGTTTGGATTATATCTCATTGGTTACCATCTTGTTGTAAGACAGGGTTGCTAATTCAAGATGAAGACAGAATCCTAAGAGTTGTTTGATTCTGACATGTTTACCTTTATTTTTAAGGACATTTCAGTTGGGAGAAGTACCTGAAAGAAACAGGGGCGGTCGCTGCTCCTCCTCACTGCTTCAGACAGGTGAGTCTTTTCATGCACTTATGCAAATGTGGAACATGTCATTATTACAGACCATTTATAAATGTCATTGCACTTCCACGTTAAGAAAAAAAGAAAAATCCTCATTCTCAGAGCACAACCCCACCGGTGAATGAGTTTAAGGCTGGCATGAAGCTAGAAGCTCAGGATCCTAGAAACACTACATCCACCTGCATCGCTACCGTGGTAGGCCTGACGGGCTCCCGACTCCGCCTGCGACTGGACGGTAGCGACAACAAGAATGATTTCTGGCGCCTGGTGGACTCCTCAGAAATCCAGCCCATTGGGAACTGTGAGAAGAACGGAGGCATGCTGCAGCCGCCACTAGGTGAGAAAGAGAATGCATTACTCAACTCAATTGGAAAAAACACCATTAGTTTGTCTTGTTTTTTTTGTTTTGTTTTGGGTTTTTTTTTGCATTTCAGATCTTTGAATTGCACATTTTAAAAACTTGAGAAAATAATACCAAAAAAAAAAAAAAAATTTTAGTAAAAACACTGTCTTATCTTTCAACACAGGTAATCGGCAACTTCCTTGCCATTGTAAAAATGTGCTTTGATAAAATTGGAGTGATAACTGACTGTGAATGTTCTGTGTTCTTCTCTAGGGTTTCGTCTGAATGCATCATCATGGCCCATGTTTTTATTAAAAACACTCAACGGAGCAGAAATGGCTCCAGCACGAATCTTTCACAAGGTATTTGTCACAAACAGAAACAAACAAACATGCAATATAGTTTAAAGGTTGAGTTCAACGTTTTTGTTCTAAGATTATTTTAGCATGTTCTGGTCATTTGACGATAAAAGAAGCTAAGAGTATAACTTTACCTTGCATCTCTTTACTTTTTGTCTGATATGTTTCACTTACTTTTCCCTTTATCTTTTTGGCCCTTCAGCAAGAACCACCTGCCCCAGAGCAAAACTCTTTTCAGGTGGGGATGAAACTGGAGGCAGTGGACAGGAAGAATCCTCACTTCATCTGTCCTGCCACAGTGGGTGCGCTGCGGGGCGTTGAGGTTCTGATCACCTTCGACGGCTGGCGGGGCGCTTTTGATTACTACTGCCGGTACGATTCCAGAGACATCTTCCCAGTTGGCTGGTGCGCGCTCACCGGAGACAACCTACAGCCGCCAGGCACTAAAGGTGTGGATTATTCAGTATGAATTCAGATTTTCTCATTCTGACAAGTTTACATCGGCATTCATGCACAGGGAAGGATGGAGGTAAGGTGTACAAGAATGGAAGACATGAAATAAAGACAGGGCTCTACGGTGCAACCATTTCAGTCGCATATGCAAACTAGAAGTTGTTAATATTAACTTACATTATCTGACTTGCCTGATTTTGCTCTATTTTGTCGTCAAAAATAGTCTGAAACAAGTCACAAATGAGCCACTGTGTATCTCCATTCAAACACAGCAGTGTTTCGTTAATGAATGAACATGCGTTTTTAAACTAATCTAGTGAGTCAATGATTCAATTTCCCATTCATAAAGATAGTCAGTTGCTTTATTCCTGAATGAATCAGCCGTTCAAACTAATCAAATGAATGCTATGATTCAGTAATTAAATCAGTGACTTGCCTACTGGCAGATTTGGTTAAATTTTTAAAGTATTTTTTCAGTTATTTAAATCATTTAATATTTCTGTATTCAAATTGTATATTTAAAACATTAACCTCAACATGAATTTGATTGCACTATGCCACCTCTAAGCCTCATGAAAATACACCTACAAGCCGCTTTTGTGTTCTTCTGTGGCACCCCTGTAATACAAATTAATTTTGTTAATACTGATTTCATTTGATTGGTAACTTACTCTGTGTTCTTATTCTGTTGTTTTAATTAGAAATTTTAAAAAGCTTAAAAAAATACAATTTCTAAAAAAAAAAAAATGACATACTTTTAATAAAGTTAGAAAAATGCTGATACAAAGGTAAAAACAAAATTCCCCTGTAAATCACTTACAGAGATATATCATCTCGTAAATCTTTTTTTTATCAGATTTTTTGATTATTGGTTAGTGCTCCTAAAATTTTGACTGCTCCTAAATTTTTTTCTCCTAAAAAAAAAAAAGGAAACGTACAGCCCTAAAAGAGGCCAGTGCTAAATTCATTCTAAATTCGTAAATTCTGTACGAATGTTTGGGGCCAGTAAGTGAAAAATGTATCAGACAAAAATACAACACAACTGTTTTCAACATTGATAATAATAAACAGTAATTTTGACCAGTAAATCAGCATATTAAAATGATTTCTGTGATTAAAATGCTGCTGCTGAATAGAAATGAATTAAATTTTTTAATAGTTTTTTTTCTTGGTAATAATATTTCATAAAATTACTGTTTTTACTGTTTTAACAAATAAATGTAGCCTTGGGGGAAAAAAAACTTCATTTTTGGATGAACTATCCCTTTAAGTTAAATTTGTGACATAATGGAAAAGCCCTTTATGCAATTTACATTTATGTGCATGTATGTTTATAATGGATTCTTTTTTTTTTTTTTACACTAAAGCGTCTGTAAAAACTTTATTTAATTCAGTGGGAAATAGACCATTTTATTTCAACAATGCAAATGTGACACCACAGAAGTAGAGAAAGAATAAACTAGACAAAAATTTCCTGGTTGGAGAAATGGAAAATATAGAGGGAATAACATAAATAAGCAGTTTTTAATGAGATAATTCACCCAATGTTGAGTAAATGATGACAAAATTTTCCTTTTTGGGTGAACTGTTCCTTTAAGCAATAAACACATTTGATCTGAGAGAACATGGGAGTTTTGGTTTACAAGGGCTTGGCATCCACCCAGCTGGCATGGCTGCAAACCCTGTGCCCAATAGCAGGCCTCGCAATAAAGAGCTGGTGTGCCTGTTTGAGTGGGATGAGAAGAGGGTTAAAGAGACAATGCAAGGCCAGCAAGTTTGGCAGAGGAAGACAAACCTTTTCAGGCCTCTAAACACACACTAAACTTCACAGCTGGTTGGGGTAAGCGTGTTGTTATGGTGTTGTATTTGTGAGTGTCTTTATGTTCGAAGGAAACTGGGAAAATGTGTAAACGTATCAGTCTGGGAAAGAGCCAAAACAAACTCCACTGGTTCGTGCATGAAAGACTTTCAGGGTTAACTGTACTAGAAAGACATTCGGCAGAGTTGAAGGCTTTAGAGAGCAGATCGAAACTAAGTGGCAGGAAGGAAGTGAATTGACTGAGAGAATAGGATGCCACAAATTGACACACGCTGCAAGATCAAGAGCAGACCCTCGCTCAGTGAGGTCGTACAGTCTTCATTTCACTAAGTTGGATGAATGCAAACTGCAATCATGGCCTTGCTAACAGGTCTGTAAACTTTGAAGTGTGTTTGTTTGTGATTGCTGTCTTTTGCTTGAGTTTGATCATTTAATTCTTCTGGTGCTTTTGGCTTACTTTAGTTTTTTTGTTGACAAGGAATTTTGATAAATGTTCAGTGTGCTTACAGCTGCAAACCTTTCATTCACTCAAGGTTTTTTTTAGTTCTTAAGTATTTCAATTGAATTCAGATTTGTGGCTCTCTTTCTTTCTCCGTCCTTCATTCTGTCTTCTCTTCCTCTTTTCTTGTGCACTCTCTCTCTCGCATATTCTTTTCATTTCTGTAGCACTTCAGAGGCCACTAGCACCAAAAATGTGTAACACAACTCATTTCTTTGTTACGATGGCTCAAAGAAAAATGGGTCAGCTCTGCACACAAAGCCTGCCTTTCTTGTCTTCTGCTGCTATGTTTTTTCCTGCATGTTGTGGTATATTGCCCTATTTAAGCTGTATTTTCTTTCCCTCTTTTTTTTTTTCTTTTTTTTTGCAGTTGGGTTACCAAAGACGCTAGGTGCACTTGGTGCCCTACCAGAGGGTGGCATAGAGGGCACAGGCATGCCACCTACACCAGGCAGACCCCCACCACAGAAGAAACGTAAGCCTGGCCGCAAGAAAGCCAAACTGCCTGGGCCCTGGGGTCAGAAAGGAACACTTGGTTCCCAGACAAGCCAGCCTGAAAAAGAACTGGAATCTATTAAAATCCCGAAGAAACGAGGCCCCAAACCAGGAAGCAAGGTATAACCATATTTAGAGTATTCTGAATAATTGCGGGTGGGTAGCGGGTAGATGATATAGATCATTAATAATGCAAATATGAACTACGTTCTCTAAAATGTGAATGTATTTTAAAAAATTTTTATCAGACAGGTTTTTTTTATTTAATTTTTGTGTGTGCATGCGTTCGCCTTTTCGGGAAGTTGCCGTGATGGAAACAGTGACATTTCAGTTAAAGTTTGAAGTACGGCTGTCAAACAATTAATCACGATTATCCAAAATAAAAGCATATTATAGTATGCTTTTGAAATGTGCCGCAGCCCTAATGTCACTGAATCTGCTGTTAAAAATGAACTATTCATTCATCATTTCATCATGCAAGACAAAGAATTAGAGTTATTGCAATTTGACAGTCGGGTGCGGTTTGGGGCGGACTTCTAAATTAGAGAAAAATATGTGACCCTGGACCACAAAACCAGTCATAATGGTCAATATTTTGAAATTGAGATTTATGCATCATGTGAAAGCTGAATAAATAAGCTTTCCATTGATGTATGGTTTGTTAGGATATCTGGATATCTGGTTTGCTAGAAAATCTGGAATCTGAAGGTGCAAAAAAAAAAAAATCAAAATATTGAGAAAATCCCTGTCAAAGTTATCCAAATAAACTTCTTAGCAATGTATATTACTAATCAAAAATTAGGTTTTGATATATTTACGGTGGGAAATTTACAAAATATCTTCATGAAACATGATCTTTACTTAATATCTTAATGATTTTTGGCATTAAAAAAAAAAGTCTAATTTTGACCAATCCAGTGTATTTTTGGCTATTGCTACAAAAATACCCATGCTACCTAAGACAGGTTTTGAGGTCCAGGGTCACATATAGGTGCGGCTGGGTGGCAAGTGAATAATTTATTTGAAGCGGTGGATTCGTGTGAAGTTTGAGCTGTTTTGCGTCTTTAATGTGTATCATTAGGGTCTAGAATTTTACTGAGAAATCCTTGTTGCACAAACCTGAGGAACATGCTATTCTATACATTGTATTTGATCATCTCAATCATTAAAACTCTTTTAAAACGTGAAGGCTGACAAGCCTCACATCTGCTCAGAAATCATTTTCTGGTTAAGGTTACATCAGGAATGTCCTATTGTGCCATTTTGTAGGGATTTGATACCTGGGTTTCCTTCATGCAAAGTCAGGCGCTGTTCAAACAAAACACTTTTTTGCATTCCACTGCTTTTTCCATTGCTTTTTTTAGTTTAGTTTTTTTTTTTTAAAGTAAACGTTCTACACAGATGTATTCGACCGTGGCTTTCATGTATCACGCGGCATGCATTCTAAAAACCCAGCGTTGAAGTTCTGTAAAAAAACTTTTTTCTTTAGACTTTTTTTCAGTCCACTAAACCATACCTCACTTTTTAAAATGCAAAAACGCATTCTGGTGCTTTAAAAACTTAAGACATAAAACAACATAATATTAGCTAGCTGTGGTTGTATCCACCAGTAACAGCACGCTGGGTAAATACGATGTTTGATATGCTTTGCGTGAATGAGATACAGATGCAATCGGTAGACGGTAACATATCCGTTTAGTTTTTAACATCTCTAGTTTTTGCTGGGGTAATAAGATGAATGTTAGCTTGTTAAAAATGTTTAAGGTTAATCAGATTTTAATGTACGCACTTGCAGTTTGAATGCGTTATGTATTTATATTTATGTTATCTTTTAGCTGAGCTGGGCCAAGAGGACAGCATGGCTTGAAGAAACAATTGGAGGTCCTGGTAGACCTATCAGCAAACCCAGAGGCAAACTGCCAGCCAACTGGCCCCCGAAAGTGCAGCAGAACCCAACAGATCCCATCAAGGCCCCAAGAAAGAGAGGCCCCAAACCTGGCAGCAAGGTGCAACTCTATAGCAGACGTCAAAGTGATAATTACAAGGCATCATTATTTATGCAAATTCCTCCTGACTATATTTATTTGTATATAGAGAAAAGCCCGATTGGGACCCAACCCTATGCCCACCTCCCCAAGCAGTAGCACTCCAGAGCCAGACACCAGCTCAGTACCACTGGACAACGCCACCATTCCCAGCTCTGCATTACAGGCCCCTACAGGTACTCCAAGTGTCTCGCATCTTTACAGATATTTCAGTCCTTATGTAGCGTTTTTGCTAACAACCTCCCTGCAATTATTTGTGTGTCTCAGTATGTGTGTACCTGCATAAATACGGGAAAGTGGGTCCCCATCTGGATGCACGTCGTATACAGTCACTGCCAGATCACTTTGGGCCGGGCCGAGCTTCCTCTGTGCTGCAGCAGTGTGTTCAGGCCTGTGTTGACTGCGCACATAACCAGAGCTCAGTCTTTTCCTGTCTTAAACCAGGCCATGGAGGAGAGCTTATATCAGGTCAGAATGCACAAGCCTCAAAAAAAGAGCCTCAAAATCCCTATTTTGGCAACTTATTAGAGTTGCATGGTTTGGGGGAAATATCTAATTGCAATTTTCCTGCAATAACAAATAGATTTTCAAATGCAATTAAAAAGTTTAGTGAGCATAGACTAACAGTGACTCCTGAATTTTACCCATTTGACTTTTATAGCCTATTTTGAGCAGCAGCACCACACTTTAACACTGCCGGCAGTGAACAGTGTGACATACGTGCTGCGCTTCCTGGAGAAACTTTGTCACAACCTGCACTGCGACCCATTGTTCGGCAGTCAGCCCGTCCCTGTGGGAGGAGTTCACTATGACAGCCGGACGTACACAGGTCAGCACTCATGCATGCAAACACATCTGCTGTGGCTCGTTGCTATATTTCGTGCATTCTTTGATCTTTGACCGCATAATGCATAGACATTAAAAGAGAGCCTTGTGCATCTTGCAGAGAGGAGAAACTTTGCAGAAAGTTTGAGTTCTGGACCTGGTCGGGGCACTAAGAGATTCCTCCAACATGATGTCTACAGCAGCAACTCTGTACCGCACAAAATAGCTAAAAACCACCGTCTCTCCTCAGAAGGTATTTCACACTGTTCCACTGCTAAAACAGCATTTCTGACCCTGGACCACAAAACCAGTCTTATGTAGCATGGGTATGTTTGTAGTCCAAAATACATTGTATGAGTCAAAATTATTGATTTTTCTTTTATGCCAAAAATCATTAGGATATTAAGTAAAGATCGTGTTCCATCCAGATATTTTGTAAATATCCTACTGTAAATATATCAAAACTTAATTTCTGATTAGTAATATGCATTCATAAGAACTTAATTTGGACAACTTTAAAGATGATTTTTCTCAATATTTAGATTTTTTTTTTTTTGCACCCTCAGATTATAAATTTTCAAATAGTTGCATCTCAACCAAATATTGTCTTATCGTAACAAACCATATATCAATGGAAAGTTTTAATTTATTCAGCTTTCAGATGATGTATAAATCTCAAGTTCAAAAAATTGACCCCTATGACTGGTTTTGTGGTCCAGGGTCACATTTAATTAGTGAACTCTAGTGTCTGTTGGCCCTCTTTGTAAGTGTTTTTGTATCGTGTTCGATCAGAGCCGTTCCTGATGGAGAATGGAGTTGGCAGCTCGGAGTTTGAGAAAACACCCTTGTCTCCTGGACATGGCTTGGCAATGCGTTCCCTTTCTCAAAGTAGCAGCTCATCGGGGAAACTACATCGTCTGGGCTCAACAGGTATGCAAACTAGCCTGTCATTAAAGATCATTGCACAAAAAGTCAGGTCCACAAAGCCACAATGAAAATCTTGATTTCAAGTATAGCTGAAAAGTTGTAGGATTATTTCTAGGTTGGCAGTCAAACCTAAGCAGATTTGTGACATTGACTCCATAGACTTGAGTGCTGCTGTTAAAGGAACACTCCACTTTTTTTGAAAATAGACTAATTTTCCAACTCCCCTAAATTAAACAGTTGAGTTTTACCGTTTTCGAATACATTCAGCCGATCACTGTGTCTGGCGGAAGAACTTTTAGCATAGCTTAAAAGCAAAAGCTTTTTCCTTTAAAGCAAAAGCTATTCAGTCATGTTTCAATTTCACCTAAAATTGCTATGCTGTTAATATATATTTGCAATAAAAGATGTAAAATAAAACATTTTTCATTTGCGGTTTCAGACTTTTGGACTCCACTGCAAATTATTAACACAATTATGAACCTCAGAAACATTTTTCACTGATATTATTATTATAATTGCCACACAGGTTCAGAGCGTTTTTTGAGCTCGAGAGAAAGCCCGCGACCCAGTGGACAAGACCCGAACCTGTGGACAGTGGAGGATGTAATGCAGTTCATCAGAGACATCGACCCTCAGCTCGGACCCCACGCAGACCTCTTCCGCAAACATGTAAGTGAGGAATACAGGGTCCCTATGGGTCTCTAAAAAAACTTTAGTTTTGTAAGATTTTTACATTTTCTTTATGGGAACCCCGGGTATTAAGACTTGTATGGCTTAATATAATTTAAAAGATGTCTCTTACTCAAATATGAAGTAAAAATCATATGAAACACTTCTGTCATTTAAAAAAAATCCACATTGTTTTAGAAATATTTTGGATTATGGGTGCCGCCATTATTTTGATAACGTGAAATGGCTGCACTTTGTGAACTACTGTACTACCTGTTGCTATTTTTACTGCAACACAATTTAGAATGCACAACCAAGTGTGTAATTTTCAGTCGAAGAGCAACAAGAGAAGCAATGTAAGTCTTCACTGCTTTACTAGTGATAAGAAGAGGAGATAAAAATAGTAAGATGCCTGTGGACGAATAAAACCTCCTAAAGACCTACGTCTTTGTTCTCTCCACTTTAGCCCTGATGCCTTTGAGGCTTTTACTAGACCACAGCTACTGAAAGAGCTTACCAACGACAGAGACAAGAAACGCTAGATGCAATCTTGGCAGGATGTAAACATGATTTCACTCAGTATCAGGGGGTGTTTCCTCCTTGTGGGGAAAATTGATGGTATGGCATGTGGTTTAAGTCTACGCTTATATCCATCACCACCTGTAAGCTCTTTCTGTAGCTGTGGTCATCGTTATCAGTGTTTTATCTTCCGATTTGTTATGCAGTAAAACAGGTAGCACCATTAGCTCACAGAGTGCAACCACTTTACATTTTAAAAATAATGGTGTCCCCATAGTCCAAAATATGTATAAAAACATGTGGGTTTTTTTAAATAACGTAAATCTTTCATGGGTTTTCTACTGTGTATTTCAGTTGGAGACATCATTTATGTTCTATCAATCCATAGAAGTCTTTAAAGTTCCCCCCCCCCCCCCCCTCCATAAATACATTAATTTCATACTAAGTATAGCTCAGATCCATTAACATGTTTACTAACATATCGCTCAAGACTTACTAATATAAAAATTATAATTAATTTTTATTTGGAGTACTACTTGTGCACAGTGCACATTTCTTAATAAGCCTAAAATGTGTTTTAATGTCACTATTTATGAGGATTGTGTGACCTTTGAATAATATCGGTCTTCTGCAAGATATTTAAAGTGTACCTAAAGTATACGTGCAATAGTTCCACTTTAGCACAATCAAATATACTTCAGTATATCTTTAGTTGGACTTCAGCACTACTTTTGCACAATTAAAGTGCAATAATTACAAAATTAGTTGTTCCAATTTAGCAGACTTTAAAAATACCAGATTAGTATAAAGCACAAAAGCACAATTGCAGGGTATTTTTATTAAGTACATGAATATGTAAATGTATTTGTAGTACACTTAGTATGAAATAAATGTATTTCAAATACATGTAAGTATATTTATTTTTCAATAAGACCACCACAGGCTAAGAATATTAACACATTCATTATATAGATTTTGTATCGGCATAATAATCTGTTTATTACATTTCTTTAAACACATTATTGTATGAGTGAAATCCATTATCACTTGACCTCTAATAACACTGATTAAAACATGTCTCGAGTATTTTATTGCTTTGCTGATAAGCAATATTAATTCCTAGTTGAATGTCTGCTGCAGTCTAACCTAGTCAGTAAATCAAATATAGATGATTTATTCTGAGATCTTTTGCAGTGAGGTTGTTCTGTAGGAATATATGGTATTAATTTTATTGGCGCAACTCTGCAGATACCCTAAAATAGAGAGAGAGAGATTTGAATTATTGTGATACCAAATTATTTATTGTCTCTTGTGTTTAGTTTGTTTCATACAAGCCCTTTTTTTGTTTTTTTAACACAGCTGGAGACATGAGCTTAGACCACACTGCCATTTAAGTTATTTTACCATCCAAGACATTTCGGGGATCGTAAAAGAGTTGATCTGTTGAATGGAAGCAGTCGTGTGTTGTATCAATGTTCATTTTGACAAAGATTGGCATGTAGATTTTGTGTCCAGTATCTTTTTACACATGAAAAATGTTCTGTCTTATTGTTAGTGCAAAATAATACTAAACATTGCCTTGTCTGGGTGATATTCTTATATTACAGGAAATTGACGGCAAGGCTCTCCTCCTGCTTCGCAGTGACGTCATGATGAAATACATGGGGCTGAAGTTGGGTCCTGCCCTTAAACTCACCTTCCACATAGACAGACTGAAACAGGGCCGTTGACCTTTATGGCACTTGAATGGGTTTCGACCTTTACCCCTTCCAAGCACATTTCAAGATGCACAGCATGCTGGGATCTTCGTGTCCCCCAGTTCTGTAGCAGGTGTCGGCAAGCTTTCAAGCTCCGCCCATCTTACTTACCTTCATTTTGTTCGATAGTCCGTTTCTCCAAGTTTTAATGCTTTCGGTTATTAATTATAGCACTGTTATGAACGTTCTTATGACTGATACCGTTACGATTGTTCTCACACTTACGGTTGTCTTAGTACCGTATCAGAACATTTCACATGTTGACTGAAGCAGTGAAGTGGACAGTATAAAGGCCGTTTTTAGGCCTTGATTTTTACGACATACGTTTAATTGTATATTTTTTCACCCTACATCAATAAGGGTGTTTTGTATGGCTTTTTTATACAAGACTGATTTTCATCAATTAACTCCAGATAAACACTAGATCTCCCCCAATCATGCCGGACTGACACCTCAGAAACCATTACTCATCCTCCATACTTTATACACATAACACATTTAGGAATTAAGATGCGGTCACACTAGACTTAAAGCATGCAAAATTAACATGGCCAACAGGA
The DNA here is from genome assembly GCA_036247105.1 of Cirrhinus mrigala. Lineage (NCBI taxonomy): Eukaryota > Metazoa > Chordata > Actinopteri > Cypriniformes > Cyprinidae > Cirrhinus > Cirrhinus mrigala. The sequence goes on from CM070022.1 coordinate 12,595,379, forward strand.
TGTAATGTCACACTCTATACCATCTGTTTAAACCTATTGTAACTGACAAATAACAATAAATTCAAAATGCTATATTATCTACTCCGCTTAACAGCAACGCTGTATTTATAACAGTTTTTATTTGCCTTGCATTGGGCCAAAAGGTCAATCTGTGACATTTAGATCCTTTCATGTTGTTTTTTTTTTGGTCACACCAATTAACAGTTCAAAACAAAGCACAGCCAGTAAACAGATGCATATGACAGGAAGTCTAGTATGACCACACCTACTGCTAAGTACTGCTATTATACACTCTGCCTGTATTTTATATCGTGTTGATGTTTACATTGTCTCTGTTGTTTGTACTTTTTATACAGTATGGTAGAGTGCATACGTTGACAGCGTTATACTCTAAACTTCAATTAAAAAATATGGAGCTTTTTTCCTTTTGTTGTATTTTTTTTTATTTTTTTTTTTTAACCTGTCTTTGCCTCAGATCGCAGTATAATGTTGTCCGGTTTGTTTCTATGGAATGCATACTGTATTTCATTTTATTTTATTACAAAAATGACTTTATTAGAAACTTAAAACTAGATTTATTACTATAAGAGTACACAAAAAAAGGGTTTGAAACTCAAATTTTACTGTTGAGCTTTACATATAGATTTTAAACGCTCTCCACTGTATATTTGTTCAAAAAGAACAAAAACATTAAGACTTTGAGCTGATTTCTACTGTATTTATGTAAAGTTCTGGTTCATTACATTTATCGACCACATGGGGGCAGCACAACCTTTTCCGTTTTCTTTTCTATTAATTTTTGCTGAAATGCATGTAGACCAGTACAAGGTCCAACTTTACATAGATACTTAGTTCTTTACTACTCTTTAATAAATTTAAAATAAAATATGTAATGATTTGTTTGAACCATATTAAAGTTACATTTGGTCAGGAAATTTAAGTTCTTTATTCAGGAAAATACAGAGCAAATCAAAATTAACGCAAAAGTTGTCAAGAATTATTATGTTTCTAAGTACCACAGCCATAGTGAAAGTACTACTTTTGGTGGCTTTCACTGACTGACACGGGTACACGTATAGAGCTGTATGGAGGGGATGTCACATACTGTAAATCTTAACCACATTCTCAAAAAACAGGAAGGCGTCTTTCAGGGTGCAACATGTTGACCAAATCCCTCAGTACAAGTCTGTATGTGTGTGCACACTACGGTACACGAATACAGTGAGAATAACATAGTCATGTGACTTACAAATCCCTCTGTAGTGTGTAGTGTGGAAAACCCCTCTCCATCATACTAGCTGAACCAACATGCTATAGAAACATTCTGGAGTTTCAGTGTGTGCTCTCTGTGTGATTACAACCAGTCCAGATTTTAGTCAGACTGCGTCTATTTGCATCAGATCTTCAGGTCTGTGTACTTTGATTAAATGTGCCAGAGTGTTCTGTACCCTTCCAAAAAACCCAGTGGTTTTACTCAGGCTGCGTTATCTAGATGTCATCGAGGTTTTGTTTAAAATGAAGATGTTATGGAGAAATGGAGTTGAAGTGTAAGCAAACAGACCCCTTGTGTTGTTGGAATATTTTACAGTTTGATTTGAAGCTGATATTTATTAATCATGGTTACGACACACCATTCAGTACACTTACTAGAATGTTGCTAAACTAAAAGTATTCGAATATACAATTCAAAATGCACAGGTGTTGGATACAATATCTATTTGTGACCCTGGACCACAAAACCAGTCATAAGCATCTATTTTTCAAAATTGAGATTTATACATCATCTGAAAGCTGAATAAATAAGCTTTCCATTGTCGCCTTTAAAGTTGTCCAAATGAAGTTCTTAGCAATGCATATTACTAATCGAAATTAAGTTTTAATATATTTATGGTAGGAAATTTACAAAATATCTTTATGGAACATGATCTTTAGTTAATATCCTAATAATTTGTGGCATAAAAGAAAAAAATAATCATTTTGACCCATACAATGCTGTTATTGCTGGCTGTAGCCGAAACAGTTTCTGTTTTCAAACAGGTTTTCTAAACACTCCCCATCTGTCATTGGTCAGAAAAAGCAGATAGCCCCGCCCCCAAGCTTACACAATTGGTTGAGCCACTGTTGCTATGTTGGGTTGGTCAAAAATAAACAAACTATGTTGTTTTGATAGCTCCAGGGGTTTTACACCCTTCAGGGGAAAAACCTACAAATGGCTTGCTGTTGTTTCTAAGAAAGGGGCCGATTCTGGGTTTTTATATGGAAACGATTTATTAAAAACTGAAAAGCTTTGCGTTTTTGAAAAGTAAAGCCCCGTTCACACAGAGAACGATAACTATAAAGATAACTGTATTGGCGTCCACATCAGCAGACGATATTGTAGCTGCGTCCGAAAGCTTAGACAGCTGCCTCGCTGCCTTATCAGTCAGTGACTTTGCAGGCAGCATTTTTACACGAAGGCACCTCATGAAATTGATTTCGGACAGGCTTCTGGGGCAGCGGTTTAATGATCAACAACAAAATAGAGTTTTGATGATAACTAAACAAATATTTAGATATTTTAATATTAATTTCTCGCTAGAAATATAATCGAAAGTGCAATAAGTTAGTCAGAAATATACATTTACACACAAACTGACCACCAAGCGCAACTTTCAGACGCCATCTTTATTTTATTTAGCTCAACCGTCACGGAATGGAACGCACAGAATTGTGGGGTATTTAATGCAGCGAAGGGTGCGTCTATGCCGCCTTCAAAATTCGATCAGAAGAAGGTACCTCCGGAGACAGGAAGTGAAATCGAATTTGTTTTCGGGCGTACCTTGATGCCTTCCTGCCTTGGAATGCTGCCTCCGAGGGCAGCATTTTAAAGCTTTCGAACGCAGCCAATGTGATTTTAAAGCCCCGTTCACACTGACACCGACTTTTTCGCTGCACGTCGCTAGACTCCTATAGGGCGTTCCTATGCTGTCGCTCTAATGATATTGGTAGACTGCACGTCTGGACATATCTTTCGAAAATGCAATCACAAACTATATATACTGCTAGTAAAACTAAGATATCATTCTAATATGACTAGGAATTAGACTTTAAAGAAATAAAAGTACCCTTCTGCTGTTGGAGAGTGTTGCTATATAAACTACAGCAGTGCTCGTGCATTAAATCATGGACCGGTGCTAAACTGCTGACTGCATAATATAATTAACAACACGAACCATCAGTGTATGAATCAAACTCACTTAGACAGCCAACAGTTGCCTTTCTAAGCATTATTTTTTAAATCCATGTACGTTACAGTCAAATCATATAAAACAGTGAAATCGCTCCGGAGCTCTGCATTTGAGGCGGTGACGTGAGCACCACTGACAGATTCTTCACTCCTATTTGTTGTCGCTCGTGAAATTCGCTGTTCATTTGCATAAAGTTAAACAATTTTTAACTTTTTCATTGAAAATGAATGGGATCATGCCGCTTTGGCGCTGTGTGACGCTGGCAGTGTGAACGGGGCTTTAATCGCAATTTTTTCTGTGGTAGCTTAAAGATCCACTGAAGTGCTTTGAAACATGCAGTGTTATTCTATGTGTTGACATAATTTCAACTGAAACAGGAAGACATTTTATTTTAAATAGCCAATAGCGTTTCGTTTGGATCACAGCTTAAGCGGCAGTTTGTGTGACCAGACTTCTTTCACCCCAGTGGAAAGCATATTTATACTGTCTGAATCGTTCCCGATATAGTGCACTACATGCCATTCACTGTATAGAAAATACAAATTCTGTGAACAAGTGACCAATTTCAGCTGTAGCTTCAGTGTGTATTTATGGTGTAGGGGGTGGGACGCTTCGGATTCTATAGAGCATTTGATTGGACAGAAAGTTTGATGAGAAGCTGAAGCGGAGGATGATGTCATCAAAATCGCTGGTGGAAATTAGAGACTAAGTTTTGAATGCAATTTTCGTCATTGTTTTGGAGCACACTAGCTTATAGACAATCATCAGGCTAACATATTCATACTAAAAGCCAAAAAAATTACGTTTTGATTTTTAATGGGGAATTTGTATGAACCCAGGCCATTCCTTTTACAACTCATATCTCCTCCACTGAGGACCATCAAGATGTGTCAAGAAACTGTGATTTTCAGTCTTAGCAAACAGAGTGAGTATATTTAGAATTCAAGAGCATCCAGCAAACCCAGTGGTATCCAATCGGAAGAGCGGACAGGTGCTCTCTCAGCCAGACATGCTACAAATATAAAAATGTGTCTGTCAGGCTCCTAGAATATTCTGAATGCTTAGAGCGCTGACACACTGTTGTGTACCAGAAGGTGCTGGGTTAGTTTTTACCATCTGTGATATGGGTTTTGACCACTTCCAGCCTTACTGTTTTCACAGCTTTACAGTTCACCTAGCTAGTACTGTTTCACATCTCATCTCAGAAACCATGTTGCTCGTTGATGTTTGGGAAATGTCACAGAGTCGTACGTCACTTGCCAGCGTGATAGTAATCTCTAGCGGGTGATATCAAAACCCACATGGCTTTCTCAATCTGCTCCGTCTCGACCTGCCAAAACAGTGTGCTTGAGATTCTGCCACGGCGCTCTGGAGACATTCGGAGCGCACACTTGGATGACCTCACCTGGATAGCTCATGTTCGGCGGCGTCCATCTGCCTGTAGGTTGCTTATGCTAGAGACTGACTTTCTTAGAGCCAAAGGATATCGGTAGTTGAGCGTTCGCCGATGAGATTACCACACAAGAGCTTAAAGCCGCCCCCACAGACACACACACATACATGCACAACACTGAACAAACAACAAACAGTGCCACTCCTACCTCGGCTTGTTCAAGCTGGCCTGGCTGAGAGGTAAGCTTCACACAGGAAAATGAATAATTTACACAGTGCCCTTAACTTCAAAAGCCCAAGGCAATAAACAGTGGAAGGGGAGGGGAACGATGGGAGCAGAGTGAAGAGAATCTCCAGCGATTTTAGCTGTCAAACACTTTTGGTGCCACGGCCTGCCTAAACATGTGTGGCATCATCTTTTGCACATATGTAATGAAGATACTGATATGTGTGAAGACTTGTTATGGATGGATCAGAATATGAAGGTGGTTCTCTATACTGTAGCTAGAGCTACTAGGTCTAGCTGATGTTCATCCAGTGGTCCAAATTAGGGTTGCTGGCTGGCAGTCAGGCGAAACAAGAGCAGGAAGTGCGGTCCATCACAATCAATTTCTTGCGTACATTCACGCATGAATGGTCTGTGGGGGCAAAACCAATTGAAGTTCGAAAAACATGTTTTTATTTGAAAGACGGTCGGTTGGCGGAAGAGAAAACATGTTGGTGTGCGCTCCACCCATTGCTCTCTTCCTGTATTTTTCCCTCTTATATGATGATCTGAAGCTGATAAACTTATTAGATCACATGCTTTGTGACCCAGTGAATCTTTGGCTTGAAAATAAATGATCTGAAAGGTGTTTGCAGCCTGGTGCCATAAGAGAACCATTTAAAGTTCTGTGGTTCCTCAGAAAACCTGCTTCAAAGAACCAAGGTGGGCTTCATGTTTCCTTGTTTACACATGATAATTTTCACCAATGCTGAAGAACTTATTAATTTAACCTTTTTTATATCCAAAGAGCCATATAGCCAAATTAGGAACTCTAAAGGTTCTTAATTACAAGATCAAGAACTCTGCAATACGTCAGTAGAGGGTTTGCACTTACGTCACAATTTGGTCAGTTATCCAGATGTGTGGCCATATTGGTGATTACTCGGATGTAAAGAACAGCATGGATTGCATGGTTAACGCACTACTGAATACGTTGTCCTGCTAATTTATGCTGTCTAAACCACAGAAAAAAATGTGTGGAAGCTACAAAATCATATAGAGAAGAACTTAGTAAGCAGAAAAGGGCACAATGTTTTGACAAGCTAAAGTTAACAGCTGGTAAAGACACATACGAGCAGTATTAATTAAGATATTAGCCTAATATTTCACCTACCTGATTGGAAATGGTAAGAACAAACATAAATGTTGTAAAGATTCTTGCTCTGGAAATCCTGGCTCAGTTTGGCCAACCACAAATGCTTTTTGTTCCTCAGACAGTTTTTTGCACTTAATTTTGTTGTACTCCAAAAGTTTTTCCCGGTCCAACCGATTAGTACAGCCCAAAACATGACAATTATTGACCTTTTTCATCAGCAATAATCAGCAAAATATGCGAGTTTCATTCAGTTCAGTGGCACTGTTTACGTTCAGTGCCACCAATATGGCCGATTAATGATGAGTTGTGAAAACACTCTATAGGGCTATTCCTATCGGATGTCAAATAGACGTTTATTAGATATCTTTAAGATGTTCATGATTTAGAATGTATGTAAAACTGACATCTTAAAGACATCTGTCAGATGTTTGTACACAGCAGATTCTTTCCAGATGAAGCGATCTTTAACAGAAAGCTTGCAGATGTGTGCATGCTCTTTGGGGTATGACTTTCTTGTGTTTGATGCAAAAGAAAATATTTTGAGAAATGTCTTGAGATTATATATATATATATATATACAGTAGTCAACATTTGAAGTGGATCAAAACCTTTCATCAAAGTTGTCCTAAAACAAAAACAATACCCGCTCTTGTCTTATGAAAACTTTGATTAACTTTTTTGATCCACTTCAAATGTTGACTACTGTACACATACAATTAAAGTAAATGGTCACCAAATCTGTTTGGTTACCAACATTCTTTAAAATATCTTGTTCTGTGTTCCACACACACAAGAAAGTAGTCATCATGCAGGTTTACAAAGACATGAGGGTGAGTAAATGATGACAGAATTGTCATTTTTGGGTGACTTATACCTATACGGTGCTGCAAAGAAGCATCAAACCTTTTTACTAAAATTATAGGATTTAGCTTCGTCCACAACAACAAGAACATCGTGTTAAACTTGAGGATAAAAAGTGCATAAATTCCATCTAGCAGTTTTGAAACTGTCGCGATGTTCCATATGCATTCGTGCCACATAAACATTATTCAAAATAAAAGTTCTAAAATTAAATAAAGGAGTTCGTTGGTGAGCATAACTTGTATTTACATATCTGACATAGGCTACCGTCGGCGCTCCTTCAGGCGTCACACACAAATACGAACACGGACTATGGCCTCAGTAGTTCGATTCACAACTTAGCTACTGTTATGAGCCATATTTTTTAATTAACGTTAATTTTTTAATTAACGTGTAACATTCACGAAGTCAGGCGTTACCGCTCCGAATCCTTCTGATGAATCATTTGAATGAACACACCGAATCAACATTCAACTAGCCTACTGACTGATCGCTCACTGAACTGTAAACATGGCGCGTCATTACTTGAATTAGTGTTTAATATAGCCACTAGGCTGCTCTTGCGTGTTGTGCTGTCAGATATCGTTTGCTACAGTATTTAGTTAACTATTCTTTGAAAAACGTATCACATATATCCCCTCTGGTCTTTCTAGACCAAGAGCTGAATTAGTAAACACCTCACCCACAAACTGTTGTCAGGCAAGCTGTGTAAGAAAGAGAAATTGCTGACTACATGATATGCTGAGGAGGGGTGGTCTCCAGGATCCTTCATGGCTACTGGGTAAAACCCTACACAGAATTTCCCAGACTGCTCTGCTCAATTTCAGTAAGTGGCTTTTTTTTCCCAAGACATTTCTTGTTTTATGACCTTGTCTTTTGCTCATTCTAGTGAATCTAAAGCTGTTCAGAGAGCTCACTCAGTAAGAACAGTAGGTGTGTGTGTGTTTAGAGATTATTGTGGGTGGCCTCAGAGAGAGAGACAGAAAAAAACAGTCAACAGTAGATGTCTCCTGTCACACCCTGCTTAGCGTATGTCTAGTCTGGTTTTTCAGAAGTGGATTTAAACCAAGAGTTTGATGAAGAGAAAATATATGATGGCGTAATTCTAAAAGGCTTTAGTACTCCAAGTATTCACACAAATTAATTATGATAAATTGTTGTTCCATTGCATTCTTCTCTGTGCAAAACAATTAGCTAAGAGCTGAAAGTAATAATCGGTCACACCCAGTTGCTATCTAACCGGCGGATCATTGGTGCCATCTAAGGCCTGGCCGAGGACGCCCAAAGATGTTACACATTATAGTGTTCTCCTTCACACAATAGTTGCATGTTCCATCGCCTAAGAAAATAGCCAAGCACACCTTCCCTCTCCCTGTTGTGCACACACACCTATGTTTATCTGTTTAAAAACTGCAAAGTTCACAAAGACAGCTGAATTCCCCAGAGAAGAGGTGAGATTACTGATACATCTTTCAACTAAAATCCCCCGCAGTTCAATTCAAAAGCGTGCACTCGAAATTCTTTTGAGCTGTTTCTATCTATAAATGTTGGATTAAATGTCACTTGGCACATGTTACTCTTACAACTTGTTTACAGTTTACTCATGTACAATCCTAGCTTCAAAACATTCAGGTCATTCTGTGAAACAGGTGCATTTTAGAGAGTTTCAAAATGCTTTTAAACATCCTCTGAAATATGTTTTTAAGTCTTAAGAAAAATAAAAATACATATTAATATATTTACTCTCTTATGGTCACCAAGGCTGTATTTATTTGATTAAAATCCAGTAAAAATGTAAGTTAAAATTATTCCTGTGATGCCATTTAATGTCACATGATCCTTTAGGAATCATTCTTATGTGATGATTTGGTGCTCAGGAAACATTTGTTATTATTATTAAAGTTGAAAATGTTGATGTTTATGTCCTTCTTTTTGTGGAAACCATGATACATTTTTTTCAGGATTATCTGATTAAAAGAAGTTTAAAACAATAGCATTTATTTGAAATAGAAATATTTTGCAATGTTATAAATAACTTGATCAATTTAATGAGTACTTGCTGAATAAAAGTATTAAATCTTACTGACCCTAAACTTTTGAATATGCATGTATATGTATATTAATAAAACTAAACATTAAACACTGATGAAAAAACTTCCTTTTAAAGTCACTTTTAACACATTTACAAGACACAAAAACTACCATTTAGATTAAATGACTTTTCTCATTTAAAAATATATATTTTATTGCTTAAAATAAATAGAATCTCCAAACAAAAATGACTCTTCTGTATCAACTCGGACAGATCTAGATCATCAATCAGTTAGAAATTAAAAATCATAGATGTAAAGACATCCTGAATGTGAATTTTGAACACACCACAGGTTAATCCACAATCACAACATTAAGCTTCTATTTTGCCACTTACAGGCCCAAGTCTAGGCAAAATGGCACCACAAGGGCACCAACTTCAACTCCAGACAAACTAGAGACTAACAAACAGTATAGTTTTTGAAAATAAACAGGGTGGAGCCAACTCTGAAACACTCTGATGATGTGTGCTAGTTCATTCCTGGCATTCACCATCCACAGGCATTCATTTTGTATTATTAAGGCTTGTTCTAATACCAGAGCAATCAGAGAGGAATCCAATTCAAGTGCTACTACCAAGTAACCTCAATTGACTTTCTTCAAGCCCTTCCTCCGCCGAGGAGGAACAGGAAGTGACAGTGGAGCGTTAACGGCTTGTCACTGCAATCTTCACCCTTCCCCCCGCCCCAAAGCATGTCCGTAAATGGACAACACTTTGCCCTCCATTCCCAGGACAAAAACACAGGCCCAGGGTTCACATAAAGCCTTGTAATGTCAAGGTAAGCACAGATTAACCTGGACAGTTTCCACTGCCTCCCCCATACACGCCTTCATTACATTTGAGAGTAGGTAAAAGGCTCTTGCTTTACAAGCAGGCTTGTATATAAGAGCTAATAAGTACACACAAATGGAGAAAGTAGCTGTTAGAGCACAGTTCAACCACGTTCGTTGTTTTAAACCAAGAAAGGTTAGTCAGTGGAAGCTGTGGTGGACCAACAATTCTCAGAACGGTCGCTAGTCTAAGCAACAGCTTTTAAGAGTCATAGTCATCGTTTCCAAAATCATGTTTCAGTTTAACGGCAGGTAAAGAAATAGTTAACCCTTCAAAACTAAACGGAAGTCAGTTTATTCACCTTTATGCTTTTCCAAACCTTCACGATTTTCTTCTGCAGAACACAAAATATGATATTTTGAACATACTTGTCCATTCATTGAGGTCCAAAACCCATTTGACCCAAAAGACTTACACTGAATAGAGAAAACAACATGGACATTTCAAAGTATCTTTTCTGTTCCAAAGAAGAAAGAAATGCATAATGGTTTGGAAAAACAGGAGGGTGAATTTTCATTTTTTAATGAACTATAATTGTAGATAACTAGTGAGTAACTGTTTTGCAGTTAAAAAAAAAAAAAAAAAAAAGATCTGAACCATTTCAAGAAGTAAACTTACAAAGATAAAGCTAAAGCTTGCTTTTGACAGATATACATGTTTTTTAAAACTTACACTCACCCCTTTTCATTTCCAAAAATAAGATCAGAGACTGATGAAAAATTAGGCCAAAGTTAAAACTTGGCCATTTTTATTACAAGTCACACATAGGTTTGAGCCCTCTTGGACTGTTGGGGTGGGGGACAAATAAATAAAAGCAACTTGATTTAAGGCAATTCTAAAGCTTAGACAGACCAGTATCAAGACAGGCGTTAACCACTATTTAAGCAAGCAGTGGTTTGGTTTTGCTGAAACTTTACCGTCCAACAAAACACCAGACTTACAGTTTGGGTTGGATGAACAAAGTTCTGGGTCTAAATGCAATTCAGCAATACCATTCTGGGATTTTTCCATAAACCACAGGTTCTTAATGTCATTGCTCTTTTTGTTCTATGTTAATACATCTGATAAGCAATAAATAAATACATTTTTAAATGTAAAACTGCATTAAAGACAAATAACGTTTGAGTGTCTTTACATTGCACCAAGTTCACAGTTCTGAAGTGTTGTTACATTCATCCAGCCAGAAACAGAACTGTAGTCCTGACAGGAGCTTGACCACCCGTTTCTGTGGGCAAAGAGGCATCCGATCACCTCTAGTCTTGGCCATGGCGATCACAATAAAAATAGAGCAACTTTTGCTGCCCATCTCGCCTTCAAGCGTCCATACGTTCCAGTCTCAGCAGCTGACGGTGCTCGGCTGCTGTTTGCTCACAAAGTCTGAGATAAAGTCAAACTCGTTCTGTCCCAGAAAGAGTTCAGGGAGTTCCTGCACCCTGTCCAGTCCTAGTTCCATGACCAGCGAGGTCAAAACCTCTTCGTCGATCAAATCGGCGTCCATGCCGTTGAGACTCAGAGCCGGGCCGGCCATATGCTGCATGTTGCTCAACTGGGCCTGACCCATGCGGAATTGCGCTCCATTCCCCATGTGGTTGCCATTCATGTGTCCCAGAGGGTGTCCATGGTACTGGGTGTTGAGTTTCTGAAGGTGCATGCTGGCCATGAGCTGTTGGGAAGTAAGACCTCCGCTCATGTACTGTTGTTGTTGTTGTTGTTGTTGTTGCTGCGGCGGAGGCTGTTGCTGCTGCGCTTGGTGCATGTGGTGATGCTGTTGATGCTGCTGATGCTGTTGAACGTGATGTTGCTGCTGCTGGCCCTGGTTGTTGAACATCATGTTAGTTGACTGCATTTGGTGGTGACCCATCTGTCCATTCATAGGCCCCACCATGTTGGCCCTCTGGCGCATGGCGGCCTCCATGTTTCCCTGAGGCCCCGCTCCATAGTGCATTATCTGTCCATTGGGCATTGCTCTCAGGCCGGGCTGGGGCGCATGTTGCTGGGGGCCCGCCTGCAGGCCTCCATTCATGCCCATCCGGTAGGCATGCAGACCCCCGTTACCCTGTCCGTGGTTCATTGGCATCATCATGTGCTCTGCCATAGAATCTCCCTTCAATGAAACAGATGATATTAGATTTAGAACTGGACTACTGACAACAGAAGTTCTTTTATGCACAAAGAAATCTAACAGTTTTTTTTGGCAACATTCAGCAAAGACTAAACTAATTTCCATTCTCATTGGACAGGTAGGAGAGATGTTTTTATTTTTTGCACCATCCAGCCCACCTGACTGCCTACTCAACACTGTACAACCTCTTAAGTCCTAATGATGCACATCCAAACAACACTTTTGAAATTGAGTGGAGTATTATTCTCAGTTCTAAACCTTTCACATAGCTTTGTCTAATTTTCATCTAAATAAATGCTAAGTATTTTTAAACGCTGTATCTAAACAATAAGGATAACTGAAAATGCTTCTTAATAAACCCGTTAATTTGTATAAAACGGAAAAAAAACATTAAACGCAATTTTTAAGCGTAATCCTGTACTTTACACACGGAAATTTAAAGAATGCACAACATCAATCTAAAGAAACTCATCGTGCATTGAAGCAAACAATGGATCTGCCACTGAGCCCTAAAACACTGGCGCTGTCTCAAAACCTATTGAGCTGCCTACCTAGAGAGCATTTGGGGCATCACAGGCGCGTAAAATGCCGTACGCGCTTACGACGCCTAAGATGCTGCCTAGATAGGAGGCACGCTGTGTTTTAAGACGCAGTCCGTGAGTTTCTCAAGCATTTTGAATCTCTTACCCCGTGTCCTGTGCTCAGTGACTCCGCCGCGGCAGGACAAATAAGCTTTATCTGTTCAAAAGCCTCTGAAGAATTACACTTTATATTCCACAAGGTGAAGCTTCATACTCCAGCGGACCGACGCACAAAAGAGCGCTGCTCACTATCTTCAAACGAGAGAGAGAGAGAGTGTGTGTGTTTTCTGGGTCAACTCCACGGGCTTATATACATGAGAAAAGCGGAGAGGTGGAGCTATCGTTCACTCTCTATCCTTTGTTGCCATTGGCCCTGCTGCTTAATATCAGTGTGCATAGAAACCCCTAGCGGTTTCTGTCAAACACTGGCCAATTTCTGTCCACAGTTTTGGTCTGTTTTTCTGTTTCTGATTTAAAACGAACAGGAAATCCCTGCCGAAGAAGTTGATCTGTCTGATGTTAAGTACAGCTTAAGTGCAAGATAGATAGATAGATTACTGGATGATAGATAGATAGATAGATAGATAGATTACTGGATGATAGATAGATAGATAGATAGATAGATCGATGATAGATAGAATTATAGATAGATAGATAGATAGATAGATGAGTGGATGATGGATGGACGGATGATAGATCGATAGACAGATAGATGAATAGACGGACGGATGATAGATAGATAGATAGATAGATAGATAGATGGATAGACGGACGGACGATAAATAGATAGATGATTGGATGATGGATGGACGGATGGACAGATGGAGAATAGACGGACGGATAATAGATAGATGGATAGATGATGGATAGATAGATCGATCGATGATTGATAGATAGATAGATAGATTACTGGATGATAGATAGATAGATTGATAGATAGATAGATCAATGATAGAATTATAGATAGATAGATGACTGGATGATGGATGGACGGACGATAGATCGATAGATAGATGAACAGACGGATGGATGATAGATAGATAGATGGATAGGTGGACAGACGATAAATAGATGATTGGATGGACAGATGGACAGATGGACAATAAATGGATGGATGGATGGACAGATGGACGGAAGATAGATAGATAGATAGATGGATAGACGGACGGACGATAAATAGATAGATGATTGGATGATAGATAGATAAACAATAAATGGATGGATGGACAGATGGACTGACAGACGATAGATAGATGAACGATAATTAGATAGATGAATGGATGATAAATGGATGGACGGACGGACAGATGGACAATAAACGGATGGATGGACAGACAGACGGATGATAGATAGATGGATAGATAGATGGATGATAGATAGATAGATAGATGGATGAATGGATGATAGTTGGATGGACGGACAGATGGACGATAGACAGATAAATAGATAGACGGATGGATGATAGACAGATAGATAGATAGATAAATAGATAGATATAGATGGATGGATGGATGAATGGATGATAGATAGATGGACGGACGATAGATAGATAGATAGACAGACGGACGGTCGGTCGGTCGATTGATCGATCTATCGATAGATAGATGGATGAATGGATGATAGATATAAAGATGGATGGACAGACAGACAGACGGACGGACGATAGATAGATATAGAATGTTTCAATAACTCTTTGTGTATCTAAACCTAGATAAGAAATATATCCACTCTGGTTGTTGACAAAACATTTATAGTTTAATCATCCTAATGCTTATCTGTCCAGTTAAATATATGTCCTTACGTGTTGTTCTCCAGAGCTGTTTTTGTTTTGCTCATTGTGAGAGCTTATACATTAGTGTGAGTGTGTGTGATCTGGCGGCTCTGTGGCAGTCCATGTGACCCAGCGCTCGCTCTGCTGTGCCGTGTCTTTGCTGGGTGAGAGAGAGGGGAGGGGAAAGGAATGCTGGTGCTATTCTGGGCCACCGGCTGAAGTGGTGGTGGTGCAAGCTTGGGCTCCATGTGCAACTTATTGCAAGTTGCAGAGCACAAGGCAAATAGCGGGGCAGCTTCTTGGTTCTGACGATCTTGATGAAGACAGTGTAACATAGCAAAATGGACCCTGATCACTTGCTCTGAACACAACAACACTGGGCTTGTCTATTTGAGACAACAGGGAATCAACATTCTCTGTTTTGTCACAATAGCTCTCTGTTTACTCAGAGGTCAGCACTGGTCAGAGGAGAACCTCACACCTCTAAAGTGCATTATCTCTTGACAAATTAACATCTCAATTCCACTGCCTTTGTTTTGTGTTATTACCAAGACCTTGGGTGTAATTTGTATGATAATCTGTTCGCACCTTCAACAGCTTGCTGCACTTCTAAAGTGTTAAAAGACACATTTTGTGGTGTTAAGAAATATGGGACAGAAGTCACATCACATTATAGGTCAAAGATAAGTTATCATGATAAGTATAAACTGACAGATCAACTAAAAAGTTCAGCTTGTAGAAAACTGAGTGACAAGATCATCTTAAGTAAGACCAGCTAGTTCTTCATTGTTTCTTCCTTGTCAACCAAAGGTCATCTGGAAGCACAGTTTAAAACTGTATGTATGATTATAATACTAGTCATGTTAGTATGGATCATCTTTATTACTATTTCTTTCATTTTTTTGTAGTAGATTGTTTTGAGTTGTTTATCTTGTCAAGAAATTTCATTCAGTTTTTATCTGTAAAGAGAGAAGACGTAGCATGTCCAGACTAGTGCTAATGGGGATCCAAATAAAGCATACAATACAAAGACTTTCACCAAGCTGTTTATACTCACAAAGTGTAAGATCCACAAGATCTCAGATTTTAATAATCATTTATCTAGAGTCAGGTGTTGTGATTCCCTAATAGTATAAACCAGCTGTGGTTAAATCAATATTTCAGTAAGAATAATCACAGCACATATTCACAATTACCTGTGCATTAGACCTCATCCGCTCCTCGAGGCTGATGCACGGTCCATTGAGAACTCAGCTGTGTTAGCTGCTTATTTACCTACAATGGCACAGCTTTACGAAGGTGCACATGTAGACATGGAGGATTAATGTCTATTGACACAAACAATTCAAACATGTGATTAAGCCTAAACAACTAGACGTGCCCATGGATGTCAGCACCACAGCCCTGAAGTTAGTGGTTTAGCGTCCAGCTTAGACATCTAGTTTTGCAGGCTTGTTTGTACAGTGTGCGTCTGGTCGGCCGCGGGCTCATCCTCCCCCACACCTGATTAGCAAAGAAGCTGGAGGAGGGGCCGGCCAACTGCCACCAAGAGCCGCCTGCTAGAGGACTCAAAAGAGGCTAAATGCAGCTGATAACATACAGAGACTGTACGTGTAAAACTGACAGTTTTATCAAGCTAGTTTTACTCCCATTTACATGTTCACCAAAGAACTATTGTTTGTTGTGGAGATGCAGCTGTAGGCTTCTATTTGACCTTTTTATGTCTTAAAGGGATAGTTCACCCAAAAATCAAAATTCTGTCAACCTGTAAGAGCTTCATTCATTACACAAAGATATTTATGATGAATTCTGAGATCTTTCTGAGCCTGCATAGGCAGCGACGCAGCTGACACGTTCAAGGCCCAGAAAGGTAGTAAGGACATCATCATTAAAATAGTCCATGAGACATCAGTGGATTAACCGTAATGTTATGAAGCTTATGTTAAGCTTAAGCTAATGTTATGGTTCAACTGTTGAAATTGTTGAATAAAGTTACTTTTGCTTTCTTTGCGCACAAAAAGTATTCTCGTAGCTTCATAACAGTACAACATAACAGTCACATGGACTATTTTAACAATGTCCTTACTACCTTTTTGGGCCTTGAACGTGTCAGTTGTCTTTCTGTCTACACAGGGTCAGAAAGCTCTCGGATTTCATCAAAAATATCCTAATTTGTGTTCCAAAGATGAAGTCTCACAGGTGAGTAATTAATGACAGAATTTTCATTTTTTTGGTGAAGTATCTCTTTAATTCACATTCTTGGTCTTATTCTAATTGAGTCACCAGTGCAAACTATATCAAAGACATAGAAAAGTTTGTCTTCAGAAACTTTTATCAATATATAGGAACTTGCTCTTCATCTGAAATGATTTTGCCTTTGTGCTCGGTCACTGAGTCCTTTCAGCCCACTGGACAGCCAATATTGGTAACCAATAGCTAAATAGCTAGGCATTGTTGTAACTCGTTCTGGCTTCTTTGTGAAATGTGACACCCACTTTTCAACATCCAATCAATTTTTGAAATCCCGTCCTACAGTTTTTGCTGTCAAATAGCTTTTTAAATTTGGAAATCTGCATCGCTACCTAGGCTCATTGGAAATACGTGCCTCTATATACATTTCTGCAAAACTGAAAAAATCTACCTATATGTACGAATCTCTCCAACTTCCAGTTGAAATGAACACTAGAAGCAGTAAAACTTCACACAAAGTATGATTTACAGCTACAGACTTTTGATTAATAAAGTCTAATTTTCACACAATTACTTGCAGAATATTATGTTAGAACTTCAAAACAATTTTAACACCCTGATAAAAACTGATACTTTTGAACATATATAGCTTCATAAGCAGTGGTTTTCTAATTTAGTAGGTTTGCTTGGTAGCTCACATGATATGGCGTTACACTTAAGAGGAGAAGAGCTCAGGTACAAACCTGAAGCTAGAAAGTTAAAATAGCACGGCTGCATCAACAAATGCGTTTTTAATATCACTGTTAACACTAAGATAGCATGCATACGTCTGCAGGATGTCTGTTAAAGATCACTTGATCTGGAAAGCATCTGCTGTGTACAAACATCTGACAGACATCTGTAAGATGTCAGTTTTACATACATTCTAAATCATAAAGACATCTAATAGACGTCTATTTGACATCTGATAGGAAACGTCCAATAGATGAACTGTAGATGAGTAAACACTAAAACACAAAAAGTCTTGCAGATGTAAATGCAGATGTCAAATAGACGTCTCCGAGATGTATGTGTGCTATCAGGGTATCGGGTAGGTTTAGGGTTGGGTTTGTTGTAGGGGATATTTCCAGCATGACAGAGCATTAACCTTCCTGATAGCACACGTACATCTCAGAGACATCTATTTGACGTCTGCATTTACATCTGCAAGACGTATTTTTTAGAGTGTTTGCTCATCTGCAATACGTCTATAGGACGTATCCCATCAGATGTCAAAAAGACGTCTATTAGATATCTTTAAGATGTTTATGATTCAGAATGTATGTAAAACTGACATCTTATAGACGTTTGTCAGATGTTTGTACACAGCAGATGTTTTCCAGATCAAGTGATCTTTAACAGACATCTTCAAAGAATCCTGGAAAAAAAAAGGTTTCTAGAAAAATTTTAAGCAACAAAGCTGTTTTCAACATTGATAATAATAATAATAAGAAGAAGAAAACAAATCAGCATATTAGAATGATTTCTGCAAGAGTATGTGCTTAAGACCAGAGTAATGTCTGCTAAAAATTTAGACTTGCCATCATAGGAATAAATTGCTTGTTTAAATACATTAAATATATACAGGTATTCTTAATGGCAATAATATTTTAAAATATTACACACATTTAAAATATTTTAGTGTTTTACTGTATTTTTAATCAAAAAATGCAGCTTTTAGTGAGCATTCTTTCAAAAACATTTTTCCAATCCCAACCTTTTGTATATCACATTGTAGTAATAAAGAGAGCTGCAAACTTTTTTATCGCTGTCTTAGAAAATCATATACAGTGTGCTACAGCATATGTACGAGTGTGTTTGTCCCTCAGACACTTTGCCCCGCTTTGCTATGAGAGGATCAGACTCTGTCCCAGCCACCCCAACCCCCTCCAACCCAGTTACAGAAACACTTCACTATCTACCTTGTTTATTTAGCTCCAAAGTGACCCCTCGCTCTCTGTCTCTTTCTCTCTCTCAAAAGTTGCGCAGCTGGATATTGCTGCGAAGCTGTTGTTTTCACCCTTGTGTTTTCAATTGATTTCTTAGTAAGGGCTAGCAACTTGTTTTCATCAGTATTCTGACATAAATTCTCTGCAAATTGGAAGTAGTATGTGTCACCAGGGTCACATTAGGTCAGGTTTTGGGTGCTGGCTGCCTTACAAGTGTACTCCCAGTAAATACGTGATGCAATTATGAGTTGCAACAGTTCAATTTAGCTGTGCAATTTGTTGTTGACGTCCATGGAATGCTAAAAACAGTGTATATCAGTCAGAATATTTTATACGTGACGAGCTGGGTTATTTTTGTATTGGTCTTGCAAAAGACACGTCATATGGCTGTATTGTAAGAAAACCTGTGCTTTATCTTGTGACTAGTCCCTTAGCTTGTTACGCTACAATTAGGGCATAGTTCAGATTTTCCCAAGACCGCTTGTATGACAGCAGGAGCGGGACCTTCTACTGTTTCACCAAAACAGAAACACACCTGCTGGGCTTCAGAGAATCTTCTCCCCACCCCCACTCATCCAACCCTTCCCCCAAGACCATGCATATCCATAATGCTTTGTCTTATTCTACAGATCAACTTCTCCTGAAGCACCAAGACTTAACACACACTTAACAAAATAAAGAGCGTTACCACCCACTCAAGACACGGGCAATTGAAGGTGTTCATCTCAGTGCTCTAGAACCAACACAGGCGTTTCCTTATAAAGCTTAGCGGTTGGCCCATAATCACCAAGCTGCCTGTTGGAGCATTCGCAGGTAATTAAGGAAAAGATGTTCTCAGAAGATCAGGATGGCAGCACCATCTGCTATTTTGTTGGCTGCTTAAACAGTGAAGTTGGTTAGCGTACTTGACATTTGGCTACGTGCAGACTTTGTGAACTATAGTTCTGGTGGTTTCAGCACCTGCAGACCCAGTTTTGTTCACGCAAAACAATCTGTTTCAGTTGTGATCTGTGCACCATTTTTGCATGATCTTGCCCTCTGACAGAAAAGCTGACTGGTGCAGCTGTGAGACCTGTACGAATCCACGTCCTGCATGGAGCTTGTGTTGTTTTTCTAAACGTGTGTGACTCAGTGTTTATGACTCTCGCTGTATGTACAGTAAAGCAGGTTTTGATAGAAGGCATTGTGGGTGCTCACAGCCTTGAATGTATAACAACCAGAAAGTCCTTGAAACTATTAAACAATGTTTAATACATGAACGAATCGAAAAATACATGAACGAATCAAAAAAAAAAAAAAAAAAGGAAAAAATGTGGGTGCCCATAGCCTTGAACCAGACATTCTTCAAAACTACTAAACAATGTATTTTTTTTTCTTTTTGGTGACTAATCTTCTTTAAATAGAAATAGAAGCCAGTTTCCACCACTGCATAAAAAAAATGTTAAATGGTAATCGTGACTTTTTAACTCACAAGACTTTTTTTTCTCGCAATTGCATGGTATAAACTCACAGTTACAAGTTATAAAGACAGTATTGTGTGATATAAACTCACAATTAAGTCAGAATTGTGGGATACAAACTCGCATTTGCAAAAAATTGCAATTCTGACTTTATAACTTACAAGTGCGTTTATATCATACAGTTCTGAGAAAAGTCAGAATTGCGAGACAAAAACTCGCAATTGCGAAAAAAGTCAGAATTGCGAAATACAAACTTGCATTTGTGAGAAAAGTCAGAATTGCGAGACAAAAACTCGCAATTGCGAAAAAAGTCAGAATTGCGAAATACAAACTTGCATTTGTGAGAAAAGTCAGAATTGCGAGACAAAAACTCGCAATTGCGAAAAAAGTCAGAATTGCGAGATACAAACTTGCATTTGTGAGAGAAAAGTCAGAATTGCGAGACAAAAATTCGCAATTGCGAAAAAAGTCAGATTTGCGAGATAGAGAAAAGGTCAGAATTTTAAGTTTTTATCTTGCTATTCTGACCTTATAACTTGCAAGTTTGAGTTTATAATACGCAATTCTGAGAAGAAGTCATAATTGCAAGACAAAACTCGCAATTTTGAGTAAAAAAGTCAGAATTGCGAGATAGAAACTTGCATTTGTGAGAGAAAAAGTCAGAATTGCGATTCAGATTTTTTTCTCACAATTGCGAGTTTAGTCAGAAATGCGAGATAAAAACTCGCCATGACTTTTTACTTTTTTTTTTATTGAGTGGCGGAAACAAGCTTCCATAAATAGATGTGTGTGAGATAAAATATAAGATAAAATATTTTGGGTTTTTTGGTTTTAAAAGTTAATACAAATAAATTTAGGGTTAATAATAAAAAAAAATTATATACATTTTTAAAATTCAGATTGAATACAAAAATGCCAAAAATTATATTGTAATATTTATATACTGTTGAGAGGGTCAGGACCTCTGAGGTGTGACAGGACAGAATCTGGGAGGATACAGATATTTAATATGTTTAAAACTTCTTTTCCTGCTAGGTTAACTTTTTTCATGCTAGTTAAATAGTTTAATCTTTAAAACAAAAAGTACTTGTTTGTGCCATCTTAAAATTTTAAGTTAACAAAAATCAGTCGTCACTCAGTACAACTTAACATTTCAAATTGACTAAACTTAAAATGTTATGGCAGCAAGAACACATTTTTTTAAGTTGAAGCAACAACAGTTTTCAAAAACTTTGTGCATATAATGCTTTAAAAAAGTCACAAGACAACAGAGTGCATTCATAAGAAGTGTTTAAAAGAGAACATGTATTAATTCTTAATGTGCTTCAGCGACCATATAACTAGTGGTTGATATATATATAATTTAGTTTTTTGTGATCTAAGATAAATTGAGCTGAAAACACAGGCACCAAAACTGCATTGTAACCCAATTTTTTCCCTGATTACTGTCACACTGAAATCACCCAATTCTACGTTAGCTGTCAAAACCACCTTGTAAACTGTAACTATAGTGAAGTGCTCTCAGTTTTATTTTCCTGTCATCATCAAACAGCGAAACTAAAGTTTGATTCTATCTGCACCCCCCCCCGCCCCTTATTTTGTGTTGTGGTGGTGAAGTGGCTGTGGGGGTGGGGGTTTGTTATTGTTCAGACTTCTCATACGAGAAATGTCTATAAATACATGCAGTGCTTCCTCTTGGTGAACAGAACGCCCCATCGCTGGGAAGTGGAGGATGCTGGACATGGTGAGTCAGGGCCATGGGAGAGGACAGTGGGTGGATACACGGCCACTAAGGAAGAGTCTTTCGCTTTTGCGCGAGAGGGTCTTGTTTCAGGGAGCGAGAGCGGCGTTCGACTTCTCTAAACCCCTTTTAGACAGTGCCACATCCTGTTGAGAGCAGCCCTGCAAATGAAACTAGATTAACTTCACTGGATTAACCGAGGTCAATGACACCTTGCTGCAGATAAAAACACTGAAATATTATATTAAATTAAAATGGTCTATACTGTACCTGTTCAGAAATACACCTCAGTGCTGAGATTCCCTTTCCACTGTTAGTAAATCACGGTTTACTCCACTGTTATCCATGACTAGGTACTGAAAGTCTCGATTGGTAGTGGGTTATGGAGACAAGGCTATCCATCAGTTCTCGTTCTGTGGATACAAGGCAGAAGTCAGTACAGGAGATCAGTGACGCACCACTACGGTGTCACTATAGGTTTGCTTTTATTACAAAATAACCAAAAGCTCTGCAGCAAGCCATAAATGCTCTCCAATTAAAGTAACTGCATATTAAACATCCTGCATTAGTATTAGTAATGCATTACAATGTATGCAATATTGACACAGGATGCTTTTGGTAAAAATAAAATAAAATAATTGTTCAGGTACAAATTGCACTTAAGAATGGACCTTATTATACCTGCAATTATTTATCAACAAACACCTTTAACAGACTTAAAAGAAACAATTGTTTCACCAATAAGCATAGTTTGGTAACTGATTTAAGGTTTGTAATTTTAACAACTGCAAAATAAAATATAAAATAAAATAAAATACTTACTTTATTCCTTTAGTAGACTTTGATAGACTTTCCAAGTAATGGTTGTTTCAACAATAAGTAAATATTGTTTGGGAATTGATTTTAAGAATGTTATTAATCAAATCAAATCAAATCAAATAAAAGTAATGGCTGTTTCAACAATACGTAAATATTGTTTGGGAATTGATTTTAGGTTTGCCATTAACAATTGAAAATAAAATAAAATAAAGTAAAATAATGAAACTTTCAGGTACAAACTACCTTCAGTAGTCTTTGACAGATTTTCCAAGTAATGGTTGTTGTTTTAACAATAAGTAAATATTGTTTGGGAATTGATTTTAACAATGTTATTAATAAAATAAAATAGAATAAAATAAAATAAAATAAAATAAAATAAAATAAATCTGTTTCTGCCACTGAATTAAAAATTTAAAAAGGTAATTGTGACTTCACAAGACTATTTTTCTCACAATTGGGAGTTTACATCACATAATTCTGACTTCTTTTCTTGGAATTGTGAGATATTAACTGACAACTGTGAGTTATAAAGTCAATATTGCGTGATGTAAACTCATAATTCTGAGAAAAAAAAAAGGCAAAATTGTGATATACAAACTTGCATTTGTGAGAAAAAAAGCCTGAATTGTGAGACAAGTAAAATAAAATAAAATTTATATTATTTAAAAAAAATAAAATAAAATAAAGCAACACAAAATAACATAAGTATTATGGTTTGGGAATGGATTTGGGAACTGTGTCATATTAGTAGGTTCCAAATTAAAACAAGGTTTGTCATGTTTCATAAAAGAGATCCACAATTACAAGAAATAGAAAGTAAATGAGTGACTTTTTACGTTAGGAGGAACTAGGCAGTGATTCCTTGCCGCGGAAACTCCCATACGCACTCACCAATGCTACCTCTCTGTGAGTGTCATGTTTATTCAAAAGATGACAAATGCTCTTATCAGCGAGTGCTGGATGTAATCTTTAAATGTTTGTGAATCTCCAGTCATTTGTGTCATTCAGGGATTATTAACTGTGGGTATTTTCCACAGGAATTTCATTACTGGGGTTTTGGGCTGTAAAAGAGAGTATTTGCATATGGGATGTAATAGAGCACAGTGGTGACATTTTAATTCAGCCATTGTTTGTTGACATTTGAAAACGGCCATATCTACCCATTGTGTTATCGCAAGTTCGAAAACATCGAAACCACCACACCACTGGGAAACCCTATTTAACGGCAGAAAAATTAAGTAGGTTAGTAACGATTACATAGGTGTTATTTTTCTATGCCTGTGATTTCAATCTCGCATTATAATTGACTGACGTTTAGGATATTTTAATGTATTTTCACTTTCGTTTAGTGAATCATTTTCCAATCTCCGATCTGAAGGCACTTGGCATGCAGCCATGACACAAGATGGCTGGCAGCCTGAATAAACTGAGAGAGTGAAAGGGACCTGTATGGATAACAGATAAGTATCTTGCGTGAGAATCCTCGGGAGACGAGACGAGGTGGGAGAGAGCGAGAGAAGAGCTGAGCGTGCAGCGGCGCTAAGAATGCTGCATGAATCTTTTATTATCCCCTAGCCCAGTTAATGAGGTGCTGCTTCTTTAATAATTAGCGGGGAGACTGAGGCGTATTTCCATAGCAGAGCCTAAGGATGCAGAGGGCATCGGGGACGCTTCGAAGAATGTGGGACGCATCGGAGACGAGCTGGAAACCTCACGCTGAGCTGAGAGACAAAGATACACACGTGTGTTTTCAGATGTATGCGTGTGTGCAGAAGTTTGCTTGGGAAATGAACGCTTCGGTTTGGAATCCAGAGGAACTGAGGGGGGTGTTTACATTTGCTCTAACTATCCGATTGAGATAAGACCAAAAACCTCGATGCCTCAGGAGGTGGTTTGAGAGACAAGAAAATGCATTTAGACTTGGGAGTCATCTGGTTGGTCATATGTAAACTTTACTCCTCCCAAATGGAAATATGTCAACGTAACAACTGCCTTACAGTTCACATTACAGTGAGTAATCATGGATGAGACACTTGACGCATAACTAACTGACACACAAAATTACCAAATAGGCCCAATGAAATGTTCAGAAGTTGCAAGGTGCTCTTTTCAAGGCTGAAGCTGCCTGTTGCGGACTTGTGGAAAATGAAAAGTAATTAAATTAAATAAAAAATTAAAATATAAAATAAAATAAAATAAATAGGCTTAAATGGCATATTGAGGATTTGTGGAGAATAAAAAATGAACAATAAAATAAAATCAAATAAAATGAAATCGAAGAAATAAAATAGTAAATAATATTTAAAATAAAATAAAAAAATTAAATAAAACACTTATTTTTTATTAAATAAAAAACAAAATAAACATTTTAAAAATATATAAAATAAAACAAAATAGGCTTAAATTGCATCTTGAGCATTTGTGGGGGGAAACAAAACTAAAAATATAATAAAATATAATTGGATTTAAAATTCAAAAATAAATTAAAATAAAAATGTTAAAAAATATAATATAACATTAAATGAAATAAAATAGGCTTAAATGGCATATTGAGGGTTTGTGAAAAATAAAAAACTAACAAAATAAAATAAAAATGTAAAAAAAATTAAATTAAATGAAAAAATAATGGCATATTGAGGATTTGTGGAAAATAAAGTAATTAAATTAAATTAAAATTGAATGAAATTTAAAACATTAAATGGTAAATAATATTTAAAATAAATTAAATATGTTAAAATAAAAAATTAGGCTTAAATGGCATATTGAGGATTTGTGGAAAATAAAAAAAGTAATTAAAATTAAAATATTAAAAAAAAAAAAAATTGGCTTAAATGGCATATTGAGGATTTGTGGAAAATAAAAATTAATTAAATGAAATAAAATTAAATTAAATTTAAATGGAATTAAATCTAAAAAATAAAATTGAGGATTTGTGGAAAATTTAAAAAAGTAATTAACATAAATTAAAATTAAATGAAATCTAAACAATAAAATTGTAAATAATATTTAAAATAAAATTAATGAAATTCATTTATTAAAAAATGAATGAATGAATAAAATATAGTAAAAATGTAAAGAAAAAAAATAGGCTTAAATAGCATATTTAAGATTTGTGGAAAATAAAAAAAGTAATTAAATGAAAATTAAATGAAATCTAAAAAATAAATAAGTAAATAATATTTTAAAAAATAATAATTAAAAGGTTAAAAATCTAAAATAAAATAACAAATTTGGGAGAAAATAACAGATTTGTGAAAAATACAATAATTAAATTAACATTAAATGAAATCTAAAAAATAACATTGTAAATTTTACTAAATAACATTGAAAATAAAATTAAATTAAATTACAAATAATAACATTTAAATTTAATTAGAAATAAAATAAAATAAATTAAATTAAATTTAAAATGTTTAAAAATATTAAAAAAAAAAAAAAAATTAGGCTTAAATGGCATCTGGCACTTGCGCTTATTCATGCCCAAGTTGCAAGAATGTAAGCTCCCTGTACTGTTTCATTAAAACACACAAAAACACCCAACATACAAAAGAACAAGCCAAGAGCCACATTCTTGACACCCAACCCCATTACCCTCCCCCACTAATATCCACCCACCCCTCCCCCAACAGAGCACACCGGCCTGCGTTCACACACACACAGACTCTCAGGGGCGGGCCGGCTGTGCAGCTTGCCCTCGATGTGTGTATATGTGTGTGTGTGCAAAGTGGAGAGGGGGGATGTTTTCTCTTTAGACAGCTAATTGACTCACAGATGTCAGGATGAGCCGACAGAGGGGTGTCAGTGCAACACACACACGCAGTCAAAACGGTCTGCAAACAAATCTGTTATGGCCACGTCAAGGGCCTAGTTCTTCTGGTATAAATAAATCCAAGGCACAAACAGAGTTCGCAGAGCAAGAGCGCACGACCGCGAGCCAATCAGTCCTCGTACACGCACGTGCATGCGAACCAAAACAGACACACAACACCTCGTGAGACGCATTCACTGCTGCCAACAAACCAACCCCTGCTGTAACTCAACCTGAGATGATGTCTTGAACAGCACACCACAACTTTGCTCTATTATGAAGAGACTTGTGTATAATCTATAATGAAGCGTTCCCCAATGTAAAGTCACATTCATTTTCTGCAAGTAGAAAACCATAGGGATAACATAAAACTTTTAAACTTTTAACACTACCCTGTGTTGTGAAATCATTAATTTATATATATATATACTTATACAACAGTTCTTTCTGGTCCTCGAATCTGATTGGCTGAGAGGAGTGCGTATTCTAGTGATATCAGAACTCCAACCATGCAGGACAAAACACATGCATCAGATTTGATCGTGAGATTTTCGCATATTTTGGATTTTTTGAAAAACCTACTTTTGCAAACTATTCGTAGGTTTTTAGCCTGATCGCAACCAAACCAGTGCAGAAAGATTCTCTGGAGCGAATATCAATAATTAACAAAAAAAAGTTTAACTTTTGAATCGCCGTCACGAAGGGACGCCAAAACGTTCGAAAGGGGCGGGGCCACTTTTAGTAAAATGCCTATATGTCCTAAACGGAATGAGATCTCCTTACCAAACTTAGAACACTTATGTACGAGCTCAATCTGAGGTCACAGGAAAAAAATCGTGGAGCTTGGCCACTTGGTGGCGCTATAAGAGGGAAAAAACATAAAAATGGCTATACCTATGCAATTATTTGTCCTATCAACATGAAAATCGTTGTGCATGGTCTTGGTCCAAAGTGCCACATTAAGGACATTTGCGAATGTCAAAAAACAATGGCCACGATTGGCAGATGAAGTTTGAGCACCTGTTAGACAAGGTTAACAAAGGCTGATTGGAACGAAACTTGATAGGTCTGTTTGACTCACGGCCCAAAGGTCTGAGAGAACTCTGAATGAAATCAGCCACTGGGGGGCAAAATTGCATTTTTCAAGGGCGTAAGCAATTGTACGTTGCACAGTTTTTTACACATGCACAAAACATTTGAATCATATAATAGAACTCCTCATTCCAGACAACTTCGGCTCTAGGACCACTGCTGTCAATCAAATCGTTTTAAAAAAATAATTGAGAAGATGTAAAAAACCTGCTTTTGTCAACTAGTCCTAGGTTTTCCACTCAATCTGGAAAAAAACACTGTAGTTTTTAATTGTCTAAAATTATCCTTTGGGAGGCTATAATGGGGTCGTTTAGAAAAGGGGCCTGTCCGAATTTACCCAAAATCCTAAATAGCCTAAAGGAAAATTCAAAACTTCACAAAACCTGGTGAGCACATGCGACAGGTGATTCTAAACAAGCATGTATATTTTTAAGGAGATCTGACCACAGTTGGTGTTATAGCAGTCATAACCATTAAAAAACATATTTCTATGGAAAATTACCTGGATTTGCCAAAAATGCTTAAAATGATTGTTTAAATGATTGTGTTAGGTGCTTACAATCTTGCTAAATAATGTCTTTTTTCACATGTGCTTAAATGCCTTAAAGTGCTTGAACCCCTGGAAATCAGTGCTTGCAGCTATATTTTATAGAAATAATAACTGTCACCCATCCAGTCATCGGGACGCTTAAGTTTACTTCACCATATTACAAATAAATCCAAATCTAATCATGACAAACTATATATTGTTGGAAAGGTCTAAGACTCCTAAATAGACTCCTAAATAGATGTTTTACCACTGTTTTGTGTTACAAATTATGTAAGAAAAGTAATAGATTAATTTATAATTTCTGCACCTCAAAAATCTACATCCTAACAGGAGTTCTGACCTTGTCACAAAAAAACTTTCTACGTTGCCTTTTTTCCTGTCACGCTTTAGAAATCATAGGAAATTATGTGTCAATTGAAAACTAAAAAATCTCAAAATTCATCCTTTGAAAACCATTTTAAAATCAGACATTGCATTACCATGGAAAATGTAAATCAAAATCATATTGCAAAATGTTTTTGTTCATGAATTATAAAAAATTAAGTTTGGGAAGTGCATTTTCACGTCTATTTTCAAAAATGGGAGTGACAGTCAAAGGGTTAATAATGATGGTGAATTTAGTTACGATGGCGACAAGAGAGACAAGATATATTGAAAGAGACTGAAACGGTGTTGTAAACAAGGAAGTTATTTTTACTTTCAACAACACCTTGTAAGATGCAGCCAACAAATGCACTGAGAATTAGAAGTCAGATGAAAGGATAGTGCAACAAAGATATCGCTTTTTTCAGTGGACATTCAAGCTAATGTTTTATTGTGAATATAAGACTGAGCTGAAGAATGAATGCTGTATCAGATGCAGGTAATCACACTTGCTTGGATCATTTCAATGGCAGAGGGTAAACCAACTCCAGGGTAAGGCTAAAAGCAGCCAAACCTATTAACTACAAACATCATAAACTCGTCTTTTTAGGAAAGAACCAGACATGGATGTCATGTAGGCTAATAAAATATTTTTAATGCGACTGAATTTGTGTTTAATGCAATTACGGTATAATAAAAACATTAGAAATTGCTAATTATAACATTTCATTTCCACGGTTATTCAAACAGCGAATAAATTATATACATAAAGCAACTTTATCACTAACTTTGATCTATCATTAGCTTAAGCACTCTCAAAAAGCAAATTTATTGTTATAATCACTAAAGCTGTCTACACTGTGAAATTAATCTCTTACTTATATTGTACGTACATTTGCGCTCAGTTGTTTATGCTGAGAGAATTCAAGAATTGCCCGCACTCAACAAAACTGATGAGTTTCAGCGATGACTCATCTGAATGCCTCTGATTGGCCATAGCATTCCTAAGCTCAACAGAATCGTGTGTGATTGGTCATAATGCGCAACACTATAAAAATGCCTAAAAAGAATTACGGTGCAACATGAGAAGATCTTAATTTAATGCTGCAATCAACACTTTCTATTAATTTTCACTTTGTTTGTGCAGGGGCATTTTTGTGCAATTTAGTGGCATTTTTTGGCCCAAGTCTTTGTGGCCAAGGCAAGGCTTACACAAGCTCTGCCTATGCTCTCATAATACTCTACTACACATAACACACTGTAATACAATAAGCTTTTAATGAACCAATTCAACATTCCTTCATTACTAGTTCTAAAGTGATGTTTTTGAATTAGTAACAGAGGCATGGACTCAGCTGTTAAACTGTCAAAATGAGATTTGAATCCATGGTGGAAGGAAGTAGTTCACACCAAAGAGGGTTTTTAAAGACACTCAGTTGTTGTTTCCTATGTACTCACACACTCATGCTGTCTAACTGTTGTATGTAACGCAATATCACACTCGTAGATGTGCATATGGGTAATATACAGCCACAATGCATGGCTACTTGTGTGATATTGCCTAATATAAAAATAAAATATTAAATACAACACATATAATCTATTTTATAAGTGTATAAAGTAGTCTTATTGTAATTTTTCTAGTTTTCATAAGTGTTTCTAGTCAGAAATATGATTCATTTTGGAGTTGGTTGGTTCGGTTCGTTTCAAGGCATATATTTTTTCATATTAAATCTTTTTTTTTTTTTTTTTTAAATGTCAATGCTGAAAATGAATAGGAATAATACTTGTGGAACCAAGGCCGCTGAAATTGTGGGTGGCCATTGTTGCGTTTTATTGAGAACAGACATCTTGCTGCACAATATAGCCAGTTTTGTGTCAAAAGAATCCATACTTGTCTATTTTAAGAGGGGTTTTTTTTTTTTGGAATTGACGGCATAGCTTTGTTTTTGTGTCTGATATAAGATTACATTATTACGGTCATATGATATAATGATGTCATGTTCTATCCGCTTTGATGATGTCACGGCAGTTGTTATCAGAAATAATCAAAGGCCTTGAGCCTCATGAAAAACAAGCACACCCTCTTATGCACTCCTACACACTCTCACACATGTATTAAGAAATCCCTGTGTTGTTTTGCATTGCCATACCACACATAGCAAATCCCCTCACCAGACAAAATATCACGCAGAATCGACAAGAGAAAAACACGCTAGAAAACAACTCAACCCCTCCACCTTTACTCAGTGTTACTGTATGTGTCATTGCGAAAACATGCAACTGCCTGTGCCACAAGTTGCCTAAATCTCAGCTGAATGTGAGCCAAAACTCACGCTGGATGTTGAGTCAACCCTGTGCACTGCCCACAAGTGCAAAGTTTGTATCCTGTTATTCCACTCACCCACGCTGCTGTTGTTGTCATCCTTTGCTAGGAAACTGTGGGGGAGATGGCCGGTGCCACCAGCAGGGTTTCACTTCCAGTACTGTGGAGTGACAGAAGGCTGGAGAATGTAACAGGACACACCGAAGGGCAAAAAAAAAATGTAATTAGTATTTTGGTCTTCCTGTGTATGAATGTCATTACATAACAAGGTATCAAACAATGTTTGACATACTTGCATGCAAAAATAGGTTTCAAAATAAATCTGATTTTGTTCAGAATTAAGAAAAAAACATATGGTTGACAAACGTTGGTGGAATATGTCTATAGTTAGTAGGATAAACAAACCTTTGGTTACTTTTCTAGGACACCTGTGTGAACGTAAGGGGAAATGACTCCACTAAACATGACCTTGGGACCAGCTGGTTAAAAGTAAGTTAAAAAAGTTTTGAGAAAAGGTCTTTTGGAGCCTGTATGTTCTCTCAAAACAAGTGGAACTTCAAAAAAGATTAAATTCACTTCATTTAATTCATTCAGTTCAGTATTAAATTAAATTCAAATATGTATTCAACATCTCTGATGGGTTTTTCCTTATTGAGCTTACCATAATAGAGTTAGCTTGTCATTATAGAGACAGAGCTACACTGAAGTCGCAATAAAACGGAAGTAGCGACAGATACTTCTGTTTTTTAATGTACAGCTTATTGAAAAAGAAAATAGTGTAGGGCAGGTTCTTCTATATTTATCATTTGTCAGTTGGATTTTGCAATGTCGCCATTATATTCAGCAATGAAGGCAGTCTAAATACGAGCTTGTAGTAACCAGCGCATTAACATTAAAGATTGGAGAAGTTCAGCATACATCATCGTAGTGAAGTCTGTCATTTCACTGTAATTTGACATTTTAATTAAAAATGACAAGGTCAAAAAAAAAAAAAGATCCATAACATGCATTTATAAAATAGACTGGGTAAATTTTCTTTTAATGCCAACTAACACACAAAAATGTGTTATCATTCAAGCAGCTAACTATAAACATGTTGATAGTTTAACTAACCCGCTTAGTAAGACTCATTTCAAACTGACAGTAGTTGACCTCAAAGAGTCGTAGAGGAAGAATTTGTCCTAATATCCACCGTATTGCCCCTTAGTCGACACTTAAATGATTTTCTTACTAGTATTATTGTTGTTTACAATTATAAGTATCTATAATTGATAATAATCGAAAAGGGAAACAAATTTTTTTCTTATTTTAAGCACTCACTTAATTTTGTTTTTGGTAAACAAGTATATTAATACTAAGTAAGAATTTTTTAACAGCACTTGCCTATGTTGCATTATAAATAGTGATCAGACACATATTGCAACGTAAAAACACACTAAATTAAACTTGTGTTCACATAAAATGACAGTCCGGAAACTTTAAAGGAGACCTATTATGTCCCTTTTTACAAGATAAAATATAATTCTCGGGTATCCCCAGAATGTGTTTGTTAAGTTTCAGCTCAGAAAAAACCCACAGATCATTTATTATATCATTTTGAAAATGCCAGTTTTGAGTAGAAGCAGAAACGCACTGTTTTCGTGCATTTCTCTTTAAATGCAAATGAGCTGCTGCTCCCCGCCCCTTTTCTAGAATAGAGCTGTCCCCTAACAGCTCGTACTTCAGATACTGTGCTAAAAACATCTGTTTGATTTGGATTATCATGTCTACCACACTGAAATGATGCGTTTTACACCATTTTCATTTAAACTTCTCAATATATACGGTTTTCTAAATGCATACAGAAAGCTACTGTCGCATGGCATGTGGGTACTAAACTAAGTTCTCTTTCATGTCTTATAGCGCTTAAACTGTCAAATACACAGAAGTTTATGTTTAAAACACACAGGAGTTACAAAAACAGTCGGTTATGTCTGTGAAGTTAAACAGCTGGGAAAGAAATCGCATGTTTACATTAAATCTGTGTGGCAGCGGTGTAATATATAGTAAATAAATCAATTAATCCACTGAGACAAGAGCTCCTCTGAGGCTGGGACTCTAAATAGTGTTCTGTGAACATCTGTGAAGCCAACAACAGAACAATTTTGCCACTGCGTTAGAACTGGTACACCGTTGTGGCTTGCAAAAATTACGGCGGCGTGGGTAAAAATGTGTAGGTTAAGGGGCAGTAATACTGTAATAAGATCCTTTTACTACGTCACGAGGGGAGAGAAATCTAACTAGCTTGTCCTTTTTCACATTTTCTGGGTTGGTAGATGCACTGGGGAACCGATTATCACACTTAGACATGGTAAAAGTTTTTTCATGATATATCGTCTAAAAGTTTATAGTTATTGTCCTTGGTGGCCATTCACATAATGTCACTGGTTTCTTTAGTCATAAATGTAAATGCCCACATTGTGTTTTCACATGCTCTGTAATTGGAGTGTCCGCTCTTGCATCACAGGAAGCGAATATGAACACTGTGACCTACTGCAATGCATGACTATCATCATGTGTTTCTTGTACATCTTGTTATACATTTGGCAGAAACTATTACTTCACTGATACAAAGAAACTAAATTTGGCTTGTAATTATGTTAAAAGGAAAACATCTCTTTGCTTGCACTTTTACTTAGTCACCCTTAATGGTTTTTACTTATGAAACGCTTTCTTCCTTCATAATGAGCCTAAAGTAAAAGACAAAGACAGCATGGACAGTGGAACATGACAATGGAAGTCGCTAATGATAAAGACATCTACCTCAGCTCTATCAAAGTGAATAATGCTTCATTAGCATTCAGCCCCATGTGCACAATGATGACATTATCATCAAAATGAGCTGCAGCTTTGTTGACATGCTGGTACTGCTGGGGTTTCCTGGAGCTTTTGGGAACAGGATGTAGCTGGTAGCTCACTTAACCTCTGGTGTGGCTATAAAAATTGACACAGCTAAATAACACAGACTTCAGTTTGGGTTTTTGGTTTTGTTGTTGCGTGTGTAGGCCATGCATTGTCCTGACAGTTATTTCCTGCGACGTTGCGCAATTACTCATTCTAGCGCAGGGAAGAAATGCAGAATGTTTAAATTCTGAACATTGTGTCAAAGGGGTGGGCTGAAACGTTGAGGTTTCGATTTTCATATACACACACACAACAGGATTTGGAAACAAACAGCAGGCGGTTACTTCCTTTTATAGAACATGTAGAGATGTAGAGACAGAAAGAGACTTTTTTGAAGGGTTGTTCTTGTCTAATACAAAATTAATTAATTTTGAACTAATCTGACTTGAGTGAGGCTACATTCCATATGTGATTCTACACCTTTCCCAAAAATTCAGGTGAAAAAATCAATCACGGAAACATTCAAAAACACTGCTAAAATTGATTCCCAGAAACGCATCATTAAAAGTTAAACAACAGATGTTTATGGCGTTAGTGATCTCAAGCCGTACATTGTTAGAGTGTTCAAATCAGTCTCCTTCTGAAGAATCCTTGATGTCCAAATCTATATATTGAGTGTCACATGATTTCCTCAGATGACCTTCACACAGTTTGGATGAATGGTGTGGAGAATCAGTAATGTGTAAGCCGTGGCCCATGTGATACCTCCCGACTGCAGCACAAACACATGTTTGTCAACCTTCACAAACGCTCCACTATTTGTTTATATGTGTCTCTGCTGTAAATGTCTCCCTCAGTCGATATGTGCGTGTCTTTGAATACTCAATAAACACTACACCTTACAGCAGTAAACCAAACATCTTAAATGATATGTTCACTTCCAAAATAGAAATGTCCTTATAATTTACTCACCTCCACGTCATTCAAGATGTTCATGTCTTTCTTTCTTCACTCGAAAAGAAATTAAGGTTTTTGAGGAAAACATTACAGGGTTTTCTCCATATAGTGGACTTCAGTGGGGATAAACGGGTTGAAGGTCCAAATTGCAGTTCAATGCAGTTTCGAAGGGCTCTACACGATCCCAGCTGAAAATAAGGGTTTTGTCTAGTGAAACAATTGCTAATTTTAGTAAAAAAAATAAAAATGTATATACTTTGTAACCACAAATGCTCATCTTGCACTAGCTTGTCTTCACACATTACGTAATCACGTTGGAAAGGTCATCCACGGTTAGTTGTTCGTCTGTGTACTCTGGTTCAAAAAGGTAGGGTAGGGCGAAAAACTCCATCTCATTTTCTCCTCCAATTTTAAAGTCATTCAACATCGCTGTTTTACCTTTTTGTAAAGGGCGTTTGACTTTATCACTACTTCCAATTACATCACATGTGACCTTTCCAACATGACTACGTGATGCACGAATTCTAAAATCTAGTTTCAGCGCACACATAAGGAGAATCTTTGCAGATTATCTTCCCTGAAATCTTAAACATGCACACACTACAAGATTTGAAAATTGTGGCGCATCGAACACTTCAAGATATTATTAAGATTATCATGATGGAGGGAGCGCCTCACGTGACCTTAAGCAACAGATCGTCATTTCAGCAGCTAATGTTTACAATTGTTAGTTAGCGTGCTAGCAGCTTTATGCACTCACTATGTTGAAAACTGAGACAGTTTCACTCCAGAGCTTTCTTTGCTCCATGCGGTTGTGGTATGTTTTCAACATATTATAAAGACAGTGTTACTACAAAAACAGAAGAAGCAGTTTCCTCCATCTCCACTATCCAATGGACCGTACAGCAGCTGTTTTGCCGTCGCGCATTGGCTGTTGTGAAAGTACTGACGTAATCATAGCCGTGATCATCCCGATTTAAATATGAATATCAGACATGTTTGATATGATCGGGGCGGCCCCGATTTGTGTGAGAGCAGATCGGGAGGTGCAAGATTCGATCTGTGAATGTTTCACATTACCAGATAATCTGTGCCGAACATCGGGTCCGATCGAGGTGCTCGACAAGATTTTTGCTCCGATTCTCGTTTGAATTCTTTTGCTCCTGTAGTGTGAGCCTGGCTTTATTCCTCAGCTGGGATCGTGTAGAGCCCTTTGAAGATGCACTGAAACTGTACATTTGGACCTCCCACTGAAGTCCACTATGGAGAAAAATCCTGTTTTCCTCAAAAACCTTAATTTCTTTTTGACTGAAGAAAGAAAGACATGAGCTTATCTTATAAGACATGGGGATGAGTAAATTATCAGGAAATGTTTATTCAGGAAGTGAACTAATCCTTTAAACTACCACATTTAACCTACTTATCAATTCATTGCATTAAGGCTTATTGAAAGAAAAAAAAATGCAAGACATTATTGTGAGGAATACAGATCAAAAAAGAGGATTTTCTTTTCTGTGTGGCACAGCAAGAGAAGCCTAATGGCTGTTTTAGAGTAACGTTAAAGATTCACTGACGAGAAACTTACAGTTCAGAGAGTCATATGTTGATTCAGTAGCCAGCTGAATCTGATGGATTCGGTGAGCTAATTCAGTGAAGAATTCTTCAGAAGGATTCGTGAAATTGATTTAAACTGGTGAGTTCGTGAATCGTTTTGAATCATTAATTAAAAGAATCGATTCATAAGAATCATGTGTTCGTGATTCGGTACAGCACATAATTCGCGCTGCGTTTTTCCCCTGTGTCGTGCTTGAGGAATGATAAAAGCGCTAAAGGAAACACTGCTGTGACCTGCAATACACTTGCGGTAAGTCATCCGTGAAATAGGTAAAAACAAGTCATTTCCACTCGATTTGTATTTTTCATTTGTCCGACGTTTGTCCAACGCGCCATCATTTTCACACTTTTGCGCGACCCACTTATTTTTACTCTGAGACCATTTCCTCTCACGATTTGGCGGCTTTCCCGTCCACAGGAGATATCTGTCGAAATTCACTTTACTTGACAACATTCGTTCATTCAAAACAACATGTAACGTCAACACAGACGCAAATGGAGTCAGGCTGATTCGAAAATGGTGATAATATAGTTGGGTGAATCAATTTTGTATTAATTACTATACTTTCATGCATATAAATATATAATACACCCATTTGTCTTCAAAGAAAATATATATTAGACTGTAATAATATATAATTTGTCATACTCAAAACGCCCAAATGAAGTGATAAATGTTTGTTGTTAGAAGTAAAATAGTGTGTCTTCCAAAGGTTTTTTTTTTCCCCACAAAAAACTTAAAAGAGTAATATATCTGTATTCATAAAACAGTATCAGGCAATAAGGACCTGCTTGACCTACTGTTTTCTGTAAGTGCACCAAATGGACCTTAATATCCCATGAAGCCATGGGAGAAAATTTGTTAATGGCAGTGAAGTGACAACCTGACAAATGTATGTCCGAATTACATTTAAACTACACATATTCATACTATTTACAACATAATTTTAAACAGTCACAAACAAAATATTTATCCAGAATAAGTACCTACTCAGAGAGTATGCAATTTAGAACAAAGCCATGGTCATTATACTTGCATTA
Source organism: Cirrhinus mrigala (assembly GCA_036247105.1). Classification (NCBI taxonomy): domain Eukaryota; kingdom Metazoa; phylum Chordata; class Actinopteri; order Cypriniformes; family Cyprinidae; genus Cirrhinus; species Cirrhinus mrigala. The sequence goes on from CM070022.1 coordinate 12,632,449, forward strand.
ACAATTGCAGTTTAGTACTACACTTAAAGGGATAGTTCACCCAAAAATGAAAATGATATAATTTAGTACTCAAACTCATGTCATTCCAAATCCTCCAAAATGGTGCAAGGAGGGGAAGAATTGTTGAATAAAGTTATTTTAGTTTTTGCGCACAAAAAGTGTTCTCGTAGCTTCATAAAATTGCGGTTGAACCATTGATGTCACATGGACTATTTTGTTTATGTTCTTGGTACCTTTCTGGACCTTGAACGTGGTATGACGTTGGTATGAACGTGGTTCATCCAAAATATCTTAATTTGCGTTCTGAAAATGAACGAAGGTCTTACAGATTTGGAACGACATGAGGATGAGTAATTAATAACAGAATTTTCATTTTTAAGTGAACTATCTCTTTAAGTAATACTGAGGTACTTGGCACTTGGTGACTGAACTTACAGTGAAGTGATGTATCAATGTCCTCTTGTTCTCTTTGCTGTATTCAGTGTCCTTTGGACTGTACAGTAAACTACACAACAGCAAACTGTTGTATTAAAACCTTTTCTCCTCTGTCTGTATAGCTGCATTGCTTTGTTAAACCAACATCATGATCTGTTCTAATGAGATTGGTGGAGAAAATTGAGGCGGATGTGTTCTGAAGTGCTTTTCAGGTGTACTGAAAATAGATTGGGAACGATTAATGCTATAATTTCAGTGATTGTATAATCCTCTTTGACTGTACAGCCGAGCATAAAATGGACGTGTTAAATGGACAGCGTTTGAGCTGTGTGAATAAAACGCTAGGCAGCGATGCCAGATGAGAGAGAGAGAGACAGTGAATGGGAGCACGCTCTGTCTATATGTGGGCCGTCACTTGTGTGGATGGTGATTTCCATATCAATATTTGAGAGCTGGTGAATAATTTATGGACTCACTGATACAATGAATGCCGAGCTGAAAGATACTTGCCCCCCTATCCTGTGCGTAGCCCTCAAGGGTGTACGTGAGAGAAACACACACACAAGCCCAGTGGTTGTAATGGTCAGCGTTCATTGTTGAGGGGTCAGTCCTTTCGGTCCACACAGTCCTTTCGGGTGCTGCTTCTTTCAGACAACGTGCGGTCCAAAAAAAGACATCTGCTCTGTAAGAGAATGCCCTAATTATTCATGAGCGTTTAAGCTTTGAGGAGTTAGTCTGTGTAGCATATGTGTCCTTCTCACTAGCACATTGTTCGGACCTCACTAGTTAAAGACTCGTTCATTGTATTTTTCTCTGTGCCTGACAATACTGTTAAGTATTCATGCAAAGGAGCTCTGGATTCTGCCCAGAAACCTATTTTTGGATTCTCTCTTGGTTTCACAGATTCACGTTTTTTCTTCCTCCTCTTGTCACTGCCCTAAATCTTTCAGCGTCTCTTTGAATTACTTCTACCTTCTATGTGCCAATCGATATTTGTAACCCATTCACATTTCCTGCATACTGATATTCTGGTAACTCTGTGGAAATTTGCATGTCTCGATTCTTCAAAACGCATTCTTGCGGCCACCATCACACCCTCAGTATAATCCTGCAGAATCCGACAGGCAGCAATTACAACAAAAGTCACATACCCACAACTATCATTTGCACCTGGGACATCACCTTGGCTCCAAACAAAGGAGTCTGCTTCTTTGTGTGAATGTGTGTGCGAGTATGGGCTATTGTTGCGGCATCAACGCCTGTTATTCACAATCAGCCCATGAGAACAACAAATCATTGGTCAGTGCCAGAGGTCAGATAAAGACCCATGTTAGTGTCATGCTAATGACTGGAGCTTACATATCTACAAATACATGCAACTAAGTTCGATATGTTTACGCTTTTGAAAACCCCTCCCTGAAGGGTTTTTCGTGACATGTATGATGATACGTACATGTGTAACATTGCCTCTCATCATTGTTACATGCGTCATTGTAAAGACCTTAGCCTAGTTAATATGAGATAATCTAACCAGAGGAGCTGTTCTCTATGTTCTCTTGTCAGCACTTTGCATGTCATAATCACTGTAGTAATATGAGATAAAGAAAATGTGAGAAATGTGTCACCAAACTTGCCACAGTGACGTTAAGTTGTTTTGAGAGGTTGCTAGGTTGGTGTTAGATGATTGCTGGAGTGTTTTGTGTGATTATATGATATCCTGGTCCCTAGGTATGGCTCAGGTTCCTCTGAGAATATAAGTCTATAGGAATTTTTTTGTTCAGAAAAGTAACAACACACCTATTCTTGTTAAGCTGCTCAACTTGACGTATCATTCATGTGCGAAGCACAAACAGTGCCAAGTTACAAGCCAGAGTTTTATGAATCAAGAATATGCATTTGTTTTCCATTTTCTGTTAGTACAGTTGAGGTCAAAAGTTCATCCCCCTTTCAGAATCTGCAAAATGTTAATTATTTTACCAAAATAAGAGGGATCATACAAAATACATGTTATTGTTTATTTAGTACTGACCTGAATAAGATATTTTACATAAAAGATGTTTACATATAGTCCACAAGAGAAAATAATAGTTGAATTTATGAAAAAATTTACATCCCTGTGATTCTTAATACTGTGTTTTTTACCTCAATGATCCATAGCTGTGTTTTTTTTTGTTTTTTTTTTGTTTAGTGATAGTTGTTCATGAGTCCATTGTTTGTCCTGGACAGTTAAACTGCCTGCTGTTCTTCAGAAAAATCCTTCAGGTCTCACAAATTCTTTGGTTTTCCAGCTTATTTTAACCCTTTCCAACAATGACTGTATGATTTTGAGGTCCGTCTTCATAATACATGTTACTGTTTATTTAGTACTGGCCTGAATAAGATATTTCACATAAAAGAAGTTTACATATAGTCCACATGAGAAAATAATAGTTGAATTCATAAACATGACCCCGTTTACATCCCTATGTTTCTTAATACTGTGTTTTTACCTGAATGATTCCCTTGTTTGTTCTGAACAGTTAAACTGCCTGCTGTTCTTCAGAAAAATCCTTTAGGTCCCACAAATTTTTTGGTTATCCAGCATTTTTGTGAACAAGGTTCAAACACTCACTGATGCTCAAGAAGGAAAAATGATGCATTAAGAGCCGGGGAGTGAAAACTTTTGAACAGAATGAAGATGTGTACATTTTTCTTATTTTGCCTAAATATCATATTTTTCAATTATTACGGCTCTTCAGAGGCTACTGATGATATTTACATGCTTCCTAGAAGACAAAATAAGTTACATTTACCCTGATATTCAAATTCAAAGTTTTCTCTTAATGCATCGTTTTTCCTTGTGATGCATCAGTGAGCGTTTGAACCTTCTGTAATAGTTGCATATGAGTCCCTCAGTCCTCAGTGTGAAAAGACGGACCTCAAAATCATACAGTCATTGTTGGAAAGGGTTAAAATACACAAAAATGCTGGAAAACCAAAGAATTTGTGAGACCTGAAGGACTTTTCTGAAGAACAGCAGGCAGTTCAACTGTTCAGGACAAACAAGGGACTCATGAACAACTATCACTAAACAAAAAAAAAAAAACCACAGCTTTGGATCATTGAAGTAAAAACACAGTATTAATAATCATAGGGATGTAAACTTTTTTATAAATTCAACTATTATTTTCTCTTGTGGACTATATGTAAACATCTTTTATGTGAAATATATTATCCAGGTCAGTACTAAATAAAAAATATCATGCATTTTGTATGATCCCTCTTATTTTGGTAAAATAATTTACATTTTGCAGATTCTGAAGAGGGGGATGTAAACTGTATGATTGCTTAAAGTGGTCATGCACTGCCTTTGTTTTTTATTTTGTACTGTTCCCTGAGGTCTACTTATAATGTTATCAAGATTTTTTTACATCAAAAAACAATTTAGAAATTACAGGCTATTTCCTGTCCTATTTTGGCCCCCCTCATCAGAATGCTCCACTTGAATAGGCGTGGCAGATTGTAGATGTGGAAGTAAATGGCCACCGCTATGAATGGCTAACAGTTGTGTATGTTTGACAGCCTACATCCTTCATAGATGGACGCTGCTGTGATTTAGGTAAAAAACACATAAATACTCAAACTCGGAAGCAGCTCCAGACAGATGACATAATACATCGATGTTGCGCATGCGCCACACAAAAGTGATGAACGTGCCGTGGAGAGATTAAAACAAAATAACAGTCACAAATTAGAAGTTGAAAACGAGGATTTGTAAAGGAAAATGACAGAGGATTTCGATATAAACCAAGAGGAGACTTGCTAAAGTAAGGAAACTTCACTTACGTTTTAGACATGGATATTTTTCTTACAAAAATGCTTTGATTTGCCACAGGAGGCTTTTATTAACCCCCCGGAGCTGTGTGAGGCACTTTTTATTATGGATGGATGCACTTTATTGGACTTGTTTTGGACTGATGAAGAGAAACACCCGCCCATACAATGATAGAGCTTGGAAATGTCAGGATAATTTTTAATAAAACTCCAATTGGATTTGTCTAAAAGAAGGAAGTCATAAACACCTAGGATGTCTGGCGGGTGAGTAAATTATGAGCTAATTTTCATTTTTGGGTGAACTAACCCTTTAACAATGTCCTTAATATTTTTCTGGGCCTTGAATGTGTCTGTTGCATTGCTGTCTATGCAGGTCAGAAAGCTCTTGAATTTCATCAAAAATATCTTAGTTTGTGTTCCGAAGATGAACGAAGGTCTTACAGGTTTGGAACAACATGAGGGTGAGTAATTTATGACAGAATTTCCATTTTTGGGTGAACTATCACTTTAAGAGATAATCTATTTTTTAAAAGTATGTTACTGATCTTATTTTGAATCATTCATTCAATCATGTGTTTCAGTTTTTGTCTTTGTCCTCAATTTTTAATCAAAATAACTGGTGAAACAACAGACCTATCTCCTGTGATTGTTTGCTCTATTTAAAACCCGACCCTGCATGCATGCATTCTTCTGCCCTTGTTGTTGAGTGCAATGCCCACATCTCAAAACCCAATCAACAACCAATTGATGTAGTTGATAGAAGTTCCTGTCCTACATTTTTTTTCTTTTCGGTACTAGGTTACACTGCAGAAGAAGTGTAGGTCACAATACGAAAGAAATTAAATGATGCTACTTCTGTTTCACTGTGACTTTAAAGGCACTCATTCCAAAAGAAATCCGTACAATCTGGAGTTTCGTGTAAAGTCAAAAGATTTCCCCACACAGATTTCACTCACGTTCAAGCTGATCTCACACATTTGCCTTGTAGACCAACAGAAAGCTGTTTGGTTTGAACGTGACTTCTTTCTGACCAGAGCTTCATAAATCTCTACACTATTGACAATGTACCTGTTTTTTCAGTGTACCTGACCGTTTATTCAGATCATTTACTCAAAGTATGAGTAATAGTGATGTCACCACTAATATACCTAATTTTGGAAAGTCCTTGACCACAGTTTCATGTTAATAGTGGAATAAGTGTTGCACTTGCACTATCACACTCATCTGGAGTCTAACGAGCTTTACGATCAATAAACGCATAAACAAACGAGTCAGTGAGACGTAGGCAGTAGCCTGTTGTCAGTCAGCGCTTTTTCCCCCCAACAAAAGACGCTCCTTCTCCTCATCTGCTACCAAACTCCCACCCACCCCCCATCTCTGCTCAAGTTGCACTCCCTGCATACCACTTACTTTTCTCTCTCTTTCTGCCCTTTTCTTCCCTGCACCCCCTCTCCTCTCTCATGTTATCTTTTGTCAGGCCTTCCTCCTCTCTCTATCTGTCACTCCCCAAAGCTGTCTTGCATCAAGAAAACAGTAGCGCTAACCCACTTCTGAGAGCCGGGAGACTCACATTCATTAAAACTCTGCAAATCAAACAAATATTAATACCATCCAGCACTGGATGCTAATGATACATATGCTTTGTAAGAGACCGTTTTCTTAACAGCTCAACTGACTGCTTGTACAAAAGTGAAACCACATTTTTTTATTGCGTTTTAGTTGGACACTTCATTTGCTGTTCACTCAGCCGTGAAAGACTGCGCTCTGGCTTTCTCTGCCCTTCCCCCCTATTGCACAAAGTGCCACACGCTTCCTGTTTACACTTGAAACAACTGGACTGGGAGAGAAGACTCTAGCTGTGTCATTGCTGAAACTCGGGTTTCTTTTCTGTTGGCTTTAGACATGGTTATGAAAGACATGCACCATGCACTTTCAAATACACCTGCTGTAGTGTAAACGCATTGTATGTGTTCATTATGAAGCAGCAGTTTTTTGCACAAAAGTTTTTTCAGGAACTCTAATGTCACTCCATATCTTCCAAAACAACAATTTACAGATAACGTACTCACCCCCTTGTCATCCAAGATGTTCATGTCTTTCTTTCTTCAGCCGTAAAGAAATTATGTTTTTTGAGGAAAACATTTCAGAATTTTTCTCCATTTAATGGACTGCTATGGTGCCCCGAGTTTGAACTTCCAAAATGCAGTTTAAATGCGGCTTCAAACGATCCCAAATGCGGTTGTAAACGATCCCAGCCGAAGAAGAAGGGTCTTATCTAGCGTAACGAACGGTTATTTTAATAAAAATAATACATTTATATACTTTTTAATGTCAAACGCTCGTCTTGTCTTACTCTCCCTGAACTCTGTGTATTCTAGCTCAAGACAGTTAGGGTATGTCGAAAAACTCAGTATTTTCTCCCTCAACTGTTTTACATTTTTTGTTAAGGGTGTTTGATCTTCTTTGCATGTTCACTTTGCTAAGACCTGGTCGGAACTTCTGCAGCGATGTAGGATGATTTTGAAATGATTTTTGAAGTTGAGGGAGAAAATACGGTTTGAGTTTTTTGACATACCCTAACTGTCTTGAGCTAGAATACACAGAGTTCAGGGAGAGCAAGACAACACAAGCGTTTGAGATTTAAATAGTTTTTTTTTTTTTTTTTTTTAATGAAAATAACCGGTTGTTTCGCTAGACAAGACCCTTCTTCCTCGGCTGGGATCGTTTACAACCGCATTTGGGATCGTTTGAAGCCGCATTTAAAATGCATTTTGGAAGTTCAAACTCGGGGCACCATAGCAGTCCATTATATGGAGAAAACTGCTGAAAAGTTTTCATCCAAAAAACATAATTTCTTTACGACTGAAAAAAGAAAGCCATGAACATCTTGGATGACAAGGGGGTGAGTACATTATCTGTAAATTGTTGTTCTGGAAGTGGACTTCTCCTTTAAGTCTTTACATGGATTTTGTTATTTTAAATGACAGTTTATAGTAGCTAAAATGACTAAAAGTATTATAAAACCTTCTAAAGTCATTTGAAAGCTTTGAATCAGTCGTGTTAACTGTGAAATGTCATTGCATGGAAAGAAATGGATAAATGTTTTTTGTTTTCTACAGAAAAAGTAACAAAACACAGGAATGTGTTTTTATTTTTAGGTGAACTTAGGAGATCCTTTAATGACCTGGGAGCTTCTGCCTTTTAAACATGCCCTCAATACCTACTGTAGAAGTAATAAACATCTTATCCCTTCTTCTTCATCATGCCTTTGGCTTTGAGCTAGTCAGTCAGGCCCACTTCCTGAGTGGCCAACAGGACACTTTGCTGTAAATGTGTTTTCATAGAGCGGAAAGCTCTTTCTGTTCGTACTCACCACAACAATTTGATCATGGACTGATCTAAATGTTTGCCCACTTACTGTCAACGTCTGTGCTTGCTGATGTCTGATGACAGACCCATGAAAGATTTAAAGTTTCTATTGATAGAACTAAGGGTGGGCACTACACGTGGGCACAGCATTATTACATTTTTTTCTACAATGATACATTTCACAATAGTAACATTGGTCTGAAAAAGTAATTTAAAAAAAAAAGTAAAAAAAGAAAAAAAAAAGTAAACACATTTATATTAAGTAAATACACTACTGTTTCAAAGTTTGGGGTGCGTAAACTTATGTTTTTGAAAGAAATTAAAATTTTATTTAAAAAGGACACACTACATTCATTAAAAGTGTTAGTAAAGATATTTATAATATTACAGATTTATATTTTAAATGTGTTATTTTGAACTTTCTATCCATCAAAAATTACAGAAGTTTTCACAAAATATTGTTTATTTTATTATTGATTAAAAATAAAAATAAATGTTTTTTTGAGCAGTCAAAAGTTTGAAAGATTTTTAATGTTTTTTAAAGAAGTCTCTTCTGCTCACCAAGCCTGCATTTATTTGATTGAAAGTACAGCAAAAACAGTACAATTTTGAAACATTTTTACTATTTAAAGTAACTGTTTTCTATTTTAATTTATTTTAAAATGTAATTTATTCCTGTGATCAAAGCTACATTTTCAGCATCATTACTCCAGTCTTCAGTGTCACATGATCTTTCAGAAATCATTCTAATATGCTGATTTGCACATTTTTGTATTAATATTATCAATATTTAAAACTGTTGAGTACATTTTTTTCAGGATTCTTTAATGTATAGAAAGATCCAAAGATCAGCATTCATCTGAAATAAAAAAGCTTTTGTAACATTATAAAGCATACCATTCAAAATCTTGGAGTCAGTATAATTTTTTTTGGGAAAGAAATGATAGAAATTAATACTTTTATTTAGCAAGAATGCTTTAAATTGATAAAAAGAGATGATAAAGACATTTTAATGTTACAAAAGATTTCTATTTCAGATAAATGCTGTTCTTCTGGACTTTCTGTTCATCAAGGAAACCTGCAAAAAATCTATTCACAGCTGTTTTCAACATAATAATAATAATGTTTTTTGAGCAGCAAATCAAAATATTAGAATGATTTCCAAAGGATCGTGTGACTGGAGTAATGATGCTAAAAATTCAGCTTTGAAATCAGGAATAAATTATATTTGAAAATACATTCAAACAGAAAACAGCTATTTTAAATAGTAAAAATATTTCAAAATTTTACTGTTTTTGCTGTACTTTGAATCAAATAAATGCAAGCTTGGTGAGCAGAAAAGACTTCTTTAAAAAACTTTTGACTGGTAGTGTATAAATGTATAAATTTGATCATATAAATGCAGCTTTGGTAGGCAAAAGACACTTGTTAGTTTTCCACTGACCCCAACCTTGGCACAGTAGTGTGAATTACAATTAAAATAACATATCATCTGTTTAGCGAGTTGTTTTTATGTATATTTAGCTAAGCATTTGATTTTAAAGTAAACTTCTAAATCCCACATTTCTATGCCCAGTTTCACATTTTGGATACAGCCTTTCATGATACATTGGCAATCTTGTTGGCAACAATAGATAATTACTAAATATAATGGACTGGATTAATTTCAATATTATTTTATAATCTATTGAAAGAACTCTCTTGATTTACTTCTTGACTCACTTTTCTCACTTGTTTATGGGCAGCAGTACTAGCACTAGTAGGAAAGTTTGACTGTGGCTGATATCACACTGAATTCGTCAGATACATTCTTTCTTACAATCTCTTTCTCATTTTCATTTTAAATATACAATGATTGAAACGCAAGTTCCCTGCCATGATGCTTTTTTTTCTACAGTTTTCGAACAGGTCTTTTGCCCTATTTTGTTGACATTTTCTTTAATTTTATAAAAAGCCAGCTGGTATTTTCTCAGCAGTTTCACATCCTCCCCCTCCTGTTTTTTTTTAAAGTTCTCCATCTACAGTCACATACATAACGAAAGAAATTGCATGTACATTTTGTGGGTGTGAAATCTGGCATCCATTGCTTCTGAACGTCTGGTTGATTTACAGAGCACGGCACGTAGCGCACAACCAAGAACATCAGATCATCGTTTCGTCTTTTTCGTCTCCGTCACATTGGACGCAAGCAAGAAGCAAATTCAATTAAAACACCAAAACAGACGTCCACCAGGAAGAGAGGGAGCAAACACGGCAGCGGACATGCGTCTCTTTGTTTTCGTAATTCACTTAGACCGGGGGTTAGCGTTCCGCCCACACGTGCTGCGCATTTGAGACATCACGAAGGAGTCAGGCGACACCTCAGGCCTCTACTGCTGCTTTTGAACACTTCAGTTCTTTCTTTGTGGCAGTGTTATCCATGAGTTCCTTCAGGGGAAGTCCAGACACATTCACAGATGCTCAAACATCATTTACATAATAGCCGCTGTGTCCACTCTCTCAGTTTTGTTTATCGTTTTTCAGGGAACATCCAATCGAATTGTCTGCTGCCTCAGTCTCAAGCACAACTATTATTTTAAACACTAATTTGTTGTATAATACCATCGTAGCGCTTGTTTTGTGCTTCCTGCAGGCTGTATTACGTAAAATCCTGCTGAATGTCTGTGACTAATAGACTCGTCTCTATTATGAAGGCTAATTATGGTTGAGGAGCAGAATGAGATGTTTGTTTCTCTCCTCGATTTAGACCGCCGCATCTACCTAAGTCAGAAGCTAACGTCATGAGAAACAATGACTCTCTCTTGTTATCCAAGAAACGGGATGTGTACTCCTCCATTTGTTTGGTCCACTTAAATACTCATAGGACTCAAACAGGAAAACAACACAAAGGTCAGCTGAGAAAGACTGATATAAACCCTGCCTTTGTCTAGAGGACATGAACTGAAGGTCATGAGATGTTGACTTGAATGCATAAAAAGCCGTACAGGAGGCAGACCTGTGTTTACGCAACTTCATATTGTGACACTAGCAGTGGAGATTACTTTTAAGCATGCACTTCTAATTTTCACTTTGAGTAAAACAGTAAATCATTGTTGCTTCAAAAGAGGTTGTCCAGGTGTGATAAGAGCCTCCAGGGTGCTGTTGCTATTGTTTGTTTTTAGCAGTGATGCTACAGTAGTGCACAACACATTAAAGCCTATTCAGGACTCAAGCAAACAAGCCTATTCAGGAAGACAAAATGACTATCAATAGCGAGGCACTTCAGAGCCATTAAAATGAGTATCCAAGGTGAACTCAACATTGGTAGTACAATTGTTAAAGGGATAGTTCACCCAAAAATGAAAATTCTGTCATTAATTGCTCACCCTCATTTCGTTCCAAACCCGTAAGACCTTCGTTCCTCTTCAGAACACAAATTAGGATATTTTTGGTGAAATCCAACCCTGCATAGACAGCAAATGCAACTGACATGTTCAAGGCCCAGAAAGGTAGTAAGGACATTGATAAAATAGTCCATGTGATAACAGTGGTTCAACCGCAATTTTATGAAGCTACGAGAATACTTTTTGTGCACAAAGAAAACAAAAAATATTGACTTTATTCAACCATTTCCTCTCTTCTGTGTATATAAGATATCCAATACCTGTCATAGGTTACACTGGAAAGTCTGTCTGACTCATTTTAGTGAATTTGTATGCTCAGACAGTTCATGTTTCATCAATTCACTGATTTATTGCTCATCGTATGTTGGAATTTTATGGTAATCGCATTATTTAATCACAGTCACATATTCACTACTTTTCAAAAGTTTGGGATCAGTAAGTTTTTAATGTTTTTTAAAGAAGTCTCTTATGTCCATCAAGGCTGCATTTATTTGATCAAAAATACAGAAAAAATTGTAATATTGTGAAATATGATTGGAATTTAAAACAGTGGTTTTCCATTTTAATGTTGTTCAAAATATAATTTATTTCTGTGATGCGAAGCTGAATTTTCAGCATCACTGCTGAAATTGTCACACAATCCTTTAGAAATCAGTCTGATATGCTGATTTATTATTAAACAGATGCTTTTTATTGTTTTGGAATCTCAGGATCAGGATTCTTTGATAAATAAGTGTAACATAGAAATATTTTGTGACAATATACACTACTGTTCAGTACTTTGGGATCAGTAATGTTTTTTCATTCTTTTTTTTTTTTTAAAGAAAAAAATAGTTTTATTCAGCAAGGATGTGTTAAATTGATACAAAGTAACAGTAAACACTTACATTGTTAGAGAAGATTTCTATTTTGAATAAATTCTGTTCTTTTTAACTTTTTATTCATTAAAAAAAAATCCTGAAAAAAGTATCATAGGTTCCAAAAAAATATATATGAAGCAGCATGATTGTTTCCAAAATTGATAATAAATCAGCATATAAGAATTTCTGAAAGATCATGTGACACTGAAGACTAGAGTGATGATGCCGAAAATTCAGCTTTGCATCAGAGAAATAAATGATATTTTAAAATACATCAAAGTAGAAAACTAATTTAAAATTGCAAAAATATTTCACAAAATTACTGTTTTTTTTCAGTATTTTTGATCAAATAAATGCAGCCTTGATGAGCATAAGAGACCTCTTATATTTTTTAAAACATTAAAAATCTTAATCCCAAACCTTTGAACGGTATTGTATTTAGAGAGAGAGAGAAAGTAGCGTTTTGTAGCAAAATGTAGCATTTATTAAAAAAGAAATCAAAAAATTGCGAACTTTGTTTTAAAGGAAAAACTTTAGAAGACAAACTTGTACCAACTGCCAGGAAACGGCATTATCACCCGGATGTGGGTCGCTAACACAGGGGTTACCGGTTCAATCCCAGTAAGGCATGAGCCAGTAATGGACCCTGGAGAGTTTCTAGATCATAATCCAACCATGTTACAAGTGTGCCCTTGACCGAAGTGCTTAACCTCAGGTTACTCCAGCGGGGCTGTTCCTGTAATTAGTGTGCTGTCAGTTTGAATGAAGAGCATTAGCTAAATGGCAACTAACTACACGTCTATCCTATGTTAAGGTCACATTACTAACTTTTTGGTGTGTTGAAATAGCATTCAGTTGTATTTTAATAAGGTACAATAAACAGGCTAGATCACTGACAAATATCACCTTAGGAATCCATTTAGTTGAAGAATGGAATGAAAGTCAATGACATTCATCTTTATTTGTGTGAAAAAATATACATACGCACACATAGAAAGTGAGAGCAAAACATGTGCTTTCTGTTCTCACTTTCCATCCTAATCACACAAGCCCCATAATAATAATAAAACATCATAATCTCATTGATTAAAGTTTTTTGGACAGGCTCGCATTTGGATTCAGTCCATTCATGCTGTGATCCAGCTACAGCAGCTTTTTTTCACCATTTTGGATCCAGCTTTCAGTTGCTAGCCCAAATGTCAGCATACACTGCTTTACGGTCATTTAAAACACTCAACTCTAGATTAACTAAGATTGATGTGTGTTTTCTGCAGTGTGCGGTACGTGCTTATCATATGACTGAACAAGGAAAGGATGGGTTCGCTGCACTGTGTTGTTAAACAAGACAGTGACCCAACACCCTACGTTGCTCTCCAAGGCACTTCTTGTTAATCGTTTCCTGTCATTGTACGTTAGAGGAAGGGGAGTGGAAGCGATCTGTTTTCATTTGAAAAAACAGCTTGTTTGTTGAGTCATAGTCTCTGACAGCCTCACAGGGCTGGTGTTCGTCTCTTTTATTAGCGTGCTTTTGTTCGTGAAAAAAAATCTGTAGGTCCAACTCATACAGTTTTAAAATAATTCAAGTGCAAGATAAATGATTCCTTACAAAAAAAAAAATCACTTGGTTGAGTGTTTTGCTGCGTGCCAATTAACCGAATGGTTAGTACAGGAAATCTTGAGACTGAGAAGTAATTGCGATAGTCATAGTAACAGTCTGTGAGGGACCATTGATTGCTTCTATTGATTGTGAGAGCTGAAATCAGTAGGAGCAATTTGCCAAGACAGGAAAACACAGAAATGTGTAATGTGTCCTCGAATACCATTAAGAACAATAGTGGATGTTTCTTATGCATGATGAAGAACAAAGATGAAATAATGTTTTGAAGCAGAAAGACTCTAGCTCAAAAGGTCAAATGTTTCTATCCGGTGAGAAATTTATGAAGAGTTTTACAGAACAAATATTCCTTCTCTGCATCCTTCACTTCAGGTTTAAAAACATTTCGGCATGGGCACATTCAGGTTTTCGTCTTTTTTCCACTACTGTTTTGTTTAAATGAATATGATGTTCAACCAGATTAAATCAAAAGGGCAGATTCACACATTCTCGCACATGAACAACAGATGGTCAACATTTTGCTAAGTCTTAAAGGGATTGTTCACTCAAAAATGAAAATTCTGTCATTAATTACTCATCCTCATGTCGTTTCAAACCTGTAAGACTTTCACTCATCTTCAGATCACAAATTAAGATATTTTTAATGAAATCCGAGAGCTTTCTGACCCTGCGTAGAGAGCAATGCAACTGACACGTTCGAGGCCCAGAAAGGTAGTAAGAACATTGTTAAAATGTGACATCAGTGGTTCAACCTTAACTTTATGAAGCTACTTTTTGTTCACAAAGAAAATGAAAATAAAAACTTTATTCAACAGTTTCCTCTCTTCCCTGCCAGTCTTCGACCTGTGTTCACAAGAGTACCATGACTCATGTGTGCTTCTTCCTTTGCTTGGTCTGAAGGGTTTTGAAAGACATGAGGGTGAGTAATTAATGACAGAATTTTCTTTTTTTTATCCCTTTAAAGCAGTTGTAGTGTTTGACACTTTCATTTGCTGGAACTTAAAAAATTTAGGAGTAGAGTCAAAAATTTCAGGAGCACATTCAAATCAATAATCAAAAAATCTGGTCAAAAATTAGCCTTCCCATTACAAGGTGATATTTGACTTAAAGTGATTTACAGGGGAAATTTCTTTTTGCCTTTGTAATGGCATTTTTCTAACTTTATTAAAAGTATGTCATCTTTTATGTCAAATAAGAAAAAATATGTTTATAAAAGGTTTAATTAAAGCAATAGTATAAGAACAAGTAGAATAAGAAGAATAAGTTACCAATTAAAAGAAATAAGTATTAATTTGTTCAAATTAATTTGTACTACAGAGGTAGCATAGAACTCAAAAGTGGCTATAAGTGTATTTTCAGAATTTAACAAGGCTCAGAGGTGACATGAGTGCAATTAAATTCATAAATTCATGTTGAGATTAATGTTTTAAATATAAAAATTTGAATACAGAAATATTAAATGATTTAAATACTGATAAGATACTTTAAAAAGGAAACTAAAACTGCCAGTAGGTGGCGGCAAGTCACTAATTTTATTACTGAATCATTCATTCATTTGATTCGTTCGAATGGCTGATTCATTCAGGAATGACAAATAGAAATCCCTTTACTTGAAGTGGTAATTCACACAAATTAAAGTTTGGTCATAATTTATACACCCTTATGTTGCTTCAGACTTTTATGACTTTGTATCTTCTGTGGAAGAAGATATTTTAAAAAATGTCTTAGTCTTTTTTCCATACAGTGACATTAAATGAGCTTTGGACCCAAGTGTTCTTCAGAATATCTTCTTTTATGTTCCACAGAAGGTTTGGAATGATATAAGGGTGAATACCATGGGGAATACCAGAAACATGTAGATTAAGGGGTGGTAATATTATAATAAGGTCCCCTTACCACGTCATGGGGGGAGCAAAATCTGACGCGCTTGTTTTTTTGCATGCTTGCAGAAAAAGGCGTACCAAAACAAAATTACTGGGTTGTCCTTTGTCACGTTTTCTGGGTTGGTAGATGCACTGGGGGCGCGTTTATAGCAAATCTGACCGGGAAAGGTCAGATATTCATGATATGTTACTTTTAAGGCATGTGAACTCATATTTTGGATGTTGCTGTTACAGACGAGCAATAATGGAAAGAATCCAAATAATAATGGAGAGAGCTCTCTTCTCTCCAAGAGTACATTCCATTTTGAACAACACCTTACTAATGCACCTCAGTTTCACCTAATACATCTTGTGTGTTTACGTATAGCTGAAACAGAACATGGTGCTAGCGACAACAAGGTCATGGCTTTGATTTCCTGGGAATGCATAAACGTATTAAAATGTGTACCTTAAATACAGTTAGGGCTGGGCGATAATTCAATAATGATAATTATCGCGATATAATTGTCCTCGATAAAACGATATGAAGAGTTTGATAAATGTTCGATAGAATTTTTACGTGCCAAAAGCGGAACAAAACAGCGCGACTCATTTGAATCGTGCCACACGGACCGTTTATCCGCTCGGACCAAAGGTAAAACTGCCGCGCTGTGCGAGCTCACTAGAGAAGCTGCATTTACTCCGTCACGCAAGCACTAAAGAACGCTGTGAGATCCAGTGTGAAACACTTGAATTCAGCGATGAACACAAATGACTCTGTGATTCAAACTAGTTTAAAGCTGTGTGCAACGAGACAGTCAGAAGGCTTTTCAATCTACACATCGCCATCATTTACCATGGATTTACTGTAGTAAAACTCACTGCACCATGGTATTGTGGCAGCAATGTGGGATATTCACATTGAATTTTATTACAGGAGTAATGGTATATAATCATAGTATGTATGTATTTGTGATTTAAGCTATGGCATGTATGCATTTATACTAAATGTTTTTAAACTACCGTTTTGCATACAAATAGGCTACCTATAAAATCATGTAGTTATATTTTTAGCATGGTATTGAGGTACCATTATATGTGGTTTTAACTGTGTTTATCATGATTTAAAATGTATGCTTGCTACTATGGGAGACCAATGCTTAATTTAAAAAAAAAAAAAAAAAAAAAAACTGGGTCAGAATAAATTTAACCATATGAAACTTATAGGTTGCTACAATTTTTACAGATGTTACTGATTGATAATGAACAAAAAAATTACCTCTGCATCCTCAAGCTACTATCAAATGTGCATTTCTAAAAGACAAAAAGTGTATTATTATTATTATCATCATTATCATTATCAGACAACCCAAACCTGTTTTTTGATTTAAAACAATATAACTCGTGATAATTATCGTGATCATTTTTTTTTACCATATCGCCCAGCCCTAAATACAGTGTAAGCTGCTTTAGATAAAAGCTTCTGCATAAATATAAAATGAATGGTAACATGCTAGAACATGAGTTTGATTGCCAAAGAATGCAAAAGTCACTTCGGATAAAAACATTTGCCAAAAGCATGCATGTAAGTGTTCCTAGACAAACATGTTTGTAAAAAATACAATTTGAAAACTTGCAAAATTGAAAACCTGGAGTGGATTTGGAGCGGCGTATGCTTGCATACACTGGTCAGACACTTACCCTCCTCCACACTGGAACAATAAGGGTCAGTCCTTTCTATTAGTCATTACACAGCCTCTGACCAGAGAAAACAGCCAGCAGAAAGGGGGACTTTGTGGGGGGCTGTTTCCTCAAAGTATCCCCTTACGCTCAAACAAAAGGCTTGTTCAGTCTGCTGAGGGTCTGAATGTGGAAGACCCTGAGACAAACCAGTGAGGACTGGTCAGGGAATGAATCATGGTGTCTGATTTTTAATAATACATTATTTGTTAGTTTTTTACATATATATATATATTTATTTATTTATTTAATTTATAAAATATTTAATATATATTATATATGTCAAAAAGACATTTTATATAATTTTATTTTTTATACTTTAAATAATATTTTATTGATTTCTTTGTTTTTTAAAAATGAGCTGTATATGCTTTATATCATTTATAATCATAAGAAAACATTTGATAATGTATTTTCAGAAGGTAGTGCAATTTAAAACAAATCTAGGTCAAAATACGGCCTGATAGATGGAAATAAACGAAGCAGCGACAAACACAAACCCATTATTCACAGCTCTCCTTAGTCAGTCCTGGCCTTTGTCTGCAAAACCCAGCCAACAGTTTTGGCAAGTGTGTAATCATTCTTCTGTCTGCATAATTCAAACGTGGCACACATGAATTATGCACACAGCGGAATGATTAGCGTCTGGATTTAGCATCGAGAAAAATAAACACTGAACACTTTTAATTTGTGAGCGTCTCTCAAAGGTTATGTATTTCATTGCTCTGGAGTGCCTTTGTGTGAAGAGCGAAATCAGCAGAAGTATTTCTTCTGGATCTTTTAGATATATAGAACTGTTGTTTAAAAGGTGGACATACATGGTGCTTTGTGCTTGAAGGAGATCTTCTAGAGGGCAGGGGTGATGATATTGAGATATAATGACATAGTTAAGAAGTGCCGTGTTGGGTAAACACAGGAAGGGCCTCATTGTGGAAAGAAAGAAAGAGACGAGGAGGGGTGAGAGGACAGAATAAAGCCCGGAGTAGGAGTGTGCCAGCAAGCTGGTGCTGGTGTGCCTCAATAAAATGCAAGGGGCTTCAGGCAGGACACAAGCCAGGGCTGACTGCCTATTGTATCAGCGAGACGGTCCCCAGAGAGACGCCTTACACA
Organism: Cirrhinus mrigala; assembly: GCA_036247105.1. Taxonomy (NCBI): domain Eukaryota; kingdom Metazoa; phylum Chordata; class Actinopteri; order Cypriniformes; family Cyprinidae; genus Cirrhinus; species Cirrhinus mrigala. The sequence continues at coordinate 12,650,636 of CM070022.1, forward strand.
AAACACCCCGTCCCATCTCAGAATGAGGAATGTGGCATCCCGACTACCGCTAAACAGCAGACATCAAAAGCTGAGGATACGCCACTGGTCGCACCAGTGAGGATATCCTAATTAATAATTAGCCTACACAGTGTATAGTAACAGTCGTACACTAACAGCAAACCAACTATAAACACATCGTTTATCTTTGATTAGACATGCTGGTGCTCTAAATCAGGGGGTTTTCAAACTTCTTAATTCCAAGGACATCCAAATATAACATACATCTCACTGGGAGGGACCTCTTTCCTAAAATATAAAGTCAGCTATGTATTTTAATGGATACAAACACATTTATACTATAGGCTTGACATTCTACAAAAAACATGCTGTTTCCTAAATATTTTGCATTTATTTGTGATTGTATTTGTGGAGATTTGTATTTGTGATTAAAGACATTATTTATTTTTTAGGTTCATAAACACACACACACACATATATATGTATATATTACTCATAATAAAATATAATAAATAAAATAAATAAATATTAATAACATATTTATTTATTTTATACATTACCTATAACTACCTAATATTATTAAAATTTGAGATATTTATATATATATATATATATATATATATATATATATATATATATATTTAATTTATTTCTGTGTATTTATTTATATTTTTGTTTATTTATTTAAAGAATAATAATTATTATTTTTACATTTTTATTATAAAATAATATAATAATAATAAATAATTATTATATGGTTAATAATTAACTATATATAGTAATTTATTCATTTTGTTTATATATATAGTATTTTATTCATTATTTTTATATTTGTTTTTAAGTTTTTTAACAAGTTTGATCATTTTGTTGTTTTTTTAACTTTTATATGTATATATTTTTTACTTTTTATTTATTTATGTATATATATATATATATATATATATATATATATTTATATTTTTTTATTTTAGAAAATATTAATTTTCACTACGTAATATTCGTTTCATAATATGTAGCACTTAAACATATAAATGTTTACACATGAATGTATATATAATTAGTTAATAATTCATTATATATATTAATTATTCATTTTATTATAGTTTTTATTTTATACATTTTAACTTTAATTTTAGGTAGTGTTTGCAGATTTTGTTTTTTATAATATAATTTTTAAGTAGTTTTATTTATTAATTATTTTAAATATTGTTTTTAACTTAACGTTTAGTTAAAGTTTGATAATTTTGTTCTTTTTTCAACTTTTTTTGTATATATAGTTTTTACTTTATTTATATATACAAATATATATATATATATATATATATATATATATATATATATATATATAATTTTTTTTTTTTATAAAATATTTCTTTTCACTACCTAATATTTGCTTCATAATATTATTAAAATTTGAGAAATATTTTTGTGTAGCACACACACACACACACTCACATATATAAATGTATACATATGAATGTATATAAACATTCAAGTTACAATTATTATTAATATGTAGTTATTAATTATATATATTAATTTATTAATTTTATTATAGATTTTTAATTATTTATCTTATACATTGTTTTTAACTTTAATTTTAAAGTTTTTAAAATTTTGTTCTTTTTGCAGCTTTTGTTTTTTGTCTATTTATTAATAACAATAATATATTTTTTTAACAAAATTGTATTTATTATTTTATATATTGTTTTTAACTTTAATTTTAGGTTAAGTTTTGTGTTTTTGCAGCTTTTTTATTTTTTGTCTATTTATTTAATAATAATAATAATACACACACACACACACACACACACACACACACATTTACTAGTTTTATTTATTTTAGTACTTAAAAAATCTTCAAATATGTCTGTTGAAGTACTATTCATTTTATTATAGGTAAAACTTTTAAATAACATATTCTGTAGTACGTAGCAAACAGTGAATCTAATATAATGTGACATGATTCACTTTTTTTTGGTCTTAAAGCTATTCAATAGTCCACAGTAAAGTTAATAAACATTAGCAAGGACAGTTGGGCTGTTTAAGAGGCACCTACAGCCGCTGCTACTGGTCAGGCCACAGATTCACCCCCTCTTGACAAGATTTCAGGGGTCCTGTGGTGAGTGTGGAAATGTGTACTCAGGTGACTGGGGGTAATTACTACAGGGGTCTGTCCCTAAGGCACGCACTGTAAACGACAAGTAATCACTGCCCAGGATAACAGGGGAAGACACAGGAAATAGCATATCTAAAAGGGAGGATGAAAGAAACAAGAGCGCAGCATGGAGAGAAAGCCAAAAAAGGCAGTGCGACCCCCTCTAAGTTCATAAATGTTCACAAGCAGCTGGGACATCTGAATGTGATGCTTGAGTATTAGTTGTCTCCAGATTGAACATCCACGTCTTATACTTCCTCTGGGACGTCGGAGCAGAAGCGTGGCCTCTCTGTGTGCCCGCATTGTCAGTTGCACGCATGCAGCGATGCAGTCTCGGTGAGGCAGGTCTGAATGAGGTTCTTTGAGCTCATCCATTGTAGGAGACAGCTGGCCCCCCTGTTACTTCTCCCCTCACTGGGGGGCAAAGGGCACCCGGCACCAGGGGATTGTGTTTCCCGTCTCATTCATCTCCATTGAGAGAGAACGGCTCCCTCTCTCTGCTTCTCTCTCTGTCTGGGTCCCTCAGAATGACACATTGTTGTTGAGCAGATGACGAGGGTTTGCGCCACAGGCTCAGGAATGTGTGGCATGACTAAAGACTTTTTCATGTTTGGGGCAGAACATCAGTGAGGCCTATTCACACCATGGCCGAATTTCAATTTGGAAAAACCCAAAAGATTATAAAATGAAACAATGGATCTCTATGAACACTGAAAAATTGTACTGTGATGAATTGCTTATTTATTCTGAGGGAAAGACAGTTTTTTTTTTTTTTGTATTATTATTATTTTTTTTACGTCGAGCAATTAAGCAGATATGTTTCTGGGAATGATTGCATAGGAAAATTATATTGTGTAGAGGATGTTCGTTTTTTAAACTTATTAGGATATTCATTCTTATTTAATTTTAGTTACATTTATATATTATACTACATTATATACAGTAATATGGTTAAATATCATTGCAATTTAAATTATTATTTTCTATTTTTAAAATATTTTAAAATGTAATTTATTCTGTGATGGCAAAGCTGAATTTTTAGCCATCATTACTCCAGTCTTTTTTGTCACATGATCCTTCAGAAATTATTCTAATATGCTGGTTTGGTGCTCAAGTAATAGTTATTACTATTATCAATGTTGAAAACAGCAAGAATTTAAAAGACTGTCACTTTTGACCATTGAATATGTCAGTGCTAAATAAAAGTATTATTTAAAAAAAACTAAATCTTACTGATCCTAAACTTTTAGCTTGTAGCTCAATGCATATATTAAAAAAAGAAAAAAAAGAAAAAAAAAGAAGCCCATTTCCACCACTAATAAAAAAAAACAAAAAAAGGCAGTTGCGAGTAATAAAGTCTGAAGTTTTTTTCTCAAAGTTGCAAGTTTACATCATGCAATATTTACTTTATAACTTCCAATTCTGAGTTTACATCACACAATTCTGAGAAAAAAAAAATCAGAATTGCGAATTTATATCACGCAGTTCTGAGAAAAAAGTAAGAATTACAAGTTTATATCATGCAATTCTGAGCAAAAAAACTCTGAAATGCAAGTTTATATTATGCAAATCTGAGAAAAAAGTCAGAATTGTGAGTTTATATCACACAATTCTACAAAAAAAATCAGAATAGCAAGTGCATCAAGCAATTCAGCAACAAAAAGTTTGTATTACGTAGTTCTAAAAATAAAATAACGATATTGTGTTTATATTGCGGAAATCTGAAAAAAGTACGAACTGAGAGTTTATATCGTGCAATTCTGAGAAAAAAAATTCAGAACTGCAAGTTTATATCACGTAATTCTAAAAACAATTTCAGAATTACAAATTTATATCACGCAGTTCTGAAAAAAAAGTCAGAAATGCACATTTATTTCACGCAATTCTGAGAAAAAAAGTCTGAATTGCGAGTTTAGATCACGCAATTCTAAAAAAGTCAGATTTGTGAGTTTATATCATGCAATTCTGAGAAAAAAAGTGAATTGTGAAATGTAAACTCACAATTGCGAGAAAAAAGTCAGAATTGTGAGATAAAAAGTTGCAATTAGCTTTTTTACATTTTTTTATTCAGTGGCAGAAACAGGCTTTGTTTTTTTATAATAAAGTAAAAAATTATAGCTGATAAATATAAAGTCACATATGAGAAACAGCGTCAAATTTTTAAGAAATAAAGCTGCAGCTATGAGATATGAGTTTTGTTTTTGTTTTTAACTCTGAGGCATAAACATGGTCCTATAATTGAATCATTATTTAATCTCATTGCTTTCCAGGATGAAAAATTATATATTAAGAGAAAGATATTAGCATAGAGAAAGATATTAACATTATTTTCCTATGGGAAAATGCAATATTATAAATTCACCATAACAGCTGTGGTACTAGAAATGTTTTTATGATATAATGTAGTGTTTGGTCAGACTTGGTGTGAACGTAACTAGGCTTCATGTGCGTTTAATGGCTATTCATAAGTTTTCATTTTAAAGCACACAATAAATGTGTTCAGATGTGTCAAATGCATTAATTTAGACACTGATAAATACCTACTTAAGGATTTCATGTCTAACTTCTTGTGTCTCTTATCTAGTTCTTCACCACCCAGAGCCAGACATAAACAAACTGATATGCTATCTCCCATTATCAGGGAAGGTGAGCTATCACAGCGCAAGTCAGTTTGGTCAGAAACTGCGTGGCAGAAAAAGTGGAAAGGAACGGAGTGACCAAACTGGGGTATTTGAGCTATTTTAAGTCACCCGTGTCTGTCTCTCTTAGATCAGGCTCCAAATATAGCTCCCCTACATCAAGCACTCAAAACAAGGCTCCTGCTCCTGGGCTCAAATCCACTTATATAATGTCGGCCTTATTCAAGAGCAGCTCAATCTCACCATCTGGGGCTAATCTCAGATGCCACCCTCCCTGTTTATTTCGGAGGAATGTCATTCCGTTTAGGCCCCTGCATTTATTTATGTGCTGCTGCCAGTACAAGGTCAATTGTCTGTGACACATGTTTTGAGAAATGACAGTGTAGGAGGTTGTTTGCTTCCATTTGGATGCGAAGAGCAAATTTAGGAAAAACAAACTGGGTGCAACCCAGAGGCCGCCCTCTGTATCCTGTCATTTTTGAGCACAATGGAACCAGGGGAAGTTGGAGAAGCTTCCCAGAGCTTTTTAGAGCTGTGTTGTGTCGCTGGGCTCGGAGGCTTCATCTAAGATTAAATTCTCATTACCAGGGACAATGTCCTCTGTGTGAAGTCTCTGGCCACAATGATGAGGATAGGAACTATCTGTTCCGTCTGTTTTTCATCATCTTCACAAGCACTCAAACACCTGCACCATTGGCCAAGTGTACTGACAGAAGTGTATTTTTTTTTTATATAAATGCTGTTTGCTGCTTTGTAAACAACATCAGAATATAGACTAAAGAATCTGGTGAATATAGGGTTTGCATTTACGTCACAATTTGGATTGTACTACTGAATATGTTGTTCTGCTAATTTATGCCTTCTGAACCATGGAAAAAATGTGTGGAAGCTTCCAAATCATATAGAGAATTACTTAGTAAGCAGAAAAGGGCGCAATCATTTGACAAACTAAAGTTAATAGGTGGTAAAGATACATACCAGCAGTATTAAATAAGATATTACCCTAATATTTCACCTACCTGACCGGGAATTATAAGAACAAATACAAATGTTGTCAAGATTCTTGCCCTGGAAATCCTGGTTCAGTTTGGCCAACCACAAACTCTTTTTGTTCCTCCAGTTTTTTTCAGACACTTATCTCCTTGATTTGTTCTAACAATTGGTAGTCTAAAGTACTCCAAATGTTTTTTCCCAGTCTGACCGATTAGTACAGCCCAAAACATGACAATAATTGATCATTTTCAGCAGCAATAATCAGAAAAAATGCGAGTTTTGTTCGGTTCAGTTGCATTGTTTACGTTCAGTGACACCAAAATGGCGGATTGATGATGCGTCGCGAAAACACTCAATTAAATCAAAAGTTCAACAATGCAGTCTTATTTAAATATACAGACTACAAACTAAGCGTCTATAAATAACAAAACCTACCTTTGTAAATCTGTTAAGGGTGATTTCCGATGACAGCGCTGCTCATTGTATTTGTTGGCTGCATCTTACAAGCTGTTGTTGAAAGTAAAAATAACTTATTCGTTACAACCGCGTTTCAGTCCCTTTCAATATAAAAGTCTTAACTGCTAACTGACTCATATAAAACAGTCTCTTGTCGCCATCTAATGGCGGAATAATGAACTAAAATCACGAACACAAACACCTTTTCCCAATACTAAATACTATAATTAAGCGCTATTATTTATATAAAATATCACTTATTTATTAAATCATAATATTTAATAAACAACAGCCATCATAAACGTTGCTAGGCAATGCAGTCAAAAGTATAAAGGGAGGGCTCTGATATACAGCAAGCATTAAATTTACATAAAATATAACGTTATGAGATTTGCCCTCAGCCAAAAATATTTGCTCTGGAACAAATAATAAATTAATGAAACTAAAGACTGCGTTTGATTTACCCAAAACGAATTAGATCTCATTTTTAACCACTAGAGACGTCAGAGCCAGCGGCAAATTCCAGATCTGGCCGAGATGAGGCGCTTTCAGCCGTTTCATGAGCTGACGCTTTAGCTCACATCTCTGAAACGTCGAAGTAAATTTTCAAATAGACGTTATCTTTATTAACAAACTGTATATTTGAAACAAGTATATTCGATATACAAGTGTGTTCGCGCCTGAAAACTCCTAAAACTACATTCCGTGACTCGTAAACAGAATTATTTATAAAATTGTAGTGAATTTGGGCATCCGCCATGACATTCGCTGTGAGGAATACCGCAAGTGGAGTGATACAAACGGTGAAACGGTTAGAGTTCAGACATCGCACTCTCATTTTTAAGACATAGAGACCCTGGACCACAAAACCAGTCATAATTTTTTAGAAATTTTGATTTATATCTCATATAAAAGCGGAATAAATAAGCTTTCCATTGATGAATGGTTAGTTAGGATAGGGCAATATTTGGCTGAGATACAACTATTTGAAAATCTGGAATCTGAGGGTGAAAATGTTTTAAGAAAATAGCCTTTAAAGTTGTCCAAATGAAGTTCTTAGCAATGCGTATTACTAATTAAGGTTTTGATATATTTACAGTAGGAAATATACAAAATATCTTAATGGAACATGATGACATTAATGATTTTTTGCATAAAAGAAACATCAATAATTTTGACCCATACAATGCTACTTAAGACTGGTTTTGTGGTCCAGGGTCACATATAAGAATCTTTGTATCTTGAAAATTTGTATTTGTGAATGCCTCCATATTGATAGAGCTCACAGTAATATTACTGTATTTTTTCCTCTCTTGAAGTCTTTAAACTTGATTGACATCTGTTTGCTTGTCACATATTTTTCTTTTGTCACATTGTTTGTATTGTTCGTACAAACATTTGTATATGTTTGTATATGTCTAGAAGTGTAGAAGTGTTTTCTTCCGTCTTGAGTCATGGCCTTGATACTTCCTATACCACGTACGTGAGAAGGTCACAGCTGTGGTTATTCGACTGGAAATGACGTTTCTGCCCACCATAAAGAAACTGATGTTTGGGTTGATTTTGCAGTAGAGCTACTTCACTGTTTTGTTTGTGACATGTAGTAGTTTGTGTTTAAAGCTTGTGTGTTAGTGACAGACTCAAGAGCAGGTCTTTTGTTTGCTCCATGTGCAGGTGCACTGCCCAAACAGCCACACTGGGAGGAGTGGTTTGATATAGGAATATCCTTTGTCTGCTGGAGGTTTGTTGATTCTGTGCTTATGGGCGCAGCATCAGGGGCGCATTGTGACGCTGCAGTTTTGGGGAGCAGCTGGGCTTGGGGCAGGAAGATCCGTTAAACAGGCACCTTTTGTGGATCAGCTGTTTCTGTCAGTGCTTTGTCGATCTCCATTGACTCTCCCTCCTCCTTTAACCCAGACCAGAGAGCGGTTTTGACATGCTAATGCCATGCCTGCAACGCACGGCCCAGCTGGAGAGCCCTGCGCCTTAGATGTGGAAAGTGGTAGGGAGAGAGAGAAAGAGAGAGAGGCACCGGGATGAAGCGTGCCACAGTCAGGGATTATGGAAATGATCCTGTGTCTTTTTTTAGTCCCTCACACTAACTCTCTCTCTCTATCTTTCAAGCTTGATGGGCTGTATGCTGTACTTGAGCTGAGAGATTGGGTCAGCTTTAAAAGCTGTGATGTATGTATTCAGATCAGCATGCAATATTGGAAATCCTTAGGAAACTAAAAGCTTTATGTTTCTCAGCTCAGAATGAACTTAATATGTGCAAATTGAATGCTGCTATTCTGGTTTTGTTAGTGTAAAGCTTTTGTTCCACAACAAGAAACCTGTATGAGATGTTGATGTTTTGTTATGGACAGCTTACCTTTGCCAGCATACCATATACAGGGTTTAATCATGGGATTAATGTCAAGCAATGACAGCGGAGTCCTATAGTATAACTTTATACATGTGTTCTACTTAATCTAAAACGATTTTAAATAATAATAATAAAAAATATATATATTAAATAATTTATTAATTAAATTACCAACAACAACAATCATATTTTATAATATTAATAGTTAATATATTATTCATCAAGTATTAATAATTATTGATACTTTGGCCATTTGCAATTTATTAATTTATTATTAACATATTTTGTTCCTGTTATTATTAATATTTTAATAATTAGAACATTAATTACATATTAATAACAGTTGTGATTACATTTAGACGTTATTATTGTATTATTACCATTATTGTTGTAGTTGTTATCTTATCTTTGTTATTGTTGTTCAATATGCTGTAATAATTTATTATTATTTTATTTTACAGTAAATAGCTACTGTAATTTATCATGAATAATTATAATGTATTCTATACTCTTTGACATCATAAAAATGGATTTTCTACTTTTGAAAATTAATTTGTTTCCACTGATTAAAATTTAAAAAGCATTTGATCTTTATTATTAATTAAGTGTTAATAATGGTTCATTTACATAACTTATTTTTATTATTGCTATTATTGAATATTTCCATTAATTATTTTAATAAAAAAGTGTATTCTTATCATTTGTTCATATTAATAATTGTTGTTGTTTAATTTTTATTGTTATAATAATTACAGTATTTTATCTTATTTTGCAGTAATTACTGTAATTTATCATTAATAATTATAATGCATTATTGTTAATTCTTTGATATCATAAAAATAGCATTTGTACTTTTAAAAATTAATTTGTTTCCACTTAAATTACTACAAGGTGTTTAAAATTGAATAAAAAGCATTTTATTTTTATTATTAATTAATTGTTAATAATTTTTACTTTACATAGTTTATTATTATTACTATTATTGAATATTTCTATTAACTATTTTAATAACAAAAATATATTTGAATTATTTTTTTATATTAATAATTGTTGTTAATATGTTTACTGTAATAAGTACTTACTGTAATTTATTTTATTTTATAGTAATTAAATATTATTGTTATTAAGTAATATTTTAAATTATAATGTATTATTATCGTTATTATATATTTTTTTAAAATTATAAACAGCATTTGTAGTTTTAAAAATTAATTTGTTACCACTTAAATTACTACAAGGTTAATAAAATTGTGACCACCATGCAAAAAAAAAAAAAAAAAAACATATGTGTATATATATATGAAGAGTTCAGATGCAAAACCAGCTGCAAAATGCAAAATCCATCTGATGTCTTTCTTTAAAAAATGCATTTTTATCAGGCTCAGATGTATAGGTTTCTATGTAAGTACCAGTACTTCTGATTGGGCTGAGGCTGGTATTTTAGCAAGTTTGAAGAAAAGGTATTTGATGGACGTATAATATGTGTCAAGAGCATTCACTCAGTATCATTATCTCATTTTTGATCGAGATGGCTTTTAGCTGGTTTTGCATCTGAACTCTTCATATATATATATATATATATATATATGAATATATATATTCAAATATAGAATTTATGTTAAAATTATAATTATATTATCAGTATAATCATATCACATTATATTTCCCTTTTCTTCTTGTTTTGTTTAATATATATATATGTATATATATATATATTTTTTTTATTTTATTTTTTTTTTGCATTAATAACATTGTTATTGGCAAAGTTGCCATTCGCAAGAACATCACTGGCAGATTGGCACCCAGCTGCACTGAATAAATGCTTCCATCCAGCGTGTGTGCAACCAGCTTCCAAAAGGCATTTAATTGTGCAAATATATGATAATGGTAATGCATTTAATATGCATAGCAATACAGCACATAAGATGTTTGATGCAACTTTATATGCATGAAGCAGAATACAAAGCACATTTCAGTTGCTCTGTTGTTGTTTTGCCGTGTGAGTAAATAAACTCATAAAGTGACCTTGTTAAAAAAAACTTTATTCAATCTGGAACTGAATACATTCATGTCATTTGACACATTTCTCATAGTACAACAAGCCTCCATGTCCTCCATTCATAAAGCGTCTGATTGGCTGCAGACATCCTCACCCTTCCCATGGTTCTCCAGCGCAATCTGTCAGTCCCGTGTGATGGTGACATCTGCGTATGGGCGACTGGAGGATTAACACTTGACAAAAGGGCAGCCTGCAACCTCCACCACGACGGGCATGCTTGATCCTTTTTGTAGTTCATGTGACACACACAAGCCTGTCTGGCATCTCGGATACATTATGGGATTTGGAACCAATGTATGTTTTTAGGCTTTTAACATTTTGTTTACATGCAATCGTCCAACAATCCATTCCTTCTGGTAACTACATCTGTGAGGTTAAAAACTGCAAATCAGTCAGATTTTAAAGCTTTAAAATACATGCTGGAAAACTATTAATTTAAAAAGCATGATTATGTTAAATTTGTGGCATCCCACTGTACAATGCTGAATTTCAAATATGCATTTAAATCATGCAAAGGGTGCAGTGTGCTTCAGAGATTTGTAGGTCGTTTTCCCTCGCTGTTTCGACTCCACGGGTGAGGACACAGACTCTTGGACAGTACCTGGGCGACAGGTGGTGAATCAGCAGTGCTTCCCTCCTCATAATGGAGATGTGTGTGTGCGTGTTAGAAGCAATGTAGATTAGAACATGAAACGAAAAAGAATTTTCACATTTCTGATTATTAATTTATATGGAACCATTTTTTTAGAGCAATAATTTTTAAAATTATTGTCAGTCCTTTAGCTGAACCCAAGGCTTTAGCTGCCAACCCCAGGATCATTGGGTTTGACTCATGTGCTGATAAAATTTTCCATAAGTTATACTCTTTATTTACAATATAGTGTAGCTACAAAAAGTTGCAAACTGCATTAAATTCAAGTAAAAGAGCAGTATTTATCCAGCACAAAAAAAATAAGCATATCAATTATGGTGGCAGAATGTGTACACTACCTTTTAAAGGTTAGGCATCAGTATGATTTTTATCTGCATTTTTCTGGGTTCTGGAAATTAATACTTTTATTTGACAAGTATGCATTAAGGTGATCAAAAATCGCTAATGTTATAAAATATTTCTATTTCTGTCATGACAACTCTTGAAAGATTTTAGCGTGGTAATGGATATGACATGTTATGATGATATGTTAATGTATTTGGTCTTGGCGGAATAGATCTGCTACACTGCTCTTGCTGTTGGTTGTTACTGTAGCTGTAGATTATTGCTGCTGCTGGTGCAGGAACTTGCTACTGCCAATGCATATGGTGATATGGTGCTGTGAGTATTTAAGATACACTGCTGCTGCACAAATAGCATATATATTAACCTATAACAGATCTATACAGGTGGAGCTCGGGAAGGTGGAGGGTTTCAGAGGAACTCTGAAAGCGCGCTGCAACAAGCTTGAGTGAAGACTAACCAGCCATTTAAATGTAAGGCAGTAAGTAAGAAAAATGAAACTGAATACGATATTACTGTTTTTACTGTAGTTTTGATCAAATAAATGAAGTCTTGGTGAACATAACAGGCCACCAAGTAACATAACAAATAGATATGTATGGAAGCCCATTTCCACCACTGGAAAAAGATAAAAAAGGTTACAAAAATAAATAAATAAAAATAAAAAAGGTAAACTTTATACCTTTTTTTTTTGCAATTGTGAGTTTACATCTCGCAGTTCTCACTTTTTTTCAGGATTGTGTGACAAACTCTCAATTGTGAATTATAAAGTCACCACTGAGTGATATGAACTCACAATTCTGACTTTTTTTTTTAAATTGCAAGTTTATGTCTTGCAATTGTGACTTGATAACATCCAATTGTGAGTTATTCAGTCAGAATTGTGAGACATAAACTCGCAATTCTGAGAACATATGTCTTTTTTTCCAATCAAAATTGGACTTTATAACTTGCAATTGTGAGTTATATCTCACATTTCTGAGACAAAATAAAAAAGTTTATATCTCTGAGTGAGTTTATATCTTACAATTCTGACTTTTATTTCCCACACAATTCTGACTTTCCAGGATTGTGAAATATAAACTCGCAATTGCAAGTTATAAAATCTGAATTGTTAGACTGAGTCTGACTGAGTTTATATCTCAGAGTTGTGACTTTATAACATGCAGTTGTGAGTTTATATCTCACAATTCTAACTTTTCTCACAATTGTGTTTATATCTTACAATTCTGACTTTTTTCTTAGAATTGTGTGACATAAACTCTCAATTGCGAGTTATAAAGTCAGAATTGCGAGATATAAACTCGCAATTTTGACTTTATAACACGCAATTGCAAGTTATTCAGTCAGAATTGTGAGATAAAAACTCGAAATTCAAAGAACATATCCGTCTTTTTCCCCCTCAAAAATGGACTTTATAACTTGCACTTGTGAGTTTATATCTCACAGTTCTGAGACAAAATACCAGAATTCCCTAAAAAAAAAAGGCAGAATTTTGAATTACAAACTCACATTTGCAAGAAAAAAAGGTCAGAATTGTGAGTTTATATCTGAGATTATATTCTGACTTTTCAGAATTGTGAAATATAAACTCGCAATTGCAAGTTATAAAATCTGAATTGTGAGATATAAACTTGCAATTCTGACTTTTTTTCTAAAAATTGCGAGTTTATATCTCGCAGTTATGACTTTATAACATGCAATTGTGAGTTTATATCTCACAATTCTAACTTTTCTTGCAATTGCGAGTTTATATCTCACAATTCTGACTTTTTTTTTAGAATTGTGTGATATAAACTCTCAATTGCCAGTTGTAAAGTCAGAATTGCGAGATATAAACTCGCAAATCTGACTTTTTCTCAGAATTGTGTAATATAAACTCGCAATTCTGAGAAATAAAGTCAGAATTGCAAGATATAAACTCACAATTCTGACTTTATAACACGCAATTGCAAGTTTTTCAGTCAGAATTGTATATAAACTCGAAATTCACACAATAACCTGTTAAAAGTCACAATAACCTTTTAAAAATAAATAAAATAAATAATGTATTTTACATTTGTTTTATCTGCATATTATCCAAAAGCTTCTATGTAAAGTCATTTTCACCACAGTTGATAAATGAGATTCAAAATGTGGCGGTTTCATTTGTTTGAAACGAGAGTGTTTGTCTGTAGTGTGATACGAGAGATGAGAAAGTAGTACCGGTTTCATGTAACTGGATGAACACTGACTTAGGTGATGGTGCAAGATCATACCGCTGAATCAAAATCTATTTCAGAAAATCTTGTAATAATATTCAGGCTATGTAACTGAGGCAAATAGTGTGGTAGTTTAAGGAACAAAATTGTGTAACGATTCAAATGTTTGAGTAATAGGAGGTATCTTTGGAGAGATTGTGAAATAATGTGGGCATCTTGAGGCTGCCCTTGTCATGCTGTCTACTTTTAAGTAAGGGATTGTATTGTTTGCTCATATGTACATAACAAAATGATTAGATAAGAGACCGGGTGACAAAGAGTCTCTTGTCCACAAGCTTAACATCTGACTTGTGAATGCTGTGTGTTCTAGGTTTGCTGGCGCAGGATCACATGCTAGATGTTTCACCAAATCTAGATTTCATACATGACATTGATTAGACAGAGAACAATGTTTCTCTAAGTCTGAATTGAACACTATTTCATCTTAAACTGGTTGAAAGACCAGTAGGCATCCTTAAAGATGCTTGACTTTGTTCCTCAAAGTCAAATCTCCTTCTCTCAACTCGAACACACAGTAGCATTCAGAATATACACTTGCAGCCTTTCGTTTAAACAGCAATCCAGAATTTGCTTCTCGTAGCTGTTTATGCTAAATACATGAGCAGGGTGTGTTTACACCAAAAAACAAACCAAAGTGCATGTGTTTTCACTTAATTGCACAATCCTCTAATTTCCAGACCTCCCCTAACACGACCGCTATGGTGAAGGCGGCGTGTGTCAACAGCGAGCACACTTGTGTCTGTAATAACACAGGTGACTGGCCGCCGCTCAATAATACCTCAAAATAATATCAGAGCATTAAGATGATTTAGGGATATCTCTCATACAGTGTTTGTTTGGTGAAAATGGAGATTATTCTTTCAGCCCAACACTCTCTCTCTCATTTCGCCCGCCTTCATAATCAAATTAGGGCTCATTCCAGGCAGAGGACTCTGGTCGTGCACAGGCGCACAGTCGACTACGCCCTCCAACTGCATTTGTTTTCCTCGTAAATTGTGGCTTTTACTGAGAGGATGTTGTGGGTGGATTCTGAGCTCACAGGCCTGTAAAAGTGGATATTAGATTGTCTTCTTTCTGTCATGCCAGCAAGACACCCATTTATTTGCTGCCATGCGACTAAATGCAAATAGTTGCCGTAATGGTAACACACATACATTACACACTGTTTCCAAAAATAGATGGGGTTTCCTTAGCATTGATGTGTAACTTTCATCATTCAAAAGTTTATACTTAATGAAATGAATATTACTTTAAAGACCATTGTTTTTAAAATACTATTAGTAATACTAATAATATCAATACTAAGTGCATAGTTTAACCTTAAATGTTAAAAGATAAAATAAATTAAATTTACATCCATTTAGATCCAAAACAAACAAATGCTAATAGATAAATACTACTACTACAATTATTATTATTAATAATAGTAAATAAATAAAAAGAAAAGAAAAATGCAGTTATTTTATTTCTTTATACAACAGTATACATCATACGATGCATTATATTTCATTTTATAAAGTATAATATACAACAAAATTTTATCTTAATAAAATATAATGCTTTTTGTTTTCCTTTGTTGTACAAATAAATTAAATAAAAATACATAACAGAAAACACTAGATGCATTATATCATTTGATGACCCACACTACTTGTATTATCTATTTATTAATTGTTATTATTATTATTATTATTATTATTATTAATAATACATTTGTTTTCCATTATTGTATAAAATAAATAAATAAAAAAGAAGTACATAACAGAAAACATTGGATGCATTATTTTATTTGATGACGCACAACAATCTATATTATGTATGTATTCATTGTTTTTATTGTTATTATTATTATTATTAATGCAATTGTTTTCCATTGTTTTATAAAATAAAAAAAAAAAATACATAAAACATTGGATGCATGACTTTATTTGATGATGTACACAGCTATGTATATTGTGCATTTATTAATTGTTTTATTTATAATATGTTTTTTATTATTTATAATATATTAATAATAACAACAACAATAACATGTTTTCTATTATTGTATAAAATAAAAAAAAGAAATACATAAACACTGGATGCATTTTTTGATGATGCACAAAACAATGTATATTATGTATTTATAATTGTTTATAATAAAATCTACAATAATATTTTAATTTTTAGTAAATTATTATTATTAATAATAAAATCTACTGCTTTTTGTTTTCCTTTGTTGTATAAATATTTGAAATATATAAAAATACATAACAGAAAACATTGGATGCATTATTTTATTTGATGACGGACACAACAATGTATATTATATGTATTTATTAATCGTTTTTAATGCTATTATTATTATTAATTCATTATTAATTAGCATATTCATTAATATTAAATAAAAAACAACAGAAAACATTGGATGTATTATTTTATTTGATGACATACACAACAATGTATATTATGTATTAATTGTTTTTGTTATTTTTATTAATAATAATACATTTGTTTCCACACACACACACACACGTTTGTTTTTGTGAATTGTGGGGACTTTCTATAGACTTCTATAGTTTTTATACTGATCAAACGATATTGTCTATCCCCTAACCCAACCCTAACCCTAAACCTACCCCTTACAGAAAACATGTTTGCATCGTTACATTTTAAGATAAACATAATTTTCTATTTTTAATAATTTTTTTACATTGTGGGGACCGAGCTGCGGTCGGTCCCCGCATATGTGTGTGTGTGTGTGTGTGTGTGTGTGTGTTTGTGTCTCATTTTGTGTGTTTATATGTTTATGTTTAGATATATATATATATATCTTAATCTATAATAAAAGACTGGGTCCATTTAAAATACTTTCAAAGTATCAAACATCACATTTAAACCACACTAACCACAAATATTTGTCCAAAAGAGGCACTTAATGTGATCTTACATAATGCTACCAGCTCTACATGTGAGTCTCATTCAGAGCGATGGAGCTCAGCAAACACAGATACAGTTTGTTCTAGCATAATTACCTCCAACGCTTATGTAAGGCCTATGTGACACACCTTACTGAGGAGCCTAAACCAGGGACAGTGCGCTATAATTAGATAAATAATAATCAAACCTAAAGCCAGCTGTCGCCAGGAGAGACACATCTCGGCTATTGACTAAAATGTTATATAAAGGACTGGATGAATTATAGTCTCTGAATAATTCATTTGGTCTCTACACTTTTGGAGGAAAGCGCTGGTGATATATTCAGTCATTGTGATAGATGACTCATTTTCAGATGCTAATCATTATTTGATTATTAATTTCTGGGTCGGAAGGAAAAAGAGAAGTATGCAATCGTCTGTCATGTTTCACAGCCACATCTCATTTAGAATGAGGTACCTGGCAAAACTAATTAGCTTTGATGTGTTTGGTCCTTGCAATGTATCCAATTTCCCTCCATCATGTTCTCATCTTGCTGTTCACAATTGGATAGAGGGGAAAAACCTGCAAGATAAAATGAAAACATGTTTTTTATGACTCAGCAGACGTTTCATGTAATCTTTCAACTTGAATTGTCAAAAAACATCAATCTCTAGCAGTTTGTGAATGAATTGTACGGCATCTTTAATGTTTCTCATGACGTCGTCTGGCGCCATCTAGTGACTATAAATATATGGAGTTTATTATGATGGCAAGCCATATTAATTACATCTAAACGGGTTTAAGCTAAAATATAGAGGGTTTATGCTTTAAGCTTCTCAAGTAACAAGGATTTTTATAGTTTCGTTCATTGCAAAATTACTATAAAGTAAACAAAACAGCAGATTTCTTCATAGTCTCAAAAACTATACAATAGAAGACCACTATCTTACCTAATATTGACATATAGGCTGCTTTTAATATTTTATATACCCTATAAATCACTGAATTAACCAGAATTAGATAAAACCACTGAAACGCGTAAAACTATAAAAATTTCGTTTTCAAAAATCCCGCTTCCCGACGCCGACGTGACGTGAGTCGCCGCGTATCATAAACATATTTTACTCTAGTGTTGCCACTCTAGTGGATTCTTTTTCGTCGACGACAGTTTATCTTAATGTTGAATACAAGGTGGATGTTTACCACAACGTCAGTTATTTGTGTTTTATATATTGAAATGATATATATGCTTTGGTGCTTTGACGATGTTGAAATAGAAATCAGAATCTTGAATAAAATAAGGAATTGCTTGTGTTTTGTATAAAGACATTTGCACATTCACTCTAAAATGCTAATGATCTTGGGGTGTTAGAAGTACTAAATAGAATTTTACAGATGATATCAATCTTAAAAAGTTGGTGTAATGCACTGATACAGAAATGATGTGATAAAATATTGCAATACACTGTTAACTATTATAATTCTACGTTATAACTGCCATTCTATCAATGTCAGTGAGAGTGGCAAAGCTAGAGTTAAAACTCAGTGTCGGATTCCACACCACGTGTTGTTTTGGCGCTTTACCGCATTTCGCTGACACCCAAACAAACGTGTCATGAAGACGGTTCGTTTATACTGAATCGGTTGAGGTTTTTAATCTACAGTTTTTATATATTTAAACGGCACGAGTTCAGGTACGGTTAAACATTATTCTTATGTTCAATTTCTGTTTTCACTGCACCTCGCGAGTCACTTGTACCAACATGGAAGTTCACTGCAATGTTATGTAATCTATTAGGGTCTCTAATGGGTTTCAATTATGGTGACTAAAAAAAGACACTGCGAAACGCTCTGGAGATGGCATGTACATTTTATATTGTTACATAAAGTGTATTATAGTGAATGGCGGATTTGGCTTTTATTTACAAGGTCATCATGGTTTACAGTTTGTCCTTTCTTAACACCATCTGCTTGGGGGTTGCAGAATTTGACATGGTCATTATAAATGTATATTTAGTTGAATTGTTGTTTGTCTTACTTAAATTGTCAGTCTTCCCGCTGACTATATAATTAATGATTTACTTCCTTGTGGCAGTGTCACTTTGTGCCACAAGGTGTTGGATTGATCACTTGGCTTTTGTTGTTTGCTTTCCAGGTGATGAAAAGAAGTCTTTGACAAATCTAGTTTAACATGGGTTAGGCTAGGTTTTTAGACATATAACGTATTTTAGCTTCATAAATTTAAAATGACTTCATTTTCAGTCAAAAAAGCATTTTAATATCTAAAAAGTCATAGTGTTTGCACCTTTTAAAATATTCACTTTCAAAAATGTTTTCATGTTGTTTTTACGTTTAAATGCTTTTGTTCCTCTATTGTAAATTGCTTTGGATAAAAGCATGTATTTTAGGGGAAATGATTTTATATATAATTAATAAAATGGATTTCGTATTCGTAAGCAAAAATAGTAAATAATTATGCTAAAGGTATTAAATGTTTTGAAGGTTATGTATGATTTATACACTACCAGTCAAATTTTTAAAGAAGTCTCTTCTGCTCACCAAGCCTGCATTTATTTGATCCAAAGTACAGCAAAACAGTAACATTTTGAAATATTTTACTATTTAAAATAACTGTTTTCTATTTGAATATATTGTAAAATGTAATTTATTCTTGCGATTTCAAAGCTGAATTTTTTAGCATCAGTACTCCAGTCACATGACCATTCAGAAATCATTCTAATATTCTGATTTGCTGCTCAAAAACATTTATTATTATTGTTGAAAACAGCTAAATAGAATTTTTTTCAGGGTTCTTTGATGAGTAGAAAGTTCAGAAGAACAGCATTTATCTGAAATAGAGATCTTTTGTAACAATAGAAATCATTTTTGATTTATTTAGCAAGGATGCTATAAATTAAAGTATTAATTTATATAATTTATATAATTTTTTTTTTTTAATCTTTCTGAAAAAAATGTACTCAACTGTTTTAAGTATTTATAATAAAAACAAATGTTTCTTGAACAGAAAATCAGCATATTAGAATGATTTCTGAAGGATTATGTGACACTGAAGACTGGAGTAATGATGCTGAAAATTAAGCTTTGATCACAGAAATAAATTACATTTTAAAATATATTAAAATAGGAACCAGTTATTTTAAATAGTACAAATATTTAAAAATATTACTGTTTTGCTGTATTTTGGATCGAATAAATGCAGGCTTGGTGACTTATTTATTTAAAAAACATTAAAAATCTTACTGTTCAAAAACTTTTGACTGGTAGTGTGTGTATATATAGTATTTAAAAAAAAAAAACCTTAACAATAAAAGTGTTAAATAAATGACTTTTTACAATCTCTAGACACTTACTAAAACTTGATATTTTTTTATCAAAATATTATTTTATAAGTATTAAAATGTAATAGATGTTTAAAAAATGATTATCATAAACTTGTTCATCATAGAAGAGGTGTATTTAATGGATTTTTATGAATTGCATTTTTATGTTTTTAAATAACTTCAGTCAAAAAATTGCATTTAACATTGCTTACTTTTTTTTTTAATTCTTTTTAGATATACAACAGAATATATTTGTGGCTGATTGTATTACATCATTGTTGAAATAAACATCTCTGTCTGTCTTGCACTAATAGAAGCTGTTGAATAATGAAGTACATACTGGTGACAGGGGGTGTGATATCAGGCATTGGTAAAGGGATCATAGCTAGCAGTGTGGGCACTATACTCAAATCATGTGGCCTGCATGTCACTGCCATCAAAATCGACCCCTATATCAACATCGATGCAGGCACTTTCTCTCCCTATGAACATGGTAAGTGCAGGCTAGCATAAGTAGATTGACCTGATTTGAATTTTTATGTTGACAATCCAGAAGGATTAACTGCAACATGAGATGTTTGTTTTGCAAAATCGGTTAGTCGTTATTTTAGCCTACAGAATATATAGAGCATAACGTGCTGATGGCTCTGATAGCTGTCTTTTGTTTCTATCGGTGTCCGCATGCCACTGTCAAAGTATCTGATGCCCTGTTTAACAGGTGAAGTGTTTGTGCTGGATGATGGCGGCGAGGTTGACTTGGATTTAGGGAACTATGAACGTTTTCTGGACATCCGGCTAACCAGGGACAACAATCTGACAACGGGGAAGATCTATCAGTCTGTTATAAATAAGGAGAGGAGAGGGGATTACTTGGGCAAAACTGTACAAGGTGAGTTACACAATGTCATGAGGAGGTTTGGAATGTAAATATTAAAGATGGAATGAGGAAACAGGATTATCTCAGTCTTGTCTGAGTTTGAACCTAAAATAAAGGCATTCTGTAAGATTCAGTTTGCATTTAATCTGCGCTTATACAACCATACCATACACTACCATTCAAATATTTGGGGTCAGTAATTTTGTAGTCATTTTTATGTCTTTGAAGTCTCCTATTCTCACTAAAGCTGCGTTTATTTGATCCAAAATGTGGTAAAACTGTATTAATATAATTTAAAATTAATATAATGTTTTTATTTCAATATATTTACATTTTCTAAGTAATTTATTCCTGTATATATTTTGTGTAACCCATGATACCTGTTTTTCAGAATTCTTTGATGAATAGAAAGTTCAAAAGACCAGCATTTATTTTTAAAATGAAATCGTTCATTAATGGCTTTACTGTCACCTTTGATCAGTTGGTTCACTGTTAAAATTAAACCCCAAACTTTTGAACAGTAGTGTGTATATCAATATATTGCAGTTGTTTTTCTGGCAATGCTGCTTTGAGATTACATTGCAATAAACTGTATCATGACTGATGTACCATGATGTTTATTATACCTTATAAGTATTTGACAGCACCCAGCCTTAATTTGCATATCCTCCTCTAAGAGTATTACAGAAGTTTAGCCATCTGTTGCTCACCAAACATGCTTGAGGAACATAATGGTAAATATGGTGTCACTGAAAGGAATATGAATAATTTCTCACAGTGGTACCGCACATTACTGACGCTATTCAGGAATGGGTCATGCGGCAGGCTAAGGTTTCGGTGGACGATGATGGTATTGAACCAGAAGTCTGTGTTATTGAGGTATATCTATCGCTTTTGTACTGTACATTTTGAGGAAACATTAACTGTTTTTATACTAAAGACAGAACAAGGATTATTAAACGTAAAATACATTTTGTATGCATGAAAAATGTGTTCAATAAAGACAAAAAAGTGCATTTTTAGGCCCCATTACTGCTTGGGTTAAGCTGGAATGTTGGGTTAAATAATGCTGGATCATGTATAGCTTTGCATATTTTTTTCTGCTGCTGTCAGAGCTGAAGTTAAAATATATATGTACAATTAAATTTAAATATAAATATGTATATAGATTTTTAACATAAATAAATAATATAATAACATTTATTTACAAATTTTCCCACCACAGCTTGGAGGTACAGTTGGAGATATTGAGAGTATGCCTTTCATTGAAGCTTTTAGACAGTTTCAGTTTAAAGTGAAACGAGAGAATTTTTGTAACATCCATGTCAGTCTTGTTCCTCAGGTATGAAAAAATAACTTTTATTAATTAATTTTGAAACTAAGAGTTATATTTAAATATTTATAATTAACAGTGCTTAAAAAAACTATGTTCTTTGGATGTATTTTCAGCCCAGTTCAACAGGAGAACAGAAGACCAAACCCACACAGAACAGTGTTCGGGAGCTTCGTGGACTCGGCCTTTCACCTGATCTAGTCAGTCTTTACTCTTTTATATGCTATAAAGAGCCAATCCAAGTATTTAAAGCAAGTTTTTGTCAGAGTCCTTGTTATTCTAAAATTTCTACATTCATTTTCATTTTGACTCTACACATATGTGACCCTGGACCACAAAACCAGTCATTAGGGTCAGTTTTTTGAAATTGAGATTTATACATCATCTGAAAGCTGAATAAATAAGCTTTCCTTTGATTTAACGTTTGTTAGGATAGGACAATATTTGGCCTGAGATTCAACTATTTGAAAATGTGGAATCTGATGGTGCAAAAAAATCTAAATATTGAGAAAATCGCCTTTAAAGTTGTCCGAATGCATATTACTGATCAGTAATATCTTCATGGAACATGATCTTTACATAATATCCTAATGATTTTTGGCATAAAAAAAAAAATTGATAACTTTGACCCATGCAATGTATTTTTGGCTATTGCTACAAATATACCCGTGCTACGTAAGACTGGTTTTGTGGTCCAGGGTCACATATATAAAGGTACAAAATATCGGTCTACTTGATCTGTAATAATATGTATCGGTATCGGCATCTGCCCTGAAGTCATTCATATTCATAGATTTTTTTTGTTTGTGAAAATGTATTGTTTTTGTTTGCAGATTGTTTGTCGTTGCTCGACTCCATTGGACACTGCTGTGAAAGAGAAGATCTCCATGTTTTGCCATGTAGAACCTGAACAGGTGATCTGCATACATGACGTGTCTTCCATCTACAGAGTACCTTTACTCCTGGAGGATCAGGGCATAGTTGACTACTTCTGCCGCAGGCTGAACCTGCCCATTGAGATGAGACCTCGCAAAATGCTCACAAAGTGGAAGGAGATGTCAGACCGGTTTGTACAGTTTGGATCCACCTAACAGTCTTAACAAATTGTATTCTTCTAAAGATTCACTGTTTTGAACAGTCTGTCTTTGTTTCCTAGGTCTGACCGACTCCTGGAGCAAACGTCCATCGCTTTAGTAGGCAAGTACACCAAGCTGTCAGATTCGTATGCCTCTGTTATTAAAGCACTGGAGCACTCAGCCCTCGCCATCAACTATAAGCTGGAGGTCAAGGTAAGGAATGCCAGAGGAGCTAGTAGCAATTTCCTGGACTTTTATGATGAAGGTGATAGTTTTGCCCTGTCTGAGAGTGTCTTTTAAATTCAAATTGTGTTTTTGCTTTTTGCTTTTGATCTAAGAAATTCATCTTTGTGAGCTTAAGAAACTTTTTCAAACATTTAAAAAAAATTACCTTCCCCAATAGTGTTTATGCCATACTATAAAATGTTACTGTATTTTTTTTATTTTTTATTTTTTTCAGTACATCGATTCAGCAGATCTGGAACCAGCAGCATTGCAGGAGGAGCCGGTAAAGTACCATGAGGCCTGGCAGAAGCTCTGCAGTGCTGAGTGAGTGTAAAACTCCTCAGAAATACTAGAAATCAACATAAACTTTGTTTTGTTCATCAACAGAGAACATTTAAATTTTATTCGGCTGATGTCATTTCAGCTCTGTGGGCTCTTGAATGTTGTTAAAGGGATAGTTCACCCAAAAATGAAAATTCATCAGTCATCAATTACTCACCCTAATGCCGCTCCAAACCCGTAAGACCTTCGTTCATCTTTGCAACGAAAATTAAGATATTTTTGATGAAATCCGAAAGCTTTCTGACCCTGCATAGACAGAAAATCCGTTGAACAGCCCAGAAAGGTAGTAAGGATATTGATTAAATAATCCATGTGACATCCATGGTTCAACCTTAATTTTATGAAGCTACAAGAATACTTTTTTGGGCAAGAATCTTTAGAAAAATGTATCATTTATTTGTTTTAGAAAAAAAAAAACACATTATGAATGTTAATAAAGATTAAAAACTACCCTTGACTTTGAATATTTCACTTTGAATATTTATTCATCGAAAGATCATTTGAATGTTTGACTGTTTCATGTGTTGTTAGTGGGGTTCTTGTTCCTGGAGGCTTTGGTGTGCGAGGCACTGAGGGAAAAATCCAAGCCATTAACTGGGCAAGGAGACAGAAAAAGCCATTTTTAGGTAATGCAAAACTGGCAGTGAAATGTCAGGAAAAAAAATATGATTTAAACACTAGTTATTTTAACAGCATGCCTGTGGTTACATTTAAAATCAATCTCATTTGGCAGGTGTTTGTTTGGGCATGCAACTGGCAGTGTGTGAATTTGCTCGTAATGTACTGGGCTGGGAAGGTAAGAACACCCATATAAGATTTTATGATATGTCTTTTAAATCAAACTGTACTTTTTATTTTAACCACTTTTCTCTTAACAGATTCCAATTCTACAGAATTTGACCCTGAAACAAAACATCCAGTGGTAGGTATTGTTGTGGTAAAACAAATTAGCATATCTGCATAATGATTCTGTTTCTTGTGGTGTGGTATGATGAGATTTGTTTAATATTAGGTGATTGAAATGCCAGAGCACAATCCTGGGCAGATGGGAGGAACCATGCGGTTAGGCAAAAGGCGCACCTTATTTAAAAGCACATCCAGCGTTGTTCGTAAGTTTTGATCGTTTGTGCCACTGTGAAAGTCACTTATAACAAAATTAGTGATACTGTATTTAAAGGTTTTAAGTATACATAATATTTGTATTGTTTTGTTGTAGGAAAGCTGTATGGAGATGCTGAATATGTGGACGAAAGGCATCGACATCGCTTTGAGGTACAGTTAATATTGACAACTTTTTTTTTTTTTTTTTTTTATTAATTATTTTCTTTTGTTTCTGTTTAACTAGTTTATTTTGAATTTTTCTAGGTCAATCCAGAATTGAAGCATCACTTTGAGGATAGAGGTTTTCGATTTGTGGGTCAGGACCTGGAGGGGGAGCGAATGGAGATCATTGAACTTGATGGTCAGTGGATGTCCAATATCTGAACCTGTCCGGAGTAGTTGTCAGTATTCACTTCAGCTTGTTTCTTCTGTCACGGCAGATCACCCCTATTTTGTCGGAGTGCAGTACCACCCAGAATTCACTTCTCGCCCCATCAAACCTTCACCTCCTTATTTTGGCCTTCTACTGGCAGCATCTGGGAAACTACAGAACTACCTACAGAAAGGATGCCGGCTCTCACCTCGGTAATTTTCCTAAATAACTCTCTCAGATGAGCTAAATTGTTGCAAATTGTTAAAAGCAGTATACCTTAACTTATTTTTCTTCTCTTTCTTTCTCCCAGGGACACATACAGTGATCGAAGTGGCAGTAGTTCACCAGACTCAGAGATATCTGAAATCAAATTCCCATCACTTTCTTAAAGTGGAAATACTCATATAATCATGAAAGTGTAACTTTCATGACATGAATTTATAATTTAAATAAATGGAAAAGGGAAAAAAAGATAACGTGTCATTTCTAAGCAAATTATGAGGTATGCATACTGTTTTGTCAATGGTGATATACTTGAAATAATAGTGTTTTCACTACACATTATCGGTCAGCCATATTGGCGGCACTGAACCGAACAGAATTTGCATATTTTGCTGATTATTGCTGTTGAAAATGATTAATTATTGTCATGTTTTGGGCTGTACTAATTGGTCGGACCAGGAAAAAACATTTGGAGTACAATAGACAGCCAAATGTTGTAACAAATCAAGGAGAAGAGTGCAATGTCTTGAGGAACATAAGGCGTTTGTGGTTGACCAAACTGAACCAGGACTTACAGAGCAAGAATCTTGACAACATTAGTGTTTGTTCTTATCATTTCCAGTCAGGTAGGTGAAATATTAGGCTAATATCTTAATTAATACTCTTTGTATGTATCTTTACCACCTATTAACTTTATTTTGTCAAAATATTGCACCCTTTCCTGCTTACTAAGTCCTTCCCTATATGATTTAGAGGCTTCCACACGTTTTTTTCGTGGTTTAGGCAGCATAAATGAGCAGAACAACATATTCAGTAGTAATCAATGCTGTTGTTTACATCCGACCATCTCCACTATGGCTGCGCATCTGGGTAACTGACAATGTATGAACATGAGATTAGTGTGATAAAATCGCTTATGAATCTTGTTTGTGCAAACATTTTCCAGCTCCTGGTTTTACGGTGTAAATCCTTTAATTTTCACATGCCAGAAAAAGTCTACACAGAAAAAACTCTTGACTTCCGTTATAAACATTATAATACTGAGGGAAAAATGAAAATTATTGCCTTCACAGAGCGTAACGTATTAAACTCAAAACATTATTTTATTACAAAACGACAGACGAGTGGCTTCTGTTTTCGGGCTTTTATTTTGTAAAACCCCGTTCCTTGAGATCTCGCGATAATTTGGCAAAGCTCCCTTCGCCAGAAGAAGCGCCTGTAGAGGGAATAACAACATCAACTTACGTAGGCTTTTGAATATTTCCAGCTCATAAATGTCGAAGATGGGAAGATAATACAGAATTATTTGGATCAGGTATTACACTAATTCATCATCTAACAAGATTATATAAAACAAAAGGAAAGCATCACGGTTGGCACAAATGTTTACATGCTAGCTGCTAATATGCTAAGCCGAAGTTGATCTATGTGGTGATGAATTATAGCAACCGCGAAAACATTCTGAAGAAAACAAAATGTATTTGTTACTTTACAGTACTACATTTATTAATATCAGTATTATATCCGCATTTGCATCCGCAGTTTAATCTGATAATCTTAGAAAACATCAGCGAAGCTAAAAAGCTAAATTCGTTAGCCTGTAGAACAGATGACAGTTCTTTGATGTTTTTCCTAGAGTTCTGTGCATTGAGTGACTCCAGAAGTTCTTCGTTTTGATGGGATACTTAAAAACAATGTATTTAATCTCAACGTGTTTAATATTTCCTAATACTTTTTGTTTTTCAGCTGAACAGACCACACTCTGGCTTTGAAGAGGCTCATGACAGATATCTCTTGACTAGCATAGTATGACCCAGTACCCACCGCAGACTAGTCGCTCTAACTTCTTCACTGTTGTGAAAGCAGAAGCCTCTTCAACACCACCCATCTCCACCAACATGGCCAACAGCACCGTTGCCCCCGGGAAAGTTCCAGGCACCCCTGGACCTGCAGGGAGACTGAGCCCTGAAGGCACTCAGGTGAGACCAAACACTTAAAAAGTTTTAGACTTTGCTCTATTTGTATCCCACATAACATTTATGATTTAACGTCCTCAAACAGGTGCTTAGTAAGAAGAAACTGCAGGATCTTGTGCGAGAAATTGACCCTAATGAGCAGCTCGATGAAGATGTAGAGGAGGTACGTATTACTGTTATATTTTACTGTACATATTTTCATAAATGACAAAAATAAGAAAAAAAAATATTTTTATTTTTATTAAAATCTTCTGTGTTAGTCTTAGAATAAAGTCAGTATTTTTGAATTTTCATTTTTGGGTGAACTATCCCTTAAAGGAAGCAATTTATAATAATATTTTTGTTTTTTTATATATATATATATATATATATATATATATATATATATATATATATATATATATATATGTGTGTGTGTGTGTATATATAATCTAATCAGTTGATTAGTCATTGTTCTCTAGTTATCCATTTTTGTCAGCTCAGTACTTACAAGATTATTATTATTTTATTATTATTATTGTATTATATTTTACTTATTTTTATTTATATTATACTATTATTTTATATTTATTTATTATTCCTTTATATTATTAATATATTTTGTATTATTATTATTATTTTATTCAGCATATTTTTTGGTCAAAGTAACAATAAAGACATGTGACAAGTCTGTGGGTTGCCTGAAATAGTACTCAGTCTTGAGCGATTTTTTTTTTTTTTTTCCAAATAAAAAAATAATAACAGCATTTTAAAATAAGAAACATCCCTTTACATCTACTGCTAAAATAAAAGTCTGAAAACCACAAAATCTATATAAACTAGCCAGTAGATTATTAATATGCTTCCTTAGTTATCCATTTTTGAACATTCAAAATTAGAACATTATATTTTTATTATTTGTCATTAAGGATGTATTAAGGTTAAAAGTAACAGTAAAGACATTTGTGAACCTGGACCACAAAACCAGTCTTAAGTAGCACGGGTATGTTTGAAGCAATGGCCAAAAATACATTGTATGGGTCAAAATGATCAATTTTTCTTTTATGCCAAAAATCATTAGGATATTGAGTAAAGATCATGTTCCATGAAGATATTTAGTAAATTTCCTACCGTAAATATATCAAAATTAATTTTTATTAGTAATATGTATTGTTAAGAACTTTATTTGGACCGATTTAAAACGTGATTTGCTCAATATTTAGATTTTTTTTTTTGCACCTCCAGATTTTCAAATAGTTGTATCTCGGCCAAATACTGCCCTATCCTAACATTCCATACATCAAAGGAAAGCTTATTTATTCAGCTGATGTATAAATCTCAGTTTAAAAAAACTGACTTATGACTGGTTTTGTGGTCCAGGGTCACTTTTATAATGTCATAAAAGTTCTGTTTTCAATAAATGATGTTCTTTCGAACCTTCTGTTCATTACAGAAGCTTAAAAATGTGTATCATGGTTACCACAAAAATATTAAGCAGAAAAATATTTTACAATGCTACTATTTTTACTGTATCAAATAAATATAGTCTTGGTGAGTAAAAAGAGCCTTGTTCCAAAAATAGTAAAAATCTTATCGAGCTCAAGTAGTGTCTCTACGCTGTCTGTTAATCTGAGTCATTTCCCTTTCCTTTCAGATGCTGTTGCAAATTGCCGATGACTTCATTGAAAGTGTGGTGACGGCAGCATGCCAACTTGCCCGACACAGGAAGTCAAACACTCTTGAAGTGAAAGATGTCCAGCTACACCTTGGTGAGGGTCTTGCATATACAGTTACCAGTGGTTTGAGTGCCTTTTTTATGAATTTAAATAATACACAGATTTCATTTCAATCCATTCCTCTGTGCAGAACGTAAAGGAGAAGTTCACTTCCAGAATTAATATTTCCTGATAGTTTACTCACCCCCATGTGATCTCAGATGTTCATGTTTTTCTGTCTTCTGTCGCAAAGAATTAAGGTTTTTGAGGAAAACATAGTGGACTTCAATAGTGGTCAACGGGTTGAAGGTCCAAATTGCAGTTTCAGTGCAGCTTCAAAGGGCTCTGCATGATCCCAGGCAAAGAATATGTCTTTTCTAGCAAAATGATCGGTCATTTTCTTAAAACAATAAAAATTCACATACTTTTTAATTTTTATTCTGGAAGTGAACTTCTCCTTTTAGTGTTTTATTACCATTAATAACACTTAATAGAAAATAAAGGTATAGTTTACATTATATATCATATAAATAGTTAAACCAAAACTGTTTAAATGTCTGTCTAGAGAATTGTAAATATAGTCCATAATCCAAAATTGCATTACAGAACGACAGTGGAACATGTGGATTCCTGGTTTCGGCTCAGATGAGATCCGACCGTATAAGAAGGCTTGCACCACAGAAGCCCACAAACAGGTCCGCTATCGTTTTCATGCACTTCAATTAATATTATAAAAAAACAAATAACTTGCATATCTAAATATCTTTTCCTTTTCTTTCAGAGAATGGCATTGATCCGCAAAACAACCAAAAAGTAGCAAGATCGGAAGCACCAACATTCATTTTTTTTTTTCTTCTGCAAGTTTTGGAAGTGGAGAGGGATTGAACTTATATATGTTATGTTAATCAGAGGCAGAATGCGTTGTACTGTTTATAGTACAGTTCTGTTGACATTTCGCATTCAAAAGGTGCGTAGGAATTGACGTAAATTGTCTGTACAGTTCACTTTGTGTTGAAACCACCACATGAACATTTTGTTTGGGCACCTTCGTCTCTGGCTTGGTGCTATACTGGGGGTTTATTACATATTATATTATAGAATCTCACAGACTTCTGTGGAAAAACATCAATTGTTTATTGTTTCTCCCACAAACCACATTTCGTGTATAGCTGACCCGTCATCCAGTCACACAACTTTTGCTCAGCTGGCATTAATAGCTATGCACAATTACAATCATCATGTGTCTGATTTGTTCATAGTGTTCGGTGTTATAGAACTCATTACTTAATATTTAGTACTGTAGATGAAATCTTGTGTGACTTTCTAAAGGTAAACCAGTCATTTTTACCGGAGAAATAAATACCACTTCCCTATTTAAATTAATTTTATTGGAACTAGTGACATGATGCAGATTGGTCAGTAGGTTAGAGGGAGTTATATATATGTGATAAATGGGAAATGATGCATAAACCCCTTTTGCTGTGGCTTTGTGGGCAGATTTGAACATTTCTGTGGAGTTAAATTGAGTATAAACTTTTTTTTGCCATGTATCACAGTGTTTTACAGTCTCTTGTTTTTCATGAATAAAAACAACTAATTGTGATGTGTTCACAAAGAACTCACTCAGATTGTTGGACGTAATTTCAGAAATTACAACTAACAAACTGTATCTTAACTCCCTGTGTTTACATTTTAGTGAATAATTTAACTCTTGAATTCTCCAGAATGTCTGCATCACCAAAATACATCCATGTTTATGGAAATATGTGGCTTTAATATGAAGAATAGACCTATATTCAAAGTTGAGCCCAGAAATATGAATAAACAGTTGGAAATTAGACATGTATTTGACATTAAACAAGAGTTACAGTGTGGTTTCCAAATGCTGATATCTTGCAGATGAGCACATTATCCATGGCTGATGATTAGATTTAATAATGTGTGTTTGGCATTGTCAAAACAATCCATCCCATTTGAAGATCTGCACTCAAAAGTTGTGAGAACCACATCGTGCATGTTAACAAGCACAGCTCTTGTTTTTCTCAGCGGCTTCATTGTTTTGTATCCTCTGGAGTGTTTGGGCTGTAGGTGCTGAGCTTTTGACTCCATCCCACCCGTCACGCAACTGGATCTCTCCACTTTTTATACCCTGGTAAACCCGCCGGGTTAAGAGTTCAAAGGCCTCCTTCACATTGTGACCCGTTTTGGCTGAGGCCTCAATGTATGGTGCTCCCAACTGGCTTGCGAGCTTTTCTGCCTCAGTTCGATCCACGGCTCGCTCTCCGGCCTTGACCCGGTCACTTTTGTGTCCCACCAGCACAAAGAGCACGGTGTAGGGTTGCACACGTTCAGACACCTCTGCATACCACTGCTGCACGTTTTCAAAAGATTTGCGGTTGCCCAGATCGAACACCAGAAGACCTCCGACTGAGTTGCGGTAGTAGGAGCGAGTCACAGACCTGCAAATGTAACATAGTTTTAGGGTTATTTTATCTAGACCTTTGTACAATGATAATCAATAATCATTCTGGCTCCATTTTAGTACATAACGGCTTCTTTTTTATCAAATAGTCAATTCCCGACGGATAACATCCAATATATGCACGTTACACATTTGACCCTGGATCACAAAACCTTGTCTTAAGTAGCATGGGTATATTTGCAACAATAGCCAAAGATGCATTGTATGGGGCAAAATTATTACTTTTACTTTTATGCCAAAAAAAGTTGGCAGACATTTTGTTAATTTCCAACTGTAAATATATCAAAACTTATTTTTTGATTAGTAACATGCATTGTTAAAAACTTCATCTGGACAATTTTAAAGGCGATTTTCTTAATATTTAGATCTTTTGCACCCTCAGATTCCATATTTTCAAACAGTTGTATCTCCGGCAAATATTGTCCTATCTTAAAAAAAACATACATCAATGGAGCTTATTTCAATGTAAATGTCAATTTTTTAAAAAATGCCCCTTTTGACTGGTTTTGTGGTCCAGGGTCACATGTGTTCTTTTTCACTGGATAAACTGTATCATTCCAAAGTTAATGCCTTTTAAAGGGAAGTCAATTCACTCTGTAGCAATGCCCTCCAGGCAACTATTTCAAGCATGCAAGACCAACTCCTGTTTACTTGAATAGGGAAACTGCAAAAACTGCTCGTCAAACTCACACTGAAATAAAAAATCAGCAATAAAATCACGCACTGTGGCATAAATGTTATTTCTTATCGTTAATTAGCATTTAAAGCCCCTTTGCAGGTGTGATGCAGTGAGCTTCAAAATGTTGTTATTCATAAGGAATTCAAACGATATACCGTTTTGTGGCTCTTTAATGTGTCCTGACGGATCACTGTATTGTCTTACTAGATCAATCGACACGTGAACCGATTGTCATTTTTTATTATTCAACCGCGGAAAGACATCAATGCAGACAATTTTTCAAATTTAAGTCAACCGAAGTTCACTTTTGTCGGACGAAATCGCAGATGTGGAGTTCTTATTGGTCAGATCGCCTGTCAATCAAGCTGTTTGCGAAGGCTCAATTGGTGATTGGCTCTTTCACTTAGAAGGCGGGACTTGTTCTACCTTATTCAAAGGCTTTGTGCATCGTTAGTTTCTTCCATTCATACACTCTTAAAAATAAGGCGTCTTTAGTGGCATATACGTTATATATTAACATACATGGAACCTTTCCATTGTACAAAAGGTTCTACAGAAAAAAAAAAAAAAAAAACAACTTTATTTAGATTATTAAAATGTTCTTCACACTAAGAAGACAATGGAACTGTTCGCTAATAGGTTCTTTGGGGAACCCAAAATGATTCTTATCCACCTTTTTCCTGAGTAACTGATGAGCGCCACCATAATGGATTCTAACTATCATTTGTGTGCTCTCGTGTTCCGGTCTTAAGTTAAAATACTGTGTGTGAAATAAAATAATGTATGCTCTTATCATTTTGTGGACAAATCCTACAAACTTATATGTGGACGCATCTGTTTTCAATCCAACTAACCTTGCACCGCTTCATGTTATCTTCAAACTCATTAAACTATGACAGGTGAGTTACTGTAAAGTCATTTTCATAGGTTTAATGGAAAAACATTAATTTGACTAGAAACACCAGCGAACGGAAATGTAAAGCACCGTTCCAGTCGGGTGAGACTTCCGTGTTCAGGAAAAAAGGTGGATATGGAACCTCTTAAGCGTTTAGTAAAACAAGTGAACTGCCATTTTGGCAGTTAAAAAATGATTATGATCATATTAATAATGTATTTTAATTGAACCCCTCATCTCATCACAAAAATTTCCACCCATGAGACTTTGGAATGACATAAGGGTAAGTAAATGATAACAGCATTTTCCTTTTCTGGGTGTTCTGTCTCTTTAAAGTCATCTGTGCTTCCAGAAAACAGGCCCAGCTCCAACTCTAAGATGTTAGATGGGCCGTAGTTCTCTCTGGGTGGGCCGAACAGTAGGCGCGGTTGCCAGGTTGCCCGATTTAGTGGGCCAAGCCCCTCCCCAGTGCAGCCAGGCCTGGCAGTGAATCCATTTTTAGTGTAGACTGACAAAATACTTCCTGGAAATATCATGAGAATACTTGTTGCTGTGATGAGTAACTTGTTTCACAATCCTTTTTTACAGAAGCAAGGCAACTTCTTTAAACTGTTTTTAGACACCGAATTGATGACTAAATGTACAGAAGTTACTTTAAGGGGAAAAATAGTCCTGTGTGAATTATTCAGCTTAAGCAGGAGCATCCAGTATTGTTCCTGGAAGGCCGCTGTCTTGCAGAGTTTAGCTTCAACACCAAATAAACACACATGAACCGGCTAATCAAGGTCTTCAGGATTATTAAAAATGAAGCTGACAGGTGTGTTGGGGCAAGTTGGAGCCAAACTCTGCAGAACACTGGCATGTTCGATTTGGAGAAGGTACTTTCATGGTAGAACTTTCAAAAGTTTAAAAGACTTACCTAAACCTTTCTTGACCAGCTGTATCCCAGAACTGCAGCTTGACCCTCACCCCAGGTTCCACCTCTAGGAAGTGTACATAGAAGTCCACACCGACGGTTTGGTTGATGCACTCCAGAAACAGATCCTCCGTGTAGCGCTTCAACATGGATGATTTGCCCACTGTGGAGTCTCCTAGCATGATGATTCGAAACTGGTACTGCCACAGTGTGAGATCCATGACTTGAACCAGAAGAATGTGGCGAATAAAAACACTAGAGTTTGCTAAAGAGTGTCACTCCAACAGGATCCTGAGAGAACCTCTTACCTGAGAGGTCTTGAAGTTCTCACTGTAAGCATAGGTAGAAATAAACCCATAGTTCCTCAGGTTCTCCTGTGTTTTTCTGCAAAAAAACAGCAGTGTCTGTTTGAACGTGGTAGGGGTGGAAGCTTCTGTCTAGCTCATCTGTTTCTTTAATCTTTGCCTGTTCATACTTGTTATTGGGCGGGGTTTATGTGGGAGGCGGGGTTTATAAATACCAGCAGAAAGTTGGGAATTTTTCATAGAGCGTGTGCTATCATATCAGAACAAGCCCAGCATTTCCTGTTGAGGCCAGCTCATGCCATGCATCACATAAAAGCATATGTAATGAGGGAAAACATTTCAGCTAAGTCTTTCTCAATAGGTCAACCATGAGAATGCTTCCACCCAGGTCTTAACCTCTGAAGATGGCTGGAAGATTTCCAATGTAATGATGAAATCAAGCCCACTGTATTATTCACCAGTGCGCCTTACAAGTTAGTTTGCTACACATAATTACAAGGCTTTCCAAACAGGAGATGAACAACAATGGAACAGACTCCCTCAGGGCACAGAGACAAACCATTTAGGCCGGCTTGGGCTATAAATAGAGTGTTTTACTTTGTTTTCCGATGTTTAGTGGACTACTTTATAAATCGAGCGAAGCATTAATTGTAATACTATCAACAGTGACACTATCAATGTTTGTATAAACGGAAGCATAAAAAGCCACTAACAGGCCTATGTACACTGTTCAGACACTTATATTTAAAGTAATTCATACCAGAACAGCAAGGGTGGGGATCATCTGAAGCGGAATGGATGTCAATTTCTTACTGACGGAGGGAAAGAGCAGACCTTTAAACAGCACTCGTCGTAGTATAGCATTTTTATGGTAGGTTAATAGCCTAAAATGTACTAAGATGATCATTACAGCGTGAGCATTTTTCTCACGACTCTATGCAGTTTGTTTTAATTGTCTTATTAGTATGAAAGCCATGCATTTTTGTAGAATTTCCTTAACTGAACTAGCTTTTAATTACATGTAATTTTCCCGTTGGTCACTAGAGGACGTACAATCTGTTCCTACGATCAGCATCTGTAAAAGGAAGTTCAAGCTTTACTGAAGCTTGTGACTGGATCTGCTGGCCTTTTGCTTTTCTGCTCACATTTTGAGGGAAATATCTATCTATGCAGTGTATTTAAACTTGGTAAAAACTAACTGCTATTTTCATTATAGTAACTAAAAGCAAAATTAAATGAGTTAAATATTGAAATAACACATGTATAATTAGCATAAAAATGAATAAATATACATGTATGCAAATAAATAAATATACATGCATGCAAAATAACTACAAAGCACTCGAATGAAATCATCATGGGAAATTAGGTAAATGTCGTTAGTTTATTTAATAAAGGTTATATAACATTTTCAAACATGGCAGATAAACATTAAGCAGTGAAAGCAAGTTATGAATATAGCTGTTTTATATCCAATTCTGAAGACAAACAACATTTACACAATATTAATTTTTGTTTTGTTTTAATATACTGGATGAATGAATTTGTCAACAAATGAAATGTTTTTAAAAGGTTACATAGTGTGAATGTTAATATATAACATGAACTTATCGTTTTTGCACATTTGAATGGAATTACATAAATAATGCATAAAGACCTAGCCTTTATGTAAGTAAATAAACATAAACGGCATAAAATA
Organism: Cirrhinus mrigala; assembly: GCA_036247105.1. NCBI lineage: Eukaryota > Metazoa > Chordata > Actinopteri > Cypriniformes > Cyprinidae > Cirrhinus > Cirrhinus mrigala. Next base: position 12,686,995 of record CM070022.1, read on the forward strand.
AACATTTCATGGCAGTTTCAAAGTGAAATGTTCCACGTCTAGTGGACATGTTACATTTTTTTCCAAAACAGTTAAATGTGACTGCAATGTTTTTATTACACTGGTTGTTGTATGTGTATTGGACATGTGTGTCGTACTGGTTGTTATAAGTTTCATGTTCACTTTGAGACTCATGTTGACTTTGTTTTCAGCTGGTATATCTTAATGGATCTTGCCCCAGCTTTCGTGTAAGTGCACCTCTCCATTCAGATAGCCCTGATAAATGCAACGAGTCAACAGCTCAAAAGCTTCTGCCACATTGTGACCCGTTTTGGCCGAGGCCTTAATGTACGGTGCTCCCAATTCACTTGCGAACTGTTTCACCTCCTCTTCATTCACTTGCTGCTCTTTTCTGTCATTCATGTTTCCCACAAGTACAAAGAGGACAGTGTATGGATTCACTCTATTACACACCTCTGTGTATCGATGTTTAATGCAAGTAAAAGACTTGTAATTGCACAGGTCAAAAACCAGCAGGCATCCAGCTGACTGTGGGAAGGAGTAGCAGTTAATTCTCCTGAAAATATGAGAGATCATAAAGTTAAACAACCATCAAACTGTGCATGATGTCTAACCCTATCCCTTGAAAGAAAATTCAAAAATGGGGGGAAAAAAAGATGAAAAATTCCAAATTTTAAGAAAAAATGTACAACACTCATTAGGACTCATTAAGACAATTTTGGTCTCTTTCTCACGCAAAGCTATTGTAAGACTTCAGAAAAATTGTAATAATGATAATAATAATAATGTTTTTTTTGAGACACAGGCATTTAGGCCATGCCCACACTTGGGGGGAAAACAATCGGGATACAGCTCCGACCGGAAACTAACAATGACATGAATTGTTCTACCTATTGGATTGTTTTTTTTAATGTCTACATCTACCCCAACCCTAAACTTAGCCCTTACTATAATACAAAAACAGTTTTATTGTTGTACAGTGTGATAAAAATAACGTTAGATTGATATGCGCATGCCCAGTAGCTAGAGCTGTATTCCTTCTAGCCCATAGAGTCCCCATGTTAAAATGCCCAACTTTACAGCAGAAAAAAAATGTTTACAGCCTGGTACAAAAAGTGGTTTTGGTCTATATAGCTAATTTTGCCCTTCATATTATCTGAGAGGGGGGTGAATTTTTTTTATAACTCATCCGTTTAAATTATATTAAGCCTGAACATTCTGCATAATTTAGGGCGTGGCCACTTGAGTGACAGATAGATTGCTGCTGCTGTCACCACCGTCGCGCTAGGCGGGCGTGGTTTCAGCAACTAGCTCCACCCACGTCCCGCCTCTTTGCCCATTTTTGATTATCCGGGAGTGACATGCAGTGACGCGATTTCAAGATGGCGACGGCCGACTCCCGCCCACTAAGAGCTTCAAAAATGCTCTTCGGAAACCTACGGGTGACGTCACGGACACTACGTCCATATGTTTTTTACAGTCTATGGCTCTCCATTGACTTTGTATTGTGGGAAGCTGCCTCCTTGTCATTTCTGACTTATAACAAAAAACAGAACAATGTCTAAAAGCTGTTATGTGACAAGGTGTACAGTAAACAAGCTAAAAAACCCAGAAATACATTTTTATAAGCTGTCGACCCAAAAAAACTAAAGTTTAAGGACACAAATAGTTGTAGATGTCAGGGTATTTCACGTTGCCCTAGTGAAAAAAATAGCATATGCTGGTAGGTATGTTTTGATGCTGGCTTAAGCTGGTCCTTTGCTGGTTTATGCTGGTCAAGGACCAGCATAAACCAGCAAAGGATCAGCATAAACCAGCTAAGGACCAGCATAAACCACCTAAGGACCAGCATAAACCAGCAAAGGACCAGCTTAAACCAGCATCAAAACATACCTACCAGCATATGCTGCTTTTTTCACCAGGGTGGGCCATTCAGTTGGATCATTTCTCCAACAAAAGGAAGGTAAGGAAAAGGAGCACTCGCATAGACCAATAAAATTTAGTTTCTCAATATATCTCCTCCTCTCAGGTTCACATATGGTGGTGAAATAATCCTTTGACTTGGTTAAAAATAATGAATGTTCCTGTCGCTGATTAAGTTTCTCTCCATTTGGTGTAGTTTTCAGAATAATACGACACGTTGCGCTCTACTTTTGTGTCCTTAAATGCTCGTTTTTGGGGGGGTCGACAGCTTTTAAAAACGTAGTTCTGTGGTATTTTTTTTTACTTTTTTTTAAAATTTTTTTTACTGTAGATTTTGTCACATAGCAGCTTTTAGACATTGTACTGTTTTTTTATAAGTCAGAAATGAGAAAGGAGGTAGCTTCCCGCAATACAAAGTCAATGGAGAGCGTGAAGTGCCAATGGAAGGCGTGGCCTAAATGCGCTCAGGGGTCTCCAACACGTCGCTCGCGAGCTACCGGCTTGAGCTCGTGGCTTGATTGGAGGTAGCCAAGACGTAGCTACATTGCAACTCAAATTTCACATATCGGCCGTGAGTTTATTATTTTTATTTATCTATGAACATGCAAAGGTATACAATTTAAAAGAAAAACAAAAAGAAACGAATCGGGACGTCAACGTTTCAAGCAAGCAACATGAAGGCTGCGTCCGAAAGCTCTAAAATGCTGCCTTCGGAGGCAGCATTCCAAGGCAGGAAGGCATCAAGGCACGTCCGAATTCCAATTCTGCTTCACTTCCTGTCTCGGGAGGTACCTTCTTCTGATGGAATTTTGAAGGCAGCATAGATGTATCCTTCGCTGCCTTCGATTTCCCACAATCCTGTGCATGTGCGTCATATAGGCTATATAAATAAAGATATTCTGGTGAAATTAGACTTGTTACTTTATATAATAGATTTGATCTTGACCATGATATACTTTATGAATCGTAATAGTGTAAAAAGCATAATAAATAATATTGTTTGTAATAATATTTAATAAAATGTTAAAAGGGTTCAAATGAGTAGTGAATAAGAATAATATTTACAATATACTACCAATAATAACGAAACAGCCACTAATAACAATGACCTGTTCTGCAATATTACATGCATGTGCTTTTATTTTTTTTTAAGCAAAAAGTAACTGCCAGTCGTCTTCTCCGATGCACGGACCTTAGGTGGGTAATGACATTGAGGTCTTTATGTATTATTAATGGATTTATACATAACTGTATAAGATCGTTTTTCTACAAAATCTACAACTTAACCGTTAGGTAACCTAGCAACGGCGTCACGTTCTGCTGCCTCTGAAGTTCGCTCGAAACTGTTCCTGGAGTTGCCTTCGCAGCCTTCGAAGTCACTGCCTGATAACGCAGCGAGGCAGCAAGGCAGCTGACTAGGCTTTCGGACGCAGCCTAAAAGTTATCAATGGTCTTACGCAGGTGCAGCATGCAGCGTAGGTTTCGTTTTGTGCGAAAACATGATGGAAGACAGTGCTGAGAAAAATTATTTGAATGTATGTATGAAGTAATTATTTGAGGTCATCTCTGAGGGGGCACCAACTGTCTTTAGAAAAGTTTTGATTTAGGGCCCTATGATTTCTGCGATGCAAAAAACGCGAAATCCATTCATAAAAACGGAATTTACTTACGTTACATAGCGCGGACTACGTCACGAAATTCGTCAATTTTTGGATGAATAAATCAAGACTTTCGTCATATCACATACACACAAACTTCAAGGCAACCCGTCAAAATAAAAGTTTAGTTTAACTTGTGACAAATATATTAATATTGTGTTCATTTTTGTACTGTATAACGTACGACTTTATGGAATTAATTTTCTGTCAAATTCAAATAAATCAATTTACCGATTAAAAAATAAATATTACAAATAGATTGACCATTTAATTATTAAAAAAATACAATTATTCAAACTTTTTAAAGGAATAATCACATGGTTTTTCTTCCATGTTTTAATTTTTTTAACAGTAAATTTCTGTTGCGTATCACTTTGTTCGCCAAAAATAAAAAGGTTTTAATTTTAAAAATAAATAAATGTGTTATTGCGTCATTTAATTACCAGCTAAATTAAAATAAAATAGAATTTCTGTGGGCAAAAAAAAAAAATCATAGATCTCTAATAATATACATGAATTACGTTATAAAATTGAGAAAAAAAAATCATAACACCCTAAAATATAATTTTAGTTAAGCTATATATATATATATATATATAATGTAACCATTAAAATGGAGTCCAGAAAAAAAGCCACCTGCTGGCAGAGAAGGTTATATTAAAGTATATGCAAAGTACCATTTTCCATAAATAACTGATTTCTCTAATTTTGTATCCAGTTTGGATAGTTGTTAATACGAGAGGTATGATACATTATTTAGGAGATTAAAGAGTTATTTAACATGAGTAGCTCTCGGCCACTTTTATTTGTTAAAAAGTAGCCCCCTGCTCTACTACACAACATTTGCATGCTTTCCATTGACGTATGCCTTCTCACTGCTTACCAAAACGATTCATGACCGGCTGTATCCACAATCTGTAGTTGTACTGTCACCCCAGGCTCCACCTCTACGATTTGATCGCTGAAGTCCACACCAACGGTAACATTTCCGATTTTTGGAAAACCTCCGTACTTGTATCGATACAGCAGGGATGATTTGCCCACACTATCGTCACCTATCATGATGATTTTAAAACGGTACAGTATATTAGTGCGATTCATGACAACCCCAGGATCCTTGAAGAACTGACCAACGAACCTGTTAGAACGTAACAAACTATGATTGATATTCAAATGGCTACATTTCAATTTTAGACAGAGTTTTTAACTTTTACATTTCTAAGAAGTGTAGCCTAAATACTTGTTTCTAAAGAAAGCTGTCCTGTTTGGTCAGACCTTCCAGTGTTGATTCAATTTTTGTAACCTTTGCCTGTTCAAGGTGTCTGGATCACATGACGCGTAAGTGGGAGGTATTTATATGACATGCGGAGTTAATAAACAAGAAAAGGAAGCATTTCTCACTCACGTGATAAAACTGCATACCTGTATATAATTTCTACTGTTTTATAATTTTAGTCGAGGGAAAGAGAGAGAAAGAGAGAAACTTTATAGGCCAGGTATATGCAAAACAACAGAAGAGTGTTGTATCAACACTTTGTTGATTCAATTTGGAATATGAAAAATGCTGATTTTATTTTTAAACGATAAAAAATGCAAAAGCAAATCATATCACACAGACAAAAATCCTGTTGAAGTATATTCTGATTAGTTGCAGATACAAAACACAACCACATTTACATTAAATAAAAAATACACATAGGTTCAGTGGTCATCTGAACAATACAGCTTTCTTTATAAAAGCACTTCTCTCATATTCTACATTTTTGTGTCCGCCCAAATAATAATTTCCTGTTACATGCTGCTCCATGATGCTGTCTAACACAGCTTTATTCATTATATCAGGCGGTGTGGACCTCTTCCATTGGGGGACTTAATGAGAGACTATCATCTCCCCACCTACTACTACTTCAGGCTCAGCATAATGGAGAAATGTTATAGCTATATGAAAATGCTAAATGAATGCACATCTTGCACACCTCTGTGTCCCGATGCTTAATGTAAGTAAAAGACTAGGTAATGGCACAGGTGAAACACCAACAGGCATCCAGCTGGCAGAGGAAAGGAACAGCAGATAGTATATGGTTGGAAAAAACAATTTTCTGAACAATCATTACACTTTTGATCATATGAAGTGCCTTTTAAGTTTTATTTGTTTTTGGAAAGTATGCATAAAAATGGAAATAGAGAAACTAAAACGATTTAAGGAAAAGAAAAATAGAACACATATAATATATAATATTCTTTAGAAAAGATTTCATGGAAGACCAGAATTCAGTTAACAAATGAATAGGCACTTTATTGTTTATTTGAATTTTTTTTTTTGACAATTTATTGTTATGACATTAAATTGCATGAAATCGTCTACCTACAAAATAATATTTGAAATGCTGTTTTATTGAACTGTTTTAATAAAATGAAGTTAAATTGTTATTTTGGCACACCTTTTTTTAAAATACAAAAACTATTTGTACTATTAACAGATCAACTTACATTAGCAATTAGTAAGCCTTGTTGCTCAAAGTTGCCCATATTAAGAGGAAATATCCAGTTTGTCAGTTCAATTCATATTACTTTGTACAGCTTTTTAACTGTTTAACTGTAACGCTATCCACACTGTTTTGTTGCTTTATCAGATGTTATAGATACAGAAGCATTAAAATAGAATGATAAGCCTTTGTACAATGTTTACTTCAGACACTTGGCATGAATGTAGTTCATATCAGGTCATCAAGGGTGGGGATCCAGTGAAGTGGAAAAAGTCCATTATTTGTTTACAGAGAAGGGAGGAGTTAAAACGGCACTCACAATTTTTTTTTTAGTATTATTGTGTTAGTCAAACTTAGATAAGAGGCATTTTAACATTTCCTTCACTAGGTTTGACATGCATTTTTCTGGATGGCCACTAGAGGATGTACAGGCTTTGTCTTGAGACTTCAGACTCCAATTTTGTTTTTGTTTTTAATTAGCTCTTTCGGGAAAATTGGGTGAATGTATTTCAACATGGCTGCAAGCTGAGCATACAAGGTGCTTGAAGCATAAAAAGCAGTATTTTTCACACAGCAGATATTGGTTATAAAACACTTATTAGTTATAAAACTAATTTCAATTCATGTCCGTTTTCATGTAAGCGCACCTCTCCACTCAGATAGCCTTGATAAATCCGTCGAGTCAATAGCTCAAAAGCTTCTGCCACATTGTGACCTGTTCTGGCTGAGGTCTCGATGTAAGGCGCTCCGAATTCACTTGCGAACCATTCTGCGTCCTCTTGATTCACTTTCCGTTCTTTTATGTCACACTAATGTCCCACATGTATGAACAGGACAGTGTATGGATTCACTCTATTACACACCTCTGTGTACTGACGCTTAATGAAACTGAAAGACTTATAATTACCCAGGTGAAACACCAGCAGTTAGTTAAGCTTTTATTTTTATTTTTATTTATTTATTTTTTAGCTTTCTTGGGATGATTGTGAATTGGGTGAATGCATTTAAACATGGTATAAGCGTACTACATTAATCATATAGCTAAAACCATAATCATTTTTTTTAAACATTAAATTAAATTATTCAATAAAAAAACAAGCATAATTAACCAATGCAAAGTAACCATAAAGTGCTTGAATGAAATCAGCCTGTGAAATTTAGTATGGAAATGTTGTAAGTTTATCTCATATAGAAAACAGTATTTTTAATCACAGCATATGTTAGTTACAAAACACTTATTAGTTATAAAACAAAATTCCAGTAAATTTAAAAGAAACGTATCACTGGCACAACATCTACTTTAATATAATTAAATATTTGTGATTTATAGTTTCTTTCTTTTTTTTTTACTTTGGCAGAATCCTACTTTATATGGCCATCAGTGGAAACGTAATGCAATCTCATGTCGACTTTATGAGACACGGCATTTGCTGTTTTCAGCTGGCTCATCCTTGTTGGTCTTGTTTTCATGTTTCTCGCCCTGACTTTCAGGTAAGCGCATCTCTCCACTCAAATAGCCCTGATAAATACGTCTGGTCAACAACTCAAAAGCTTCTGCCACATTGTGACCCGTTTTGGCCGATGTCTCGAAGTACGGCACTCCCAGTTCACTTTCAAAATATTCTAATTCATCCTGATCTACATCCTGCTCTTTTCTGTCACACTTGTTTCCCACCAGCACAAAAAGTTTACTGTGTGAATTCCTAGTCTGGCACACCCGTTCATGTAGACACTTAATGTATCTGAAAGATTTAGAATCACTTAGATCAAAAACCAGCAGGCATCCACTTGTGGAAGGGACCATTGTTTCGGTTTGAGACCTGAAAAAATGAGAACTAATTAATGGTAGGGTAGGCAGATTCTGCTGTCACCTACAAAAATAAAGCAAAGATAAATCTTTTCAAGAGCCGTGGTTACACATAAAACTTTTCAACTCAAATAAATACAGTCAGGTCCATACACTGACACAAAACATATTCAAGTTACAGGTATATAATGTGCACACTTCAAGCTTTTAATTTAAGGGTATTCTCATCAAAATTGAAGAAAAGGTTAAATTACAGCTACATTACAGATCTTTATTATGTACCTCCCCCTTTTTTAGGGACCATAAGTAATTGGACAGTTGATTCAAGAGCTGTTTCATGGACAGTTGTGGACTATTCCTTCATTTTCTCTACATCAATTAGGAAGTAAAAGGTCTGTAGTTGATTCTAAGTGTGCTATTTGTATTTGGAAGCTGTTGCTCTGAACCCACATCATGCAGTTAAAAGAGCTCTGCATGCAAGTAAAACAGACAAATGTTAGGCTTCAAAAACAGAAGAAATCCATCAGAGAGATAGCAGGAACGTTAGGAGTGTCCAAAAGAAGAACACACTGGTGAGCTCAGCAACACTGTTGTCCTCTGGACGTTCGCAGAGGACAACAGTGGTGGATGATTGGATGAAACTGCTTCACAACATCCATCAAAGTGAAGAACACTCTCCAGGAGGTAGGCATGTCACTGTCAAAGTCTACAATAAAGAGAAGACTTCACGAGACAAGTACAGAGGGTTCATCACAAGGTGCAAACAAGGTCAGATTGGACTTTGCCAACAAAAACCTTTGAAAAAGCCAGACCATTTCTGGAAAAGCATTCTTTGGACGGCTGAAATTAAGATCAACATGTACCAGAATGGTGGGTAGAAAAAAAGTATGGAGAAAGCTTGGAATAGCTAATGATCCAAAGCATACAACATCATCTGTGAAACATGGTGGAGCAGTGTGATGGCATGAGCATGCATAGCTTCCAGTGGCACTGGGTTACTGTTGTTTATTGATGACGTGACAGAAGACAGAAGCAGCCTAATGAATTCTGAAGTGTGTGGGGATATACTGTCCGCCCAGATTCAACCAAATGCAGCAAAGTTGATTGAATGGCGCTTTGTAGTACAAATGGATGATGACTAAAACATACATCAAAAGCAACCCAAGAGTTTTTGAAGGTTAAAAAGTGGAATATTATGCAATGGCCAAGTCAATCTCCTGATCTCAAGCTGATTGAGCATGCATTCCACTTGCTTAAGAAAAAACTAAAGGCAGAGAGACCCACAAACAAACAACAACTGAAGTCAACTGCAGTAAAGGCCTGGCAAACATCACAAAGGGGGAAACTCAGTCTTTAGTGATGTCAGTAAGTTCCAGACTTAAGGCAGTAATTCCATAAGCACAAAGATGAGTAAAATGATTTTTTCTTCCACAATTGCAAAATGTTATTTATGATTACATTTATTTGTACAATTTGAGCCCCTGAAAAAGGGGAAAGGGGTGTATAATAATGGTTGTAATTCCAAAGCATTTAATGTTATATTTTTGTTCAATCCCTTGAATTAAAGCTTAAAGTCTGCACTTCAATTTTATCTGGATTGTTTCATTTTAATTCTGGTGGGATGCAGAGCCAAAATTATGAAATTTGTGTTAGTGTGCAAATATATATGGACCTGACCGTATGTATTTTATGACAAAATTGTCACTTTCGAAAGTGCACTATTTTTTTTCACCCTATTGTTATTTGATGTTTATTTCAACTGTTACAAAGAAGGGGGACACCACTTGCCACGCAAATGGAGAAAGACCCATTTGCGTTCCCCCAAGAAACGTTGCATGCAAAGCATTAAAATAGCAGGCTCAGTACAGTTCAGTTTAATTCATGCAATTTTTTTAACAGCTTGTAAATTAATTATGACATTAAAGACATTTGGACAGCATGTTTTCTCACTGCTTACCAAGCAAGTTCAATGCCGGGTGTATCAAAGATTTGTAGTTTTACTCTCACCCCAGGCTCCACCTCTAGGAAGTGGTTGCAGAAATCGATACCAATGGTTGCTAAAATGCGTTCTGGAAACAGTCCCTCTGTGTAGCGCCGTACCAAGCATGACTTTCCAACAAAATCGCCACCTATCATGATAATTTTAAAAATGTGCTGGTAATCAGTGCGATTCATGAGTGCTGAACAATTTCGAGCCACTTTTTGACAGTAGAGGAAAGGTGTTACTTCCTCGGGATCCTTAAAGATCTGACCAGAAAAACCTGTCAAATTATAAATGGTATTCAGAGGACTGCGTTTAAAGTTTGAACACAGGCAGAAATAAGTGTTGAAAATGATCAGAACTTTACCTGTTTCTTTTCAAAAAGAGAAGTGTAAAGTTTTTCTGTTCCAATGTTGTAGTTTCGTTTTTGAGGTCATCCAGCGATGGCTTGCTTTTTAATCGTTTCTGGTTCATATTTCTGTCTGTTGTCTAACAGGCTCAAATTACATTTAGGTATGAGGTATTAATGTGATGGGCGGGGTTTATACGAGACAATAAGCGTTCACGCCATATCGGAATTCCCGAAATTACGAGATTCCAACTTGTAAAAAGCGTTCACGTCGTTGTAGAACTCGTAATTACAACTTGTGAACTGGAAGTCTTCTGAGAGCTACGACTTGTACCACATGACCGCTGTGCCACCTGACCAATGTAGGCTCTGTTTAGGCGTTGATAGTGTTGCCATAGAAAAGCATAATTCGAGTCTGAGGACGTCACATGTTGTCATCTCGAAATTACGGTAATTACGATATGGTGTCAACGCAGCATAACCTCTTAAACAGAATTGGTCACAGTGTTGCCAATTTAGCAATTTTGTTGCTAGATTTAGCAACTTTTTAGACTACCCTAGCAACTTAAGTTGGAGAGAAGTGCCTAGCAATACAGGCATAACATGTGAATCAAGTTGCTAGCTGCATACTTTAATGATATCTCTTCATTTATGATACACATCGTTATTAGTTTGTACCTGTTATTGTTGATCAGTTAGGTACAATGTAAGAAAAACAGAAATGGTTCCTTCACTAAGTTTGACGTGCAGTTTTCTGCATGGCCACTAGAGGAAGTACAGGCTTTGTCTTGAGATTCCAAACTCAGTCTTTTTTTATCTATTTATTTATTTTATCAGCTCTTTTGGGAAAAGTGGGTGAATGTATTTCAACATGGTATAAGCTGAGCATACTACATTGTATAGTTAAAAGCATAATCAAATATTTAAAAAAAAAAAATATTGAATACAATTTTTACATTAAAAAAATATGCATAATTAACCAATGCAAAGTAACCACAATGTGCTTGAATGAATTCAACCTGTCAATTAAGTATGGAAATGTAAGTTTATTTCATATGCATATATATATATATATATATATATATATATATATATATATATATATATTATTATTATTATTATTATTATTTATTTATTTATTTTTTGTCATTTTAATCACAGCAGATTATTAGTTACAAAACACAACTTGCCCCAGCTTTCATGTAAGCACATCTCTCCATTCAGATAGCCCTGATAAATGCATTGGGTCAAAAGCTCAAAAGCTTCTGCCACATTGTGACCCGTTCTGGCTGAGGTCTCGATGTACGGTGCTCCCAATTCACTTGCGAACTGTTCCACCTCCTCATGATTTACTTCCCGCTCTGTTACGTCACACTTGTGTCCCACAAGTACAAAGAGCACAGAGTATGGATTCACACACTTACATACTTCTGTGTATTGACGCTTAATGAAACTTAAAGTCTCACGATTGCCCAGGTCAAACACCAGCAGGCATCCAGCTGACTGATGAATGTAAAGCTGGAAAAGCTGAGGGTTCCTGAAAACATAAGTTCATTAGAGTTTGAACAACCATTGTTACTTTTTTTTTGGTTTTGAGAAAAAGGAAAGGAAAAAGCAAAAGCTTTTTAAAGCTAGTTTTCTACTGCTCGCCAAACAGTAAATTTTTGAAATATTTTTACTATTTAAAATAACTGTTTTCAGTTATTTTCAGAATATTTTAAAATATAATTTATTCCTGTTATTTTTAAAGCTGAATTTTTAGCATCAGGGTGATCATCTCCAGTCACATGATCCTTCAGAAATCATTCTAATATTCTGATTTGCTACTCAAAAAAACATTTATTATTATTATGTTGAAAACAGCTGAGTAGAATTTGTTTCAGGTTTCTTTGATGAATAGAAAGTTCAGAAGAACAGCATTTATCTGAAATGGTAAGCGCACCTCTCCACTCAGATAGCCTTGATAAATCCGTCGAGTCAATAGCTCAAAAGCTTCTGCCACATTGTGACCTGTTCTGGCTGAGGTCTCGATGTAAGGCGCTCCGAATTCACTTGCGAACCATTCTGCGTCCTCTTGATTCACTTTCCGTTCTTTTATGTCACACTAATGTCCCACATGTATGAACAGGACAGTGTATGGATTCACTCTATTACACACCTCTGTGTACTGACGCTTAATGAAACTGAAAGACTTATAATTACCCAGGTGAAACACCAGCAGTTAGTTAAGCTTTTATTTTTATTTTTATTTATTTATTTTTTTAGCTTTCTTGGGATGATTGTGAATTGGGTGAATGCATTTAAACATGGTATAAGCGTACTACATTAATCATATAGCTAAAACCATAATCATTTTTTTTAAACATTAAATAAAATTATTCAATAAAAAAACAAGCATAATTAACCAATGCAAAGTAACCATAAAGTGCTTGAATGAAATCAGCCTGTGAAATTTAGTATGGAAATGTTGTAAGTTTATCTCATATAGAAAACAGTATTTTTAATCACAGCATATGTTAGTTACAAAACACTTATTAGTTATAAAACAAAATTCCAGTAAATTTAAAAGAAACGTATCACTGGCACAACATCTACTTTAATATAATTAAATATTTGTGATTTATAGTTTCTTTTTTTTTTTTTTTTTTTTTTGGCAGAATCCTACTTTATATGGCCATCAGTGGAAATATAATGCAATCTCATGTCGACTTTATAAGACACAGCATTTGCTGTTTTCAGCTGGCTCATCCTTGTTGGTCTTGTTTTCATGGATCTTGCCCCAGCTTTCAGGTAAGCGCACCTCTCCACTCAAATAGCCCTGATAAATACGTCTGGTCAGCAGCTCAAAAGCTTCTGCCACATTGTGACCCGTTTTGGCCGAGGCCTCGATGTACGGCACTCCCAGTTCACTTTCAAAATATTCTAATTCATCCTGATCTACATCCTGCTTTTTTCTGTCACACTTGTTTCCCACCAGCACAAAGAGTTTACTGTGTGAATTCCTAGTCTGCAATACCCGTTCATGTAGACACTTAATGTATCTGAAAGATTCAGAATTGCTTAGATCAAAAACCAGCAGGCATCCACTTGAGGAAGGGACCATTGTTTCGGTTTGAGACCTGAAAAAATGAGAACTAATTAATGGTAGGGTAGGCAGATTCTGCTGTCACCTGCAAAAATAAAGCAAAGATAAATCTTTTCAAAAGCCGTGGTTACACATAAAACTTTTCAACTCAAATAAATACAGTCAGGTCCATACACTGACATGAAACATATTCAAGTTACAGTTATATAATGTGCACACTTCAAGCTTTTGATTTAAGGGTATTCTCATCAAAATTGAAGAAAAGGTTATATTACAGCAACATTACAGATCTTTATTATGTACCTCCCCCTTTTTTAGGGACCATAAGTAATTGGACAGTTGATTCAAGAGCTGTTTCATGGACAGTTGTGGGCTATTCTTTCATTTTCTCTACATCAATTAGGGAAGTAAAAGGTCTGTAGTTGATTCTAAGTGTGCTATTTGTATTTGGAAGCTGTTGCTCTGAACCCACATCATGCAGTTAAAAGAGCTCTGCATGCAAGTAAAACGGACAAATGTTAGGCTTCAAAAACAGAAGAAATCCATCAGAGAGATAGCAGGAACAGAGTGTCCAAAAGAAGAACACACTGGTGAGCTCAGCAACACTGTTGTCCTCTGGACGTTCGCAGAGGACAACAGTGGTGGATGATTGGATGAAACTGCTTCACAACATCCATCAAATTGAAGAACACTCTCCAGGAAGTAGGCGTGTCACTGTCAAAGTCTACAATAAAGAGAAGACTTCACGAGACAAGTACAGAGGGTTCACCTCAAGGTGCAAACAAGGCCAGATTGGACTTTGCCAAAAAAAAAAAAAAACTTTTGAAAAAGCCAGACCACTTCTGGAAAAGCATTCTTTGGACGGCTGAAATTAAGATCAACATGTACCAGAATGACGAGTAGAAAAAAGTATGGAGAAAGCTTGGAATAGCTAATGATCCAAAGCATACAACATCATCTGTGAAACATGGTGGAGCAGTGTGATGGCTTGAGCATGCATAGCTTCCAGTGGCACTGGGTTACTGTTGTTTATTGATGACGTGACAGAAGACAGAAGCAGCCAAATGAATTCTGAAGTGTATGGGGATATACCGTCCGCCCAGATTCAACCAAATGCAGCATGGATGATGACTAAAACATACATCAAAAGCAACCCAAGAGTTTTTAAAGGTTAAAAAGTGGAATATTATGCAATGGCCAAGTCAATCTCCTGATCTCAAGCTGATTGAGCATGCATTCCACTTGCTTAAGAAAAAACTAAAGGCAGAGAGACCCACAAACAAACAACAACTGAAGTCAACTGCAGTAAAGGCCTGGCAAACATCACAAAGGAGGAAACTTAGTCTTTAGTGATATCAATAAGTTCCAGACTTAAGGCAGTAATTGCTTGCAAAATATTTAAAATGAACATTTTATTTATGATTATATTTATTTGTCCAATTACATTTGAGCCCCTGAAAATGGGGGGGGACTGTGTATAAAAATGGTTGTAAGTCCAAAGCATTTAATGTTATATTTTTGTTCAATCCCTTGAATTAAAGCTTACAGTCTGCACTTCAATTTTATCTGGATCGTTTCATTTTAATTCTGGTGGGATGCAGAGCCAAAATTATGAAATTTGTGTTAGTGTGCAAATATATATGGACCTGACCGTATGTATTTTATGACAAAATTGTCACTTTCGAAAGTGCACTATTTTTTTTCACCCTATTGTTATTTGATGTTTATTTCAACTGTTACAAAGAAGGGGGACACCACTTGCCACGCAAATGGAGAAAGACCCATTTGCGTTCCCCCAAGAAACGTTGCATGCAAAGCATTAAAATAGCAGGCTCGGTACAGTTCAGTTTAATTCATGCAATTATTTTTAACAGCTTGTAAATTAATTATGACATTAAAGACATTTGGACAGCATGTTTTCTCACTGCTTACCAAGCAAGTTCAATGCCGGGTGTATCTAAGATATGTAGTTTTACTCTCACCCCAGGCTCCACCTCCAGGATGTGGACGCAGAAATCGATACCAATGGTTGCTGAAATGTTTTCTTGATACAGTCCCTCTGTGTAGCGCCGCACCAAGCATGACTTTCCAATAGCATTGCCACCTATCATGATAATTTTAAAAATGTGCTGGTAATCAGTGCGATTCATGAGTGCTGAACAATTTCGAGCCACTTTTTGACAGTAGAGAAAAGGTGTTACTTCCTCGGGATCCTTAAAGATCTGACCAGAAAAACCTGTCAAATTATAAATGGTATTCAGAGGACTGCGTTTAAAGTTTGAACACAGGCAGAAATAAGTGTTGAAAATGATCAGAACTTTACCTGTTTCTTTTCAAAAAGAGAAGTGTACAATTTTTCTGTTCGAATGTTGTAGTTTCGTTTTTGAAGTCATCCAGCGATGGCTTGCTTTTTAATCTTTTCTGGTTCATATTTCTGTCTGTTGTCTAACAGGCTCAAATTACATGTAGGTATGAGGTGTTAATGTGATGGGCGGGGTTTATACGAGACAATAAGTATAACCTCTTAAACAGAATTGGTCACAGTGTTGCCAGTTTAGCAATTTTGTTGCTAGATTTAGCAACTTTTTAGACTACCCTAGCAACTTGAGTTGGAGAGAAGTGCCTAGCAATACAGGCATAACATGTGAATCAAGTTGCTAGCTGCATACTTTAATGATATCTCTTCATTTATGATACACATCGTTATTAGTTTGTACCTGTTATTGTTGATCAGTTAGGTACAATGTAAGAAAAACAGAAATGGTTCCTTCACTAAGTTTGACGTGCAGTTTTCTGCATGGCCACTAGAGGAAGTACAGGCTTTGTCTTGAGACTCCAAACTCAGTCTTTTTTTATCTATTTATTTATTTATTTATTTTATCAGCTCTTTTGGGAAAATTGGGTGAATGTATTTCAACATGGTATAAGCTGAGCATACTACATTGTATAGCTAAAAGCATAATCAAATATTAAAAAAAAAATAGTAACCACAATGTGCTTGAATGAATTCAACCTGTCAATTAAGTATGCAAATATAAGTTTATTTCATATATATATATATATATATATATATATATATATATATATATATATTTTTTTTTTTTTTTTTTTTTTTTTTTTTTGTTTTTGTAATTTTAGTTACAAAACACAACTTGCCCCAGCTTTCATGTAAGCGCACCTCTCCATTTCAGATAGCCCTGATAAATGCATTGGGTCAACAGCTCAAAAGCTTCTGCCACATTATGACCCGTTCTGGCTGAGGTCTCGATGTACGGTGCTCCCAATTCACTTGTGAACTGTTCCACCACCTCATGATTCACTTCCCGTTCTGTTACATCACACTTGTGTCTAACAAGTACAAAGAGGACAGTGTATGGATTCACTCTATTACACACCTCTGTGTACTGACGCTTAATGAAACTTAAAGTCTCACGATTGCCCAGGTCAAACACCAGCAGGTATGCAGCTGACTGATGAATGTAAAGCTGGACAAGCTGATGGTTCCTGAAAACATAAGTTCATTAAAGTTTGAACAACCATTGTGATTCTATGTGTTTCTTTTGAGAAAAAGGAAAGTAAAGAGCAAAACAAAAAAGCTTTTTAAAGCTAGTTCTCTACTGCTTGCCGAACAGTAAAATTTTGAAATATTTTTACTATTTAAAATAACCGTTTTCTATTATCTAGTATATTATACAATGTCATTTATACCTGTGATTTTAAAGCTGAATTTTTAGCATCATTACTCAAGTCACATGATCCTTCAGAAATCATTGTAATATTCTGATTTGCTGCTCAAAAAACATTTATTATTATTCAGTTATGTTCAGCTATTCTTTTTAATAGTTCACTTTATTTTAGTTTTTCGGATCATTAGTCATCAAAGCTGGGTAAATATTAGTCACAGACACAGTTGTTTTCTTTTTAAAATTAAGGCTTGTTTGAGATGAGCAAATTCTGTGCAGAATCGATCACCGGTGATCACCGCAAGATGCATCCCGGTTAGAAATGTGTCCGAGTTACGTCAAAGAGTATATAATACCAAGAGGCGAAACTCTGATGCTTTTTTGGTAACAGCCACTAGGTGGCGCTTCTGCAGCGCGGCCCCCATTTCGGAGTGAAAATGCCAACTGCACAACCGCACAGAAGCAGACAGAATGACAACGAAAGAGAAGTCGAAGTGGAAATAAAAGAGCGCAATGACTGCAGGAAAGTAGTGTGTGACACGAAAAAGTGCAAAAAGTCACTCTGGTTAGATTTTTTTTTTTTTTTGTGACGGATCAGAATCCATCACATCTTACGCACTTAATTGGCGAATCTCACAGCCAAATCTGAAACGCAATAGAAAATTTCTCAAATCAGTAAATTTTATGACTACTACAGTAAATGTTGTATTGTATTATTATATTTGTTTTATGTTATCAGTTGTGGAATCCAGCCATTAATTATGCATTTGAGGCAGTTTAGCCTGCTTTATTGAGTATTTTCATTTTATGCAACGTTCCACTTTTATTATTAAATACATGGTGAAGTATTGCTGTGCCTGTCATAAGTGAATAATTAAAAAAAAAAAAACTGGAGACAGTTTCTATGTTTTAATTTTTTACATAATCGTTTTTTGTTTTTTGTTTTTTTTTCAGTCATGCTTTAACGGACATTAATATAAGACAATACTGCAAAAAAAGTGTACTGTGAAGCTTTTATATTTATTGTCTAACATTCCCAATTTTCTGATGCATGTCCTTAATGTAATTTTATATGTTGGTATTAATTTAGCATTATAATGCTAATACTTGCACTTAAAATAGGAATTTCATCTGGTTTCTAGAGAGCAAAGATTTTGTGAAAAATAAATGAAAGACAAAGTCTGTTTTTGATAATCACTAGTCTAGTGATTGTACGTTATTCTGTGCCGTCATCATTTTTTTTATTGCAATAACAACAAAGATTACACTACGAACAAAACATACAAAAATCCTTTCAATAATAAACGACTTATGGTTTAATAGTTAACAGGAGTACAAAAATTCTTAAGAAATAAACGGAAAGGAGTAAAAAAATATATTTAAAAAAATGTTGTCATCATTCAGGTTGTGTATTTTAGATTTAATGTACATTCAAAGCAGCTGATAATTGCCATAGCGACAGCAAGAAGCTAGTCGACCGCCGAGTTGCTTTCACTCCAAAATGGCGGAAGGATAGGGCTGCTGCTGGGCGCCGCTGTTGCAGTGGAACGTTCTATTGGCTTTCACTTCTTGTCAATATAAGTTCTTTGGTTACGTCTGCCTTGCTCTGATGTCATGCTGACGTGTGCCAAAAAACTCTCGCGACGGCGAGCTTGCTGTGTCAGATTGCGCAGTCGGGAGCAGTAGCTCTCCACCGACTGCGCTGACCAAAAGCACGATAGGAAACGCCTGGATGACGACACAGCTTAATGCTCATTGGTTCAGACAACCTAGACGTTGCCGTTCTTTCTAAAATGTTTTTTTTTTTATTTTTTATCTGATATCATGTGGTTATGTGTTTAAATTATGCATGAATATTCCCAAACACTATGCCAGTGCGATCTCTCTTAAAGATATATGATTGTTGTCATATTTCTATAAAAATCTAAAATACACGTTTGCATTAAAAAGTAAAAATGGATGATAAATACGCGTTTCGTATGGAATTAAACAGCAAGCACTTTGAGTGTCTCGTTCATCATATTTATTTTCATATAAAAACAACAGAGCTGAAATTATATCATGTTTATCAGCAACACAGCACCTGAGTGTGATAACGTGATATCCGCCTTTGATCTCGTAGGTATCTGGTCAGAACTGTCCGTCTTGACTGCACTTATTTCACTCCTCCCCTCACTGCAGCCGCCTACATTTTAGGCGAGGTGAGGCGCATCTCAAACGAGCCTAACTGCATGGTAATAAAATTATGTTGCCAATTGGTAAATCATGAAATTACCAATACATTGCATAACTGTTGTGTGTTAGCAGAGCTAATCTTTGAAGTGTTGTTTTAATAAAGTTAAATTACTATTTTGCCACACCTTTTTTGTAACTATTTGTACTATTAACAAATCAACTTACATTAGCAATTAGCAAGCCTTGTATCTCAAAGTAGCTCATATTGAGAGGAAATATCCAGTTTGTTAGTTCAATTCATATTACTTCGTACAGCTTTTTAACTGTAATACTATCCACACTGTTTCGTTGCTTTATCGGATGTTATAGGTACAGAAGCATAACAATTGAATGATAAGCCTTTGTACATGGTTTATTTCAGACACTTGGCATGAATGTAGTTCGTATCAGGTCATCAAGGGTGGGGATCCAGTGAAGTGGAAAAAGTTCATTATTTGTTTACAGAGAAGGGAGGAGTTAAAACAGCATTCACAATTTATTTATTATTTTTTTAGACTTACATAAGAGGCATTTGGAGAAAAGTCTGGCTGCAGACATGCATCTGCACTCTCAGACCTGCACTGTCAGACAACTGCACTTATTTTTAATTTATTTGATTTATTATTTTTTTAATCGATAATTTTTTTTAAAGTCCCTCGTTAAGCAATTGACGTCACTTGCGGAAGTGCAGGCTTCTGAGAGTGCAGGTGCATGTCTGCAGCCAGACCCTTTTGGGCATTTTAGCATTTCCTTCACTAGGTTTGACATGCATTTTTCTGGATGGCCACTAGAGGAAGTACAGGCTTTGTGAATGTATTGAAACATGGTATAAGCTGAGCATACAAAGTGCTTGAATGAATTCAGCATGTGAAATCAAGTATTGAAATGTAAATTTATTTCATAAGCATGGAAAACAGTATTTTAATCACAGCAAATATATTAGTTACAAAACACTTATTAGTTATAAAACAAAATTCAATTTAAAGGAAATGTATCACTGGCACAACATCTACTGAATTTTTAGCATCAGGGTGATCATCTCCAGTCACATGATCCTTCAGAAATCATTCTAATATTCTGATTTGCTACTCAAAAAAACATTTATTATTATTACGTTGAAAACAGCTGAGTAGAATTTGTTTCAGGTTTCTTTGATGAATAGAAAGTTCAGAAGAACAGCATTTATCTGAAATGGAAAACTCTTTTAACATTATAAATGTATTTATCATCACTTTTGATCAATTTAAAGTATCATTGCTAAATAAAAGCATAAATAAAATGTATAAATATATTTATAAATAAAATTTGCACTGACTCCAAGCTTTTAAATGGTGTAGTGTAGGGGTCTCCAAACTCAGTCCTAGAGGGCCGGTGCCCTGCAGAGTTTAGATCTAACCCTAATTAAACACACGTATCAAGGTCTGGAGCTGTTCAGGACACCAGCCCTTTAGGACCAAGTTTGGAGACCCCTGGTATAGTGTATAATGTTACAAAAGCATTTTATTTCAGATAAATGCTAATCTTAGGATCTTTCTGTTCATCAAAGAATCCTGAAAAATGTACTTGTTGAAAAAATGTTTTAAATTGTTTTAAGTATTGACAACAACAACAACAACAATGATAAATGTTTATTATAAAATATATTCAAATAGATATTTTAAATAGTAAAAATATTTCAAAATTTTACTGTTTTTGCTATACCTTGAATCAAATAAATGCTGGCTTTAGCCATTAAAATCATACTGTTACTCTTACACTATCAGGAAAAGAGAAAAATAATTTTTTTTAAATCTATTTTTAAGCCAAGTATGAATCTCATCAAGTTCATTTTGAACGAATCTTTAATGTGACTCGGGAAGAACGAGTCGTCTCGGGGAGTGATTCGTTCAGTCACATATGTGAACATCCTATTAGGTTCTGTACTGGAATTAGTTAACCTGTTTTGAGTCTTCGGGTTTTTTAAGTCATTCGTTTATCTTTTGGGGCTGTCACGTGATGCTGATTTTGCTAAAATGAACGAAATGACTCGAAAAAAGATTCGTTCATTTTGCTGAACGAGACTCAAAGGTCCGAGTCTTTAAAATGATCCGAACTTCCCATCACTACTACGAATCACGTCTTCCAATCACCACGAATTCTTCGTCTGTGTACTCCAGCTCAAAAAGGTAGACCTCAAAAAGATCTGCAGTTTCGCCTACGTTCCGTGTGACCTTTCGACGTGATTCAATAGTACATAGCGTCGAGAACTCGCATCCCAGAGCCTGTGCTACACAAGCTTTTGTGCTTAAAAAGTATACAAATTATATTTTCCGAAAAAAATGACAGATCGTTTCGCTAGATAAGACCCTTCTTCCTGGGCTGGGATCGTTAGAGCCCTTTGAAGCTGCATTTAAACTACATTTTGGAAGTTCAAAATCGGGGCACCAGTGAAGTCCATTATATGGAGAAAAATATTTATTTTCATTAAAAAAATAAAATTTACCGCATGAACCAACCACAACCGAGCATAAACAGTCATATCATATATATATATATATATATATATATATATATATATATATATATATATATATATATATATATATATATATATATCACGTGACGCTATCACGTGACTTTCCACCACTCCCGCTGTAACTTTACCTGCTGTTGTCGCTGTTGGACAGCATTTCTTTAGAAAATGAGTGATTTATACACTTTTATGATACAGTATTTTGTAATATTGGCGTTGTTTTGTTTTTGTACTACGAATTTGTTTCTCATCCAATATTTTGAAGAGGCGTTAGATATATTTGGAACAACTGAATCACTCTCTTTCGGGATATATAACGGGAAACTTGCATTTTGTCAGTTCCATTCAAATTATTATTTTGGGTTTTAAAAGTACAGGTTAAAAGAATTTTGGAGAGCATACAGATGCTGTGTATTATCACTACTTACCAAAACGCTTTATTACCAGTCGTATCCCATATGTGTAGCTGTACTCTCACCCCAGGCTCCACTTTGTGAATGCCGCTCCCGTGGTACAGTTTATTTGCTCTGGAAACGAGCCATTTATGTATCGATACAGCATGCACGACTTTCCCACATTATCGTCACCTATCATTATGATTTTAAAACTGTACGAGCACTTAGTACCATTCATGACAGCTGTCACTGCTCCAGGATCCTTAAAGAGCAAACCAGAAAACCTGTGAGAACCAAATGATAATCAAATTGTAATTGATATTCAGATGGTTACATTTTAATTACACACAAAATTAAATAAACAATTCTTCAAGTTTTACATTTAGGACCTGTACCTGTTCAGAAGAATGATGTGTGTTTGAATGATGTAGATTCAGTCCAGTGTTAATTCGATTTGTGTTGTCAAGTTTATGTGAAGTGGAAGTGGGGTTATGTAACAGGCGGAGTTTATACAATAAAAGGAAGTATTATTTCTCAAAAACCTTTTAAGATTGCATGTCCTTGTGTGTGTGTGTGCTTGTTTTTGCTACATTGTGGGGACCAAGTGTCCCCACAAGGATAGTAAAACCTTTTTTATGCTTTTAAATCAGTTCAGTATGCAAAACAGGGTTTTGTATCAACACTTGAGATTTGGTATGAAAAATGTCAAGTTTATTGTATAACTATAAAAAAAATGTAAA
This sequence comes from Cirrhinus mrigala, assembly GCA_036247105.1. NCBI lineage: Eukaryota > Metazoa > Chordata > Actinopteri > Cypriniformes > Cyprinidae > Cirrhinus > Cirrhinus mrigala. Next base: position 12,709,828 of record CM070022.1, read on the forward strand.
ACATTTTTGAATACTTTAGTGGTTCCAAATCACACAGACATAAATCCTCATGGAGTATATTCTGATTAGTTACAGATATAAAACACACCCACATTAAATAAAAATACACATCTGAACAATACAGCTTTCCTCACAAAGCACTTCTACCATATCCTACACTTTCGCAACCTCCCCCCAAATAATAATTTCCTGTTACACGCTGATCCCTGATGCTATCTAACACAGCATAATTCATTAGGTTACATTATAAACAGCAGTATAACAGCACAGACGTCACAAACTGGCTTCAGTAGATGCCATGTGGGCTCAAAGTGGCTCATGGTAGGTATGCAATAGTGGTTCTACCGTCTGGGGCTCAAAGTAAATCACACTAGCCTTATGTTGGCTAGTACCATGTGAGACTGGAGTACAGTACCCGTTTGAGATTACTCTGTGTGCGGGGCAGTCATATTGTTGTTTGCTCAGCTCTGCTCTTGTGCCTTGCGTGGATCGGCACACAGGTTTATTCTGTCGGCTGTCCAGTGTTGAGTCTGTGGGGATTTCACTGAAGGGTGTTGCGTATTCTGGTTCGGGTGGTAGGGGGTCGGCGTATTCGGGAAGTTGTCCGGGGGTGTCGTAGTGGTTGAGGGAGAAGGGGACGGTGTAGCCCTCTTCAATCGGGGGTCGGAATGTGAGTCCCATCATCTGCCCTCCTGGTACTACATCAGGCTCAGCATAGTCTGGAAACGAGGGAGAAATGTTATAGAAGACTGTAAACACTAATAGAGCTGAGAAAGGGTGAATAAGATCCAATGTGAAGTAAGCTACTGTATTCATAATTGTGGAACATTTGACAACAAGAACAAACATCATGTTTAAATGGTCTAATACTGACATTCCCAACCTTTCTTGTGATCTGGACATGTACAATCTTTTTTTTTTTTTTTTTCAAATTTGAATGAGTAAAACATTTAATGGCAAATTTTTGTACCCAGCCCTGCACACTCAGTAAATTGTTATACAGTATTTTGGTTTTACACATTTTTTTTTTATTTATTATTATAATTTTTTTAGCTATTTTTTATGTTTTTTAGTGCTGGGAAATGATTAATTCCGATTAGTCACATCCAAAATAAAAGTTTTTGTGTACATAATGAAGAAAAATATGTTATGTTTATATATTAAATATATTTATATATAATATAAATTATGTGAATATAAATATATTAAATGTATACATGTAAATATTTTCAAAATATATACTGTATGTGTGTCTTTATATGTAATAAATATACACAGTACACACACATATATTATATAAACAAAAACATTTATTTTGGATGCGATTAATCGTTGCCCAGCACTAATTTTTCATAAAATTAATGATAACAGTTAATTTAAGATTTTCATTAAAAAATAATGATGAAATGAAATATTAAAGATAATTTCCAATTATTACTTTAATAACACAACAAATAACATAGCATTCTATTTAATTGAAATCTAATTATATTGTTAAGAAGTTTTTTTTTTTATGGCTGTCAAATCGATTAATCGCAAATAATCGCTCCCAAAATAAAAATTTGTGTTTGCATAATGTGTGTTTATGTGTGTGTGTGTGTGTGTGTGTACTGTGAGTATATATGTATATATTTCTGAAAATATAAATATAAAATATAAATACGTATGACATATTTCTTAAATATATACATGTATGTGTGTGTATTTATATATACATATAAATATATACAGTACACACATATATTATGTAAACAAACATTTACTTTGGTTGCAATTAATCGCGAATAATCGATTTGACAGCCTTAAAATATTTTATTTAAAATATTTATTTTAAAACATTTTATTTAATTAAAAAAGTAATATTTTAAATGAAATATTAAAAACAAATATAGGCCATTGCATTAATACTTCTTAAACATAACTATATATATATATATATATATATATATAATATAAAATGTATATGTGACCCTGGACCACAAAACCAGTCTTAAGTTGCTGGCGTATATTTGTAGCAGTAGCCAAAAATACATTGTATGGGTCAAAATTATCGATTTTTCTTTTATGCCAAAAATCCTTAGGATGTTAAGTAAAGATCATGTTCCATTTAAGATATTTTGTAAAATTCCTACTGTAAATATATCAAAACTTAATTTTTGATTAGTAATATGCATTATTAAGAACTTCATTTGGTAACTTTAAAGGTGATTTTCTCAATATTTAGATTTTTTTGCACCCTCAGATTCCATATATTCAAATAGTTGTATCTCAGCCAAATATTGTCCTATCTTAAACCATACATCAATGGAAAGCATTCAGGCGATGTATAAATGTCAGTTTCGAAAAATTGACCCTTATGACTGGTTTTGTGGTTCAGGGTCACACACACACACACACATATACACATATATTTAAAATTAAAATAAATATAAAGCACATAATATTAATAAAGTTTAAAATATATGAAATTTAATATATTTCTTAAATACATGTATGTGTGTGTATTTATATATACATATAAACATACAGCACACACACAAATTAACCTAAATAATAAACAAACTTTTATTTTGGCTGTGATATTTATATTTATTTATTTTTTTTCATTTTACTTTAATATAAAAATAACAACTAACGCTTTATTTATTTGATTAAAAATGTCATGTAATGTATTAAATGATATTAAAAACACTGTCCAATTATAGATCATTGCATTAATACTTTATAAACATGACAATATTTAATTTTATTAATAATATTGATATACATATTTATAATTATTTATATTTATTATTTGTATTTTATTTTCATTTGATGATAATATAACAAAAAAATATATAAATTAAACATTTTCTTTCATTATAAAAAGTAATGAAATAGAATCTGAAATTTGTGTATATTTAATGTTTTATACATGTCTAAAAAATAAGATTAAATATTAAATAAAAAATATTTTTTATATATTAATTACTAAAAGTCTTTAAAAACATCAATTATTGACCAGTGGGATTCATGGTATCGTGAATAAACTACAGCCTGATTAATTTATCATTTTGCCGATTTTGATCGGCTGATATGAGCCTATATATTTACAGAACATATAACGCAGATAAAAAGCTTCTAAATGGCGTTACCATTAATTACTCTGTTTGTCCAGCAGAGTGCGCTTCATTGTTTGCTACTGGTGACCCAAGTCACTGTAGTAACACCAGCCAAGGAGGTCTCCATGAATATGAACTAAAATGTGCTTTTAAAGGGTCACGAAACCACCCTGTTTCAGCACTGGTTAGTTCTCACCACAGTTTTAAAAAATGCTTCAAAAGTGGGCGTGCGCTGCGGAGCGGAGGGGGAAGAGGGGAGAGAGTCATCTTCGGCTTCAGACAGTTTTATTTCGCTCCCATGGAGTTAACAACACAAATAAATGCACAGCCATTTGCACTCTACATCGAAAACATATATATGAACGCGCTGTTGCACCTCTATTAACCTTTTAAGGCGTATTTTGGCGTTTATAATCCTTTTGATGGGTTGCGTCAAGGAGTTGTAAAAACCGCTATTACACTCACTTTATGAATGAATCGCGTTTGTACCGAACTCTTACAAAGCAAACAAAAACAAACACTCCCCTTTGATCCATGAACGTTTCTCTCAGTTAATATACGCAATCTCACAGCCTGAAGGGTCTGTCATAGCAAATCAACACAGGCTGTCCTGAGGCGAAGCATCTTGCCTCATGAATAATTATGAGACACCAACGCGTCATCGATGTACTATAGTCCGTTGCACGTCACAAACGGGACATCAGCACAATGTAGATTTTAAGAAGATGAAAATAGCGTAAAGAAGCTCAAAATTAACCAGTTTTCTCCAGGGGTCATCGGATGCTAAGTTCACTTTTTCATGTTGTTTGAACATTAATGTGTGTTGGCAGTGCATGTACAAATCTACCCTATAATGATAACAATCCATGCAGTGGTTTTAATTAATCTGTAAAAATAATATCCCCTTTTTCAAATCGAGCCGTTCTCAGATGCCTGTCGGTGTGACGTCACACCAACAGAGGCCGCTCCCACAATAGTTGATTGACATGAGCCTCTTACCTTAGACCAGCTGTCACAGTCGAGTAACTTTCCATGTTTTGATGCTGGAGCAGGGATGTAAGTTAGACAAGAATATCTCCGATTGAGCGATTGAGGTGTTGTGTTGCTGGATGTAATAATGAACATAGTGGTCCTCATTTACTCCTGACATATGAGCCGCTGAAGATGCAGTGGATTACGTTTGTTTGTGAAGTGAATGTGCCTCCTGATCTACATAACTGTATCCGTCTATGTTCGCGCGAATAATTCGTGATCCAGCTTCACTTACAGCAGAAGTGAGTATAAGCTTTTTTTATGTATCTTTGCGATGGCCTTTCCTTATAACGTGGTAGTTAGGAATTTTAGCGGCTAAAGTAAACAAGGTCGTCTTTCCACAGAGAGAAGAGAGGGGCGGGGCTAGCAGAGCTCATTTGCATTTAAAGGAACAACCCCTTAGAATGAGATGATTTTTGCAGAGCTGATTTTGGCAAGTTAAAAAGGGTGTTGTTTTACAAAACTTTTACTGAATTTTTAATCAAAGTATATTAGAGACTTTTCATTAAGACCCTAAAGAATCATATCAACTTGTGGAAAATGGGCATCCGATGACCCCTTTAAAATGAACGGATGCTAACATTCTCATGTTAGCATTTCATGACCCTTTAACATACTATCTCTGTATTTAATTATTTAGTTACCACTTGTAGTACACTTGAACCCATCTTTCATACACTAGTACATCAAGTGTACTACAAGTGGTCACTAAATATATTTTTTAAATACAGAGATAGTATGTTAGTTGAGTACACCTAGATGATCTTAGGTTGATCTTTAGTATATTAAGTACAAAATTAGTGTGTGATTAGTGTGTATTATGAAAGTGCACTTTTCTTGTCTCACCTGGGCATAAAGAATATCGTCCGATATATCAATTTTGGTCTTTTTTACTCCCTAATATCGGTATTGGCATTGGGCCCCAAAAACCCAGCTCTAGAATAAACCCTTCCTTAGATTGGCCTTCATCCTTAGAGAGCTGCCTTTTCCCTCGGCCAGCTCGTATCAAGGCATTAATGAGTTCCCACATGATCCCACTGCTCACCCACTGCACTGCATCCAACAGTAGTTTGGGCTCTGAAAGGGGCCCCATGTTTCCCCTCTCTCCTCTCAGTCCTTCACTCACTCAGCTGGAATGCTAAGAGGGCGAAGCTGTTTTAATTGAAGCGACTTTAGAAAGGACTCTGATTGTCCTGACCACTGACCCAATGTCCTCCTCATCCCAGAAGCCCTTACTGAAGGGTCTGTTGGCCAGTGGGTGGTGAGGAGGGTGTTCTTCTGGCTTGTATGCCCCTAATTTGGGCTCCAATTAAAGAAGCCTTTCAGGGAAGGACCGCCGTCGAAAGAAAGACATGTTTATGCTGCCACTGAGCAACTGTTGGGCAGGAATGAGCTCAGAATGAAAGCCATTTGCTTGTCATGTCTCTTCTGAGTTGCACTGGCAGCTCAGCTGAGCAAAAGCACACAGAGCGGGGCGAGCGAACAAAGGGGTCAGAATGACTGCTTGGCTTTCTCTCTGTTTCCGTCCTGCTGTTTGAGCCACATTAACCCTCCTATTCACTGCTATATATTACTGCGACATCTGAGAGCTGTTGATCTGATTCTGAGAACTGTTGTACCCAGCGGCGTCCTCTCGACAAACACTGCCTTGTCTCGTTTGTCGGTTCAAACATTCCTTCATGAATTTCGGTATTCATTGCTATAATGGGTTGAAAAGCCCTGTGGATGTCTTACCATTGAGAGGAGGGTTAGGAAGAGCGTCGTGGATGTTCCGAACCAGAGGGTATGATACAAGCTCTGGGTTTGTGCATGGAAGCTTCTTCCCGTGGAAACCCTGACAGCCTTAAGCAGAGACAAAGAAAGTCAGTCAGGAAATACCAACACATGGGAGACACAGGAAAAACTGTCTGGAGAGACAGCACAAAAGGTTACCTTGGTCAACGCAGCATTTCTTTATTTGTGCATTTCTTTTTCTGAAATAAAAACACAGGTAAATATCATAAACCTTGTCAAGAAGATGTACAGGTCATATTTCACCTCAAAATCCAAAAGAGAGGAAATAATAAATGTATATTTTCTACTGAATGTTTTTTCATATTTTAAAAATGTAAAATGTATAATATAATGCGAAAATCAAAATGATATTTAATTAAACTAAAATATAGCATGGGGACATAATATTAATACAACAACTAGCATTATTATTATTATAATTATTTTTAATTAAAAAAAACAATAAAACCGATTTTAAATGAAGAGAAGTGATACAAAAGCACATGTCCAATTATTGAGTTTTGATTAATAAAATAATTTACATGACAGAGCATAACAAATTATACAATATTTAATTAAACTGAGGGCAACCTTGGTTGCATTAAAATGTACTTTATAAATAAAATAAAATAAAATAAAAGCTATTTATTTAAAAATAATGCTATTGATTTAAAATAATTAAAATAAAGCAAAATAAAACAACAGTAACCAGAACAAAACACACAACAAATGTGCTGTATAAATAAAATAAAATAAAATAATAATAAACGACAGTAACTAAAACAAAACGCACAGCAAATGTGCTTTATAAATAAAATAATAAAATAAAAATCAAAATTGAACCAAAACAAAACACAAAGCAAATGTGCTTTATAAATAAAATAAAATAAAAACAACAGTAACCAAAACAAAACGCACAGCAAATGTGCTTTATAAATAAAATAAAATAAAAAATAAATTAACATGTAATCCTATTGATTTAAAATAATAAAAATAAAAGAAAATAATTAAAAAGTAAGCAAAAGAAAACACATAACGTGCTTTACATAAAATAAAATATAATAAAATAAAAAACAACAGTAACCAAAGTAAAACACGCAACAAATGTGCTTTATAACTAAAATAAAATGATAAAATAACAAACAACAGTAACCACAACAAAACACACAGCAAATATGCTTTATAAATAAAATAAAGTAAAATAAAATAATAAATAAAAATGTAATGCTATTGATTTAAAATAAATAAATAAATAAATAAAAATGCTATTGCTTTAAAAATAATGCTATTGATTTCACATAATAAAATAAACATAAAATAAAATAATAATAAAAAAAGTAAGCAAAACAAAATGCTTTACAATAAAATTAAATAAAATAAAATAAGATAAAAAAACAAAAACAACAGTAACCAAAACAAAACACACAGCAAATAAAATAAAATAAAAAACATTTTTTAAACCACAGTTTATGGTAAAATAACATTTTAATATATCAACTTGCATAACATTTTTATATAGAACACAACATGTGGAACAGAATCATACATTTTTCAGTGTTTTAGTCCAGTGAATCAGAGCTTAATTTGTTCCAATATTTTTAGATATGTATCAAAAATATGACAATAGATCACAATTAAACACCTCACCTGAATTATTGACCGATCGTATTTATTGTATAGTAAATAAACCCTCCCTTAGATTTTTCTTAATGAACACTATAAAAATAAATATTTAGAGTTCTAGATGTAAAATTAATAAAGGTTGCTGTGACAACCTGTTTTAGTGCTGGTATGTTTACATATCCCCCCAAAAAAGTAATTCTTTATAAGGAACAATAATGTGTTACCTTTTCCACCAAATAAGCCCAGCTAGCAGACAACCCACACACAAAGCGGCTCCCAAAACCATGCCTGCTACTAATATCACTGCTTGACTTGGGCCTGTAGGAAAAAAACAACAAAAGGTCCAGCCTTTAAAAACAAATCTATTATGAGTTTACACATCATTATGCTAGTATTAGCAATCATATTAGCAGATTACCTGAGCTTCTTGTGATGACAGGACCTTCAGTGGGCAGCATGTCTAGAGGCACAATCTCTGTGACAACTGCCTTTGCAGTATTCAATTCTGATTAAAAAAAAAAAAAAAAAAATCAAAAGAAATCATCACACATTTAAAAGACTAAGAATTCACGTTATTCTTACAAAGTTTACCACAGTGCGGCTGGAATTTACCAACACAATGGTCTTTTATTGTCAATATGTACTATAAAAATATTTAAACAGAAGTTTACGCAGCATAAGGGAACTTAAAAGAGATTCTGGAGCAGATCCTCACCATCTCCATGGGAACGGGGTCTGAGGGGGGCAGAAGGGCAGCCCAGCACTTGAACTTGTGCAGAGGCCCTGATATGCCAATTCTGGGGTTTCAAAAGGAGGTAGCGAGCAACTACTGGAGGAATCAGACTGTTGAGTACCGTCGCTTGACCATCAGAATGGGCCTCAAACACCTTAAAATGGAAGAAAAAAACTTTATTTATATATATATATATATATATATATATATATATATATATATATATATATGTGTAACTAATAATAAGGGTCAAATTTTCAAAATTGAGATTTATGCATCATCTGAAAGTTGAATAAATAAGCTTTCCATTGATGTATGTGACAATATTTGGTCGAGATACAACTATTTGAACATATGGAATCTGAGGGTGCAAAAAAATCTAAATATTGAGAAAATCGCCTTTAAAGTTGTCCAAATGAAGTTCCTAATAATGCATATTGCTATTCAAAAAAAAGTTTTGATATACTTAAAGTAGGAATTTTGCAAAATATCTTCATGGAACATGATCTTTACTTAATGTCCTAATGATTTTTGGCATAAAAGAAAAATCAATAATTTTGACACATACAAATGTATTTTTGGCTATTGCTACAAATATACCCCAGCGACCTAAGACTGGTTTTGTGGTCCAGGGTCACATATATATATATATATATATATATATATATATATATATATATATATATATATATATATATATATATATTTTTTTTTTTTTTTTTTTTTTTTTTTTCAAACTATATATATCTTTGGAACACAAATTAAGATATTTTTGATGAAATCCAAAAACTTTCTGACCCTGCATAGACAGCAACGCAACTGACCATAATTTTCTGAAGCTACAAGAATACTTTTTGTGCGCAAAGAAAAAAATCCCAACTTCATTCAAAGTATTCTTGTAGCTTAAAAAATTATGGTTAAATTACTAATGTCACATGGACTATGTTAATGATGTCCTTACTACCTGTCTGGCCCTTGAACGCGTCAGTTGCGTTGCTGTCTATACAGGGTCAGAAAACTCTCGGATTTCAAAAATATCTTCATTTGTGTTCCGAAGATGAACGAAGGTCTTACAAGTTTGGAACAACATGAGGGTAATTAATGACAGAATTTTTATTTTTTGGGTGAACTAACCCTTTAAAGGAGAAGTCCACTTCCAGAACAACAACTTGTCATCTAAGATGTTCATGTCTTTTTGTCTTCAGTCATGAAGAAATTATGGTTTTTGAGGAAAGCATTTCAGGATTTTTCTCCATATTTTATCACCCCCGATTTTGAACTTCCAAAATGTAGTTTAAATGCAGAGTCACATTAAATATTCGTTCAAAATGAACGAATCGCTCAAGAACGACCCATCACTAATTCGTAGCATCGTGGACGCGCATCCCAGAGGCTGCGCTACACAAGATTTTGTGCTTAAAAAGTATAAAAAAAAAATATTTTTTGAAAAAAATTACCAATCGTTTCACTAGATAAGACCCTAAATAAGGTTTAGAGCCCTTTGAAGCTGCATTTAAACAACATTTTGAAAGTTCAAAATCAGGGCGCCAATGAAGTCCATTATATTGAGAAAAATCCTTAATTGTTTTCTTCAAAAACCGTAATTTCTTTTCAACTGAAGACAGAAAGACATGAACATCTTGGATGACAAGGGGTTGAGTAAATTATTTTTAAATTGTTGTTCTGGAAGTGGAGTTCTCCTTTAAGGAACACACAGAAAAATAAAGGGTAAAATTGTACCTTTTGGGGTACAACAGCTTGTTGCTGGAGAAGGACATCTTTGTACCTTTTTTTTTTTTTTTTTATCCCTAATAGGTAAATATTAGTACCTTAGAGAAGTAATACATACAAGCTGTTGTACCCCAAAAGGTACAGTTCTGCCCCTTGTTTTATCTGTGTAAATAATACAAGACTTCTTCACCTTACAAATGTCTTTTGAAACCAAAAAGCTACAAAATGCACATATTTTGTGAAGTGTGACATGGTACAAACAACAGCATGCCAAAATTAGTAAGACTGGACTTTATTCATTGACTTTATGGACTTTATTCAGCTTATATGATGCAGGGTTGAGTTATTTATTTCATAAAATAAATACCTAGTAATAAACATAAACGAGGAAGTATTAGGATTTGTTTACAAAGAATGCATTCCGGACCACAACACCAGTCATAAGTAGCACTGGAATATTTGTAGGAATAGTCAAAAATACATTGCATGGGTCAAAATTATCAATTTTTCATGCCAAAAATCATTAGGGTATTAAGTAAAGATTGTGCTCCATGAAGATATTTTGTAAATTTCCTACCGTAAATATATCAAAACCAATTTATGATTCTAATATGCATGGCTAAGAACTTCATTTGGACAACTTTAAAGGCGATTTTCTCAGTATTTATTATTTTTTGCACCCTCAGATTTAAAAAAAAAAAAAATTATGACTGGTTATGTGGTTCAGGGTCACAAATGTGCAACTCAATTTAAACTGATGCAGCATTACATACCTTCTTATCTTTGCTTGATGCCGCTTTGTAGACTTTCCAGTTCTTTCGGTCTTTGCTGAACATGAGGGTGTAAGATTCAATGTAGTAATGCGGCGTACCCTTTGTTATGATGCCTGAAAGCAGATGTAAACATGAGATTTTTCTAGTGCTGTCAATCGATTAAAAAAAATAACTAATTGATCACACATTTTTTTGAAAATTACCTAACATTAAAGTTTTAAATCTACATTTATATTGCAATAATTTCACATTCAATCTTAAAATGAATTTAGAAACAACATAAAAACAGTATAATTTTTTTATGACTAAAGGTATCACTGATACCAATATTACTGATGTCTCTAGGAAATTCTTTTTTAATTTCTAATATTTAAACCATTGACTATAACCATTCAACATTACAGCATAATTAAGAGCTATCAATTTTAACATTTTAAAAAAATAAAACTAATTTGAAACAATCTTCACATAAACCCATTATTTACTTGCACCCTTCAGCAAGTAGAAAATACACAGAAACTGAATAAAGTTATCACACACTAAATACTAAAATTTTAAATATTAAATATAGATGAATCCTTAATCAAAAGTTATTAATTTCCTCTTTTTTTCTTTAGTTGTTTTTATTAATAGACATCACAGCAGCTGGGTTATTAGCTTATTTGGCTGCTATTACTTTAAAAGCTGCCGCTGCTGAACGTGATGCGGATCTGCCACGCATACTCATAGTTTTATTCGCGTTTTAACATGAAATGATACAGGCCACATATGTGCGTGCAATTGAAGCATGCGTGCTACGAACACAGTATAACGGCTGTCAGGACAGGTAAATTTGTTTTTACTGACATATGGCCTGACAACATCTCATCACCACAGTTCCCTGTTGTTCTACTGAAGCTCCTTGTCACCTGTACCTTTCCCGCACTCGTTTGACTAGTGCCTGGTGTTGAGTGAAGTTAGACTGCGCGTCTGAAAAGTCTCCCGTTTGATATGTTTAAAAACATATCAACATATCACCTGCGTTAATTCTGACAGCACTAGATTTTTCTTATTGTGCTTCTGTAACACTTGCTTTTGCTGTAATAGCTCAGCTAATTTTTGCAGAATGATTATTAGAGGTTGACCTCTGACCTGTGACACTACTCCTGTTCCACAGCTCAATCTCCATCCACGGTTGCTGATCCCCAGAGCTCGCGGCCCACTGAGATCCCTCGTGTCCCGGAGACCACAAGACCCTCTGACCTAGTCTATTCACCTCCTCCCACACTGAAGAAGTGTTATAGGCAACCACCGTCAGCTCCCTGTCACACTCTGTGGACGGAAGACCGCAGAACTTGCTCAAACAAGTAAAAATGATACTTTCTCACACCTCAGATAAACAATGTAATTGTAAGCTTTCAGTTGTTAGTGTTTGTCTTCTAGGAATGTATAATTACAAATAGGCACTAACAGCATGTTAAAGGTTGAGTATCATGTAGCAGGTGTAACTTGTGTTAGATAAACTGTAATTTTTTTCTCAACACTGACACGCAGACTCAATCCTGGTATTATGCATTTGCAGTTGAAGATGTATTATTACAAATGAATTAATCCAGTGCAAAGACACAATTCATATATATTAGCCGGTCATAACATATTTACTACTAAATTAAGCCTGCTATGAATTTAAATAATAAAAAATAACTACGGGGAAATAACAGTTATTACCTTTATGGAAGACAAGCCGTTTATCTGACAAGGAACCACTGTAAAAAATAAAATAAAGACATATATTACATACACATACACTGCAGTTGTGCTGCTTAATCTATATATTTTTTGAAACCTGTGTCTTTACTATCACTTTTTTAAATCAATTTAACACATCCTTGCTGAATAAAAGAAAGAAAAAAAATTGACTGACCCCAAACTTTGAACGGTAGTGTATATTGTTACAAAAGATTCCTATTTTAAATAAATGCTGTTCTTTTTTACATTTTATTCATCAAAGAATTCTGAAAAACATACCATGATACATTGATTAAAAAAAATTAGCATATTAGAATGATTTCTGAAGGATCATGTGACACTGAAGACTGGAGTAACAATGCTAAAAATTCTACTTTTCGTCACAGAAATAAATTCTATTTTAAAGCATATTAAAATAGAAAATCGCCATTTTAAATTGCAATAATATTTCACAATATTACAGTTTTTTCTGCATTTTTAATCAAATAAATGCAGCCTTGATGAGCAAAAAAATACTTTTTTTCAGTATTTTATTTTGCATGTAGCATGTTTTCTCGTGGAGGCCGCTATGGTGAAATCACATGACAAGCTTAATGCTACTCGCTTTGTGGCCTTCCTGTTATTGGAAGTCTTAACTTATTAAATAACTTAATCATAGCTGACTGTAAATAACACGTTTCTAGAATGACATCAGTAACTGTATAGTTTAAAAATAGTTTTTAGTAACTGAAAACCTTTGTTTTTGTGTAATGTTGCATTTACACCACTAGGTGTCTATATATTTAACTTGCAGGTAACACTTTAGTTTATGGACCAACTCTCACTATTAACTAGTTACTTATTAGCATGCATATTACTAGCATATTGGCTGTTTATCAGTACTTATAAAGCACATATTAACAGCTAATTCTGCATGACCACATCCCTTAGTTCTACCCCTAATAAGTACCTTACTATTAATAAGCAGCAAATTAGGAGTTTATTGAGGCAAAAGTTAAAGTTAATAGTTAATAGTGAGAATTTGTCCTCAAACTAAAGTGCGACCAACTTACACATGCCACGCACTCACGTTTTCGACAGTACTCCATTAGCGAAGTTTGACTCATACAAGGTAATCCCCCTCTGCAAAGACACGTTGATCATGCCTCCCAAACTGTCTGAAATAACGCCCGCATGGATTGCAGCTTTGCATAATACAGAGGTCTAGAAAAACATAAACACACACATACATGCGTCATTCAGCGTTACACTCCTCTTATCAGAAGTGCCTGTTGTAATCTTTTGCAAACATAAATTCAAATGCTATGACTAATAATCCCACTATTGCACACAGATGCAAAAATCCCAGCTTACATCCCGGTATCCTTGTCCATGCCAGCCCCAGATTTCTCCTGTGACGCCTTTGCAGCCTGCAGGACAGAATGCACTGGAACACAAGTGAGTCCAGGATTCAGATATTAAACATTAATATGTAGCCTACAAGAAAGAGTGGGACTATTCAGAGTGATGAAGTGTTATTTTGCTTTCATGTAACGCTATTGTTGAAGATTTTTTCTTACCTAATCTGTTGAGAGGAGAAATGCGTCCCTCGATGCAGACATGAAATGAGCTCTATGGGATAGAAATAACATAGACATGAACAGCACAGTTACAATACAGAGCATGTGCTCATATACACTAGCTTTGTATTGTTTACATTTCCAAAGGTCAGCATTTGTGACCCTGGACTACAAAAGCAATAGCCAAAAATACACTGTCAAAATTGTTAAATTATGGATTTTTCTTTTATGCAAAAAATCATTAAGATATTAAGGAAATATCATGTTCCATGAAGATATTTTGTAAATTTTGTACCGTAAATGTATGAAAACGTAATTTTTGATTAGTAATATGCATTGCTAAGAACTTTATTTAGACAACTTTAAAGGCAATTTTTTTTTTCAATGTATTTTTTTTATTGCACCCTCAGATTGCAGATCTTCAAATAGTTGTATCTCTGCCAAATATTGTCCTATCCACACATCAATGGAAAGCTTATTTATTCAGTATTTTATTCAGTATAAATCTCAAATTGACCCTTATGACTAGTTTTGTGGTCCAGGGTCATATTTGCTACATAGCACAGTTGTCTAGAGCTTTACATTAACAACTTAATACACAGGAAGGGAAGAAAGAACCACTCCAATATGAACCACTCCTCCAACTTGAAGTTCACTCCATGCTCATGGATTTGTAGGAAAGATGTGTATATATATATATATATATATATTAATTCGGGGAAAAAAAAATCTAAGAGTTTCCTTCAAAGTATTAAACAGCACAACTGTTTTCAACATGGATAATAACAAGAAATGTTTCATTTGCACCAAATCAGCATATTAGAATGATTTCTGAAGGATCATTTGACCCTGAAAAATGGAGTAATGGCTGCTAAAAATTCAGCTTTTCTGTCACAGGAATAAGTTACATTTTAAAATACACTACCAAAAGTAGTTTTTTAATGTTTTTTAAGGAAGTCTCTTCTGCTCACAAAGCCTGCGTTTATTTAATCCAAAGTACAGCAAAAGCAGTAAACTTCTACCATTTAGAATAATTTTCTATTTGAATATTCTAAAATGTAATTTATTCCTGTGATTTCAAAGCGGAATTTTTAGCATCATTACTCCAGTCACACGATCCTTCAAAAATCATTCTAATATTCTGATTTGCTTCTCAAAAAACATTTATTTTTATTATTATGTTGAAAACATCTGAGTAGAATTTTTTTCAGGTTTCTTTGATGAATAGAGTTCAGAAGAACAGCATTTACCTAAAATAGAAATATTTTGTAACATTATAAATATCTTTATCATCACTTTTGATCAATTCAAAGCATCCTTTGCTAAATAAAAGTATTAATTTTAAAATTTTCGAGAAGGTTCAAACGCTCACTGATGCTTCAGAAGGTAACATGATGCATTAAGAGCCCGGGGGGGTGAAAACTTTTTTTTTTGAATCTGACCATCAGGGTAAATTTAATCTTATTTTGTCTTCTGGGAAACATGTAAGTATCTTCTGCAGCATCTGAAAGGCAGTATTAAATTTAAAAATATGATATTTAGGCAAAATAAGAAAAATGTACACATTTCCATTCTGTTCAAAAGTTTTCACCCCCTGGCTCTTAATGCATGGTTTGTCCTTCTGGAGTGTTTGAACCTTCTGTAATAGTTGCATATGAGCTGCTGGAAAGGGTTCAAATACACAGAAATGCTGGAAAACCTGAAGGATTTCTCTGAAGAACAGATATTCTTAAATTATGCATGTCAGCCAGTAAAGAACTGGCATCTACTGTGTGGTCAGGTGATGGTTAAGCTGCCATGCTGTGCTTGTCAGTGCAGTAGGAGTGAGCATACAGCATTCCAGCTACTTCAGTGCCCAAGCACAGGGGCCTCTCCTTATTCAGGCCAGGAGCGGCAGTCTGCTGCCCTGCTTACAAAGCAAACACTCTGAAATGCAGCCAAGGAGGAGAACTGCATTCCAGTCGGTCACCCTAACACACATTTTAAAATCCCTACATCTGAGACCGATCCATTAGAGTCCCCTGTTAGTATAACCTACACAATGGGCCTTGGTCCAATTATAAAAATATAATAGTTTTAGTTAAATATTAAAACTCTGATTCTACCTATAATTAGTGTTGTCACGATACCAAAATTTTGACTTCGATACAATATCTGACTAAAATATCACAATACTACTACTGAACTGATACTACGAAAAAAAACAGAACAGGAAAAGTAACTGAATAATAGATGATCCAAATGGAGATCATAGTTATATTATCTATTAAAACAAAGCATTTCATCCCCACTTTAAAAAAAAAAAAAAAATAAATAAAATAATAATAATCACATGCCAGTACTACTACACAGGATCATGGTAAACAACTACCGAGCCTACAGGTATGTAGAGATCTTTGCTATATTGGTAAGTTAGCTTAAAGGATAAAGCCAAATATTATTTCATGATATAGTCATTTTATTTCACAACAACAATTTATATCATGACATAGTAATTTTTTGTTATTTTATCTTTGTTATTAATAATAAGAACCTAGATGCAAGTAACAAATTAAAGGACAACTACAATAAAACAAAGACACAAATGAAGTAAAGAGGGCCCTACGAAATCTTTTTTATTTTTTCCTAAATTCCATTTTATTTGTTCTAGACTTTTTTTAATGGTTACGTAAAAAAAAAAAAAAAAAAAAAAAAAAAAAAATCTCAAAAAGCATGTCTAATTAATTAAAATCATGAAACCTGCAGAATTTAACCGCAATTTATTACAAGTTTAACATAAATTACATGTTTTTAAGGCCCTATGAAATATACTTTATTATTTTTCTCAAATTCAGTTTTATTTGTGAATCTCTGTTTTCCATTAATTTTCTGAATTCTATTTTAATCGTTTCAGTTTTCATCATTTTAATAATCAAAATCATGTCTAAAAAAGCATGAATTCATAAAAAAATAATTAGATTTGATAAAGAATTAATTTATTATAGGCTATTTATTTCTTTTTTTAAGAAATACCGTGTTGTGTATTTACAATTTTCTGGTAAATACATTTTTTTTTTCTAGTAAATATTCCTTAAACATTGTTTTAATAATATTTTTATTAGTAGTTGTAGCACTATCTTTACATTAAGAAATGTAATGTATTTCTGACTGACAAGTTAAACCGAACTTTTATTTTGACGGGTTGCTCTGAAGACCTTTAGGGTCTTCATTATATGATAGTTTTCCACAAAAGAAACGGTAATATCCTGATGAAGTGACTCTCCAAACAGTTTTAGAGATTATGTTCATGTGTTCATGTCCTCATATATTGAGGCGGCAGAGGCTGAAAATACCGCGAGCGGCACGCGTATGTGAGGTAAACAAAACTGCGCGTCTGCGCCATTCACTAACACAGACACGCAGAAATACGACTCTTATTAAAATATATTCTCAAAGTACCGGTACTAGTAAAATGCGGAATCGTTCCGTTTTTAAAAGGGTATCGCAATACTTTTTAAGTACCGGTATATCATACAACAATACAAATGTTACTTTACTGTAATCTACTGTGACATATGTAAGGATGTTTATTTAACAATCTGTGCGTGACCTCCGGTAGGGCGGTTCACGTGATGCTGCAAACGAGAATAAACAGTCATTGAGATTAGGATGGGAACTACTCCCACTCCCAGAGTCAGCTGAAGTGATGTTTACTGAGTAAGCTATACATTTAGAGAACAAACAGTCCCTGGCGTGTTTACTCTAACCATATACAACTGACTCAGGAAGATCCATGGGGCCACACTGGATAAGCTCTTATTTCGTTGATTTGTCAATTCCTTTTTTGTCTGCTGTTTATATGTTCTGGAATGGAGTGGGAAGTGTGGAGGAGATGAGCTGTTACCTGAGTGCTGATTGGTTGAATAGGACATGACAAAGCCCCGTCCTGAACGGTGAGTGCCGGAGATGAAACGCACTGTTACTTCATTACTACTCACAGATATATTCTTGTTTGTGGAGGACAGCTGCCCACACAGAGGACCTGTGAATCACAAACCACATGCACAGATTTAATGCATTTTTAGATTGAACACAATCCTGCACACTCACTGCCATAAAAGGCTGTTCATGCACACTTATGTGTCTACGCAACCGTCATGCTACAGCAGAGCGGAATGCAGTATGCAACTGCAGTCATGCTATGTTCACGTGATTGGGGAGCTAAAGAGCAGCATGAGGTTGCATCTCTGGAATGTCTCTGTAACAACATACTGTAAATGAGGTGGATATAAAATTGGAGTTGAAGGTGGATGTACATAACTTTAATGTATGTAAGTTTTGACACAAATTTTGTGACTTTTTGGGTTAAGAAGGCATAGCAATGTGTCAAGACTTCTTACCACTCAGAATCAACAACAGACAAGTCAGTTTGTCCAACAGCAGTAGATTAAAGAAAAGGAATAACAATTCTGGTTGTTGCTTTACCATTAGACTGGTATTTAAAATGAATCACATTAAGATTTAACAGTACACTCTAAGAAAAAAAAAAAAAAGGTTTGAAAGCTGTCACTGGGGCGGTACTTTTTTTAATAGCTGCATCTCGTTTTGAAAAGGTACTGCTACAGTGACAACTTTTGTAGGTTTTTTTCTTACTATATTATTCTATTAAATTATTTTTTTATTAAATTATTTAATTTTTAAATGTAATTTATCATTTTAAATATTTAATAAAATTGCTATGACAGCCGTAGTATATAAGAAAGTAAGTCCTTGATGATTATATTCAGTTATATTGAATTATATTATTTAATGTATAATTTTAAATATGCCATGACATCCATAGTATATGAGAAACTAAATCCTAGACAGGAATTAATGAACAATTATTTAATTTATATTTAATTCTATTATTAAATTCTATTTAATTCTATTATTTATTTTTAAATGTATCATTTTAAATATTTCATATAATTTGCATAATTTCCCATAGGATATGACTAACTGAATCCTAGATGGGTATTAAATAACAATCATTTAATTTATATTTAATTTAATTATATTATTTAATGTATTTAAATATGATATTCATGACATACAAGAAAGTAAATCCTAGGAAGGCATTAAATATCAATTATGGAATTTAATTCTATTATTCAATTCTGTTTAATTTTATTATTTATTTTTAAATGTTTCACGGATACCAATCATTGTATATATAATAATATATAATTCTGTTATTATGTTCAGTTCTATTTAATTATGTTATTTAATGTAGATTTTTAAATATATATTTAAAAATAAATAAAATAAAATTATATATAATTCATAACATACAAAGTAAATCCTAGAGTATTAAATATCAATTATATTTAATTCTATTATTAAGTTCTTTTTAATTCTATTATTTGATATGACAAAGTGAATCCTAGATTGGTATTAAATAACAGTAATTTAATTTGCATTTAATTCTATTATTCTATTCAATACTATTTTATTATATTGTTTAATGTATAATTTTACATATATTTTAAATATGCTATAATATTCATAACATCAGAAAGTAAATCTTAGAAAGGTATTAAATATCAGTTATTGAATTTATATTTAATTCTATTATTAAATCCTATTTTATTATATTATTTATTAAATGTATCATTTTGCATGCTTCATGTAATTTACATAATATCTCATTAGATATGACAAAGTGAATCCTAGATGGGTAATGAATAACAATCATTTAATTTGTATTTAATTCTATTATTCTATTCAGTTCTATTTAATAATATTATCAAATGTATAATTTTAAATTATAGCGTCTGTGTGCAAAGTGTCATACCCACTCTAGTGGCTCCACTGGTGTCTGTGATGGTAAGAGAGCCAGATATGCAGTCTTGGCTTCTCTCCAAGTCAAAGTCCCCAAAGGTCAAGAGCAGCGTCTGGCCCTTTGGTACCCTTAAGCTCCACTCACACTGGGTGTGGTTCGGGTAGGTTCCCGGGAAGTTCAGCGAGGTCAGCGTGCCACTGGTGGGACTGAGGACTGTGTGTCCACACCCATTGCCTAAAGGGAAAAGAGAGAGGGAAGATCACAATGATATTCACGTGAAAGGCAGTTTATCTTTAGTTCACGTTCTATTTTTGTGGTCTGTTTCCATATATAATGAAATCACACATTTGATATCTTAACTTCCATTAATCATCAAATGTGCTAAATAGTTTCTCTTGACATGTTTCTAGCCTGTGGGAAAACGCATTTAGTATGAGCTTTGTGGCTATTGGCAGATCGTTGGCTGGGTATTGAAGAAGCTTGCGTGGTAAGGGGACTTGCCAATTTTGTCAGTATTAGTCACACTTGAGGGGCTTTCCATAACTGTGTTAATTAAAAGCCATAATTGCAGTTGGGTTTAGTTGTGTTGTACGGTAGCTTCCACAGACATGCTCTACAAAGTTCATAAACATGACATCACCGCCACAACAAAATCCCAGAGTCAATATGAATGGCCAAATTTATCTAACATTTTTGAGTCTCTTGCTCCATTTATGGTCTAGGCCCTGTGTGATGAACTAGAGCGGTCTGAGTTCATCATCCGTCTCTCATTACTAACTTCACAGTCACCTCTGAATCATTAAGGTTTAAAGATTCTGTGGTCCACTTCTTTCTGCTTTAGGCACAATTTATCTTTAAATCTACCGAACCTCTTGTTGCTGTGAACCATCTTAATCATCGCGTTGGAAAACAAACACGATTTTGTGGTCAGGCTGTTAACTGGCAATGTTCAAACAATTCACTGTATGACTCAGTGTGGTCAAAGAGTTGAATGTTTGATTTGGGTGAGACGATTTTATCTACAATAGTCTTTATTCCAATCAGTATTTAACCCCAGCTAAGATTTGTGGGTGAAGCTGGTGGCGTTTATCGCAAATAATCATCAAATTGTAACTATTTTACAAGGTGGTGATTTCATATGTGTGTAATCAGTTACGTTTAATAAAGGTAATAAAGTTTGAAGATTGAATAATAACACAATATATTTGACCCTGGACCACAAAACCAGTCTTGTCAAAAATAGCCAAAAATACACTATATGGGTCAAAATTATTGATTTGTCTTTTATTCCAAAAATCATTAGGATCATGTTCCATGAAGATATTTTGTAAATTTCCTACCGTAAATATATCAAAACTTAATTTATAATTAGTAATATGCATTGCTAAGAAGTTAATTTGGACAACTTTAAAGGCGATTTTGTCAAAATTTAGATTTTCAGATAAAATTCAGATTTCAGATATTCACATATGTTGATATTTAAGTCAAATTTATTTAATGAGTGAATCCATTTAATATCCTCTAAGGGCATTTTTTGCAGCACGGACGAGATGTTAACACAACATGAAAAATACAATAGTAAGAAACATATACCATGTAAAAAAAAACAGATAGAACATTCATTTAAAAGATGCATAACAACGTGGTTTCCACCCATAAATTGTGAAAAAGACTTGTGTTTTAATATTTATAATAAGTAATTAATCCAGAAAAACTGCACTGCCATTCAAAAGTTTGGGATCAGTAAGATTTTTTTATGTTTTTCAAAAAAGTATTTTCTGCTCATCAAGGCTGTGATTATTTGATTAAAAAAACAGTAATAGTGTAAAATATGATTGGAATTTAAAATAGTGGGTTTCTATTTTAATATACTTTAAAATATAATTTATTGCATCATTACACCAGTCTTCAGTGTCACATGATCCTTCAGAAATCATTCTAATATGCTGATTTATTTTCAATTTTGGAAACAGTTGTGCTGCTTAATGTTTTTTTGAAAACCTGTGATACTTTTTCAGGATTCTTTGATGAAGAACAGCATTTATTTAGAATAGAAATCTTTTGTAACAATATACACTACCGTTCAAAGTTTGGGGTCAGTAATTTTTCTTTCTTTCTTTCTTTGAAAGAAATTAATACTTTTATTCAGCTAGGATGTTAAATTGATAAAAAAAAAGTGATAGTGAAGACTTAAATTGTTAGAAAACTTTTTATTCACTGATAATTAAGCATATTATAATGATTTCAGAAGGCTCATGTGACACTGAAGACTGGAGTAATTATGCTGAATATTCAGCTTTGCATCCTAGAAATAAATTATATTTCAAAGTACAGTTGAGGTCAAATGTTTACACCTCCCTTTCAGAATCATTAAAAATGTTATTTTACCAAATTAAAAGGGATCATACAATGTTATTGTTTTAGTACTGACCTGAATAAGATATTTCGCATAAAAGATGTTTACATATAGTCCACAAGAGAAAATAATAGTTGAATTCATAAAAATGACCCAGTTCAAAAGTTTACATCCCCTTGATTCTTAATACTGTGTTGTTACCTGAATGATTCACAGTTGTGTTTTTTGTGATAGTAGTTCATGAGTCCCTAGCTAAACTGCCTGCTGTTCTTTAGAAAAATCCTTCAGGTTTAACAAATTCATTGGTTTTCCAGCATTTATTTAGCATTTGAACCCTTTCCAACAATGACTGTATGATCCATCTTTTCACACTAAGGACAACTGAGGGACTCATATGCAACTATTACAGAAGGTTCAAACACTCACTGATGCTTCAGAGGAAGACTTCTTTGTTAAAAAAAAAAAAAATACTTTGGCTTTGTAGTGCTATAAAAACATTACTGTTTGTTTGATCCCGACCAGCTCTGCCTAGCAACACTGGCTCAACCAATTATGTGATTTTTGGGGTGTGGCTATGTGTTTTTTTGACCAATGGCGGGCAGGGTGATTGTTTAGAAAAACCTGTGTGGAAACAACAACTCCAGCTTAACAAGGCCAGTTCCCAAGGCATAAAATTCACATTGAAGCACAGCTTGAGGCAATCTTTAGACATTATTTAACAGCAGGCAGACACTGAGATGACATCTGTGCGATGTCTGCGAGTTGAGTTCACAGCAAGGTGTTTAAAACATGCCGCGCGTGAGGATGCCGGATATAATTAAGACACTTGCTGACACAGAATATAACATTCCTTACAGCTGAGCTACTATGAATGTACTGGGAGCATAGATACCAATCCATCATCAGCGCTACACTATCAGGCAGCGTGTAATTTTATTTCTTTCGTCAAGGGATTTTCAGGCACGTCCCTGCAGGTCTGAGCCTATGGCAGACAGGATGTTCGGCTGTTTAGACTGTCACATCACAATTCCTCTGCACCAATCATATTACAGTTGTAAACTCCAAAATATTTGGGGACAAGTTGTTTTTTCCTGTTCTAGCAAATCCTGGATACTCTCTAGATCTTCTAAAGCTTGGAAACAATATAATATTCGCACGATTTCAAAAACATGTCAGCTTCCATTCCAATACAATAACATTCCGAAAAAACAGTCAGCTTCCCCTTTGGCTCATCTGTTATTGTACGCATGGAGTTCTGGGGGGTGGACGTTTGTCTGGAAAACATTTTCTGTAATCTTCACAGTCTGTGAATCTGGCTGGAGTGATTCATCCTGACCCCACACATATTGAGAAACACCATAAACAAATTCATTCTTCTTAACCCACTCTCTAAACACAAGCAGAGCAGGAAGACATCATTCAGTCCAGCAGTCTGGATGTTGATGTGATCTCAAATATGGGCAAATATGGCTATAAACACACTTTATTTTTTGTATATATTTAAAAAAAATAATTTTTAGAGAATGCAGTCATCTATCTATCTATCTATCTATCTATCTATCTATCAGTATAATACACATTTAAATAAAATAAAAATATCCCTGATAACACATGTACATCACATAAACATCTGCATTTACATCTGCAAGAAGTATTTTTTAGAGTGTTTGCTCATTTGCAATACATCTTTAGGAGGTTTCCTATCAGATGTCAAATAGACGTCTATTAGACGTCTTTAAGATGTTTATGATTTAGAATGTATGTAAAATGGACATCTTAAAGACGTCAGTCAGATGTTTGTACACAGCAGATGCATTCCAGATCAAGCAATCAGTAATAAACATCTTGCAGATGTAAGTGTGCTATCTGGGATATGTGTATATACAATTTTTATATAAAGTATACATTTATCTATGATAGCACACAAACGTCTGCAAGATCTCTGTTAAAAAATTGCTTTATCTGAAAAGCATATGCTGTGTACAAAAATCTGACAAATGTCTTTTAAGATGTCAGTTTTATATTAATGCTAAATCATCTTAAAGACATCGAATAAACATCTATTTATGTGTGCTATCAGGGTAGGAATTTATAAAGTATAAATATATAATTTTTAGTTATATTTTAAACATAAGTATTTATTACCTTCCAACTTGTATTAGGGTACAGTAGTGCTACTTTAACAGTACTTTATAGTATTATGAGCAGTGCAATCTTACCCTTTTGACCGCATACCAACACCAGGGTTTCGATGCTGAGAATAAGCCAAATCCGAGAGAATTCCTTGGTATTCCAAAGAGCTCCATATCTAGCATGCATGGTGTCCTCCGGGATATCCCTTCGCTGAGTCTAGCGTTCAGAGTTTAAGCCATGAGTTTAAGTTAATGTCGTAATCAGTCTACAGATTCGAACGCTTCTCTTCCAAGTTAAGACGCAGCAAAGTAGCCCAACCCCGACTGGGCATGGGTTAATGTACTCTGCTCTTATTGGCTTCAGAACGTGCTATTCAACTTATTTACAACAATTCCTGTCTCAGTACTTGTGTAAAATGAGATGTTCTCTCACCTTTCCCCAAAATAATGTATGGAGTGTGCGAGTGTGCAACCGTGCGAACAGTGAGAAAGCTGGGACGCAACACTCTTGTGTGGTCATTACGTTATATAACCAAAATGCAATAAAATTAAGGTGTGAATGAAAACAATGTTCGTTCAGAAGGACTAAGCCTATATTTAACGCTGTTAATACAAAAATGTTTATTATCAGATTTCTGAACACACAAGTCCTAATTTAAAGAATGTCTTACTATAAAACATCAGTATAAAAATATCAACAAGTCAAATAACATTCATTTGACAGCGATGCCCGGATTGTACGGGTGTGCGTATAGTTCTTTTGAGTCGGATCTTTTTAATGAACCGGTTCAGAAAACCCGTCTGAAAGATTAGTTCAAAAATTAATTCACATCAGCATATTATAATAGTTTGTTTATAGACGTCTTGCCGACAGTATCACACCCGAGTCAAGTTCGTCCCATTTACTGTGATACTGTACGGTTTTTGTTTTTGATTTTACTGTTAGCCTATTATTTTATTAATTGATTTATGGTGCCCTCTTCAGGACAAGATATTACTTGTTTACTATGGAAACTTGTCATGGTAATAATTGCTTTTAAATATTTTTATAGTCGAGACGTTTTATTTATTAATCCGTTCCTTAATGACATGCTATAACATGTTTGTATCACCGTTATGATTATGACTGTATCATTTTGTGATATTTCTTACATGATGATGTGAGCATTTCATCCCTATTGAAAAAAAAAACGGCATATGCTGGTTAGGTATGTTTTGAAGCATGGCTGCTGGTTTGAGCTGGTTTAAGTTGGACTAAGATGGTCC
This sequence comes from Cirrhinus mrigala, assembly GCA_036247105.1. Lineage (NCBI taxonomy): Eukaryota > Metazoa > Chordata > Actinopteri > Cypriniformes > Cyprinidae > Cirrhinus > Cirrhinus mrigala. The sequence goes on from CM070022.1 coordinate 12,735,438, forward strand.
TAAGCAACTAGCCCCTGCTCAGGACCAGATTGACCATTTTAGGGACCATCTTAAACCAGTTTATGACCAGCACATGACCAGCTTAATCCAACTCAAACCAACAGCAATGCTTCAAAACACATCTAACCAGCATGCTGTTTGTTTCAACAGAGGTGTGACGTCTTTATACAGAACCTACCTGTCATAATGTTATGCCTGATCGTTGTATGTAATTGGTCCAGATCAAAAGATTACACTGACATCTAATGGCGTGTTTGCAAAATCACGTGTGATCTCAATTTGGGCCACCATGAGGCGATCTCCTCCATATTATCAGTTTATTTAGGAGTAAAACATTTTTTTTTTTTTTTAAAAATTGGGTCCCCCAGCTCTATTTAACATTTAAAAAAAGTTTTTTTTTTTTTTTTTTTTTTTTTTTGTAATAAGGACAGCAATTTGCTACATCTGTTGTGTGTGGCATGAGCATGCTTTATGTACGTGGCTGTATGTTTTGTGGCATTTATAACAGATGTGGCAGTCCTAAACATGCTTACTCAGATGTTTACATTGCTGGACTGGAGGTTTTGGACCATCAGAGCAACAGAAGTCACTGATATGCAAAAAATAAATGACACACTAAACAGTGAAGTAGAGACCATAATGGAAAACTGGATAACATTAGACCTATTCAGCATTAAAGAAATCATCCTCATGTCACTTCAAACCTGTTTGACTTTTCTTCTGTGGAATTTTAAAGAACGTCAGTATTTTAGATGCCAGTATACAACATCTCAAGATATAGTACAGTATTTCATGGTCTTACATGATCTCTGTCTTTTAAAGCAAGGACGTTTTAAAACTTGATTATTCAAACACATGTACATTTTCAGAGTAAGCAGGCTCATTGAAGTAATTTTTTTTTTTTTTTTTTTTTTTATTGAAAGTTAATCCAAATTCAAGGGGCATATATTTACACAATATATTTCTCTTGTCTTATAATAACATTTGTGACCATGGGCCAGAAAATCAGTCATATAGGGTCAAATTTTTTTAACTGATGATTTATACATCATCTGAAAGCTAAATGAATATGCATATGTATGAATACGGTTTGTTAAGATAGGACAATATTATGGGACAATATTTGCCGAGATACAACTAGAAAAAAATCTGGAAAATCTGGAATCTAAATATGAGAAAATCGCCTGTAAAGTTGTCCAAGTGAAGTTCTTAGCAATGCATATTACTAATCAAAAATTAAGATATATTTATGGTAGGAAATTTACAAAATAGCTTAATGGAACATAATCTTTACTTAATATCCTAATGATTTTTGGCGTAAAAGAAACATCAGTAATTTTGACACATACAGTGTATTTTTGGCTGTTGCTACAAATATTTCCAGTACTACTTATGACTGGTTATGTGGTTGCATTTGTCATGCTTCTTAAAAATGTGGTTATTTTGGAGTCTTACTTTCTTCTACACTGTATTACGATATTGGATTGCAAACATGTATTTGTAACATGACAATACACAATTTTTGTATATTTTGGAAAAATATTTTGCAGTTTCAGAAGTGCTCATATTAAAACACACAGTGATTTAAGAATATAATAGAAAACAGTGCAATGAAATTACAATGTATAGCAAAAATCGTTTCTTTAAGCGTAACTACAGCCATTACCGTCGACCTTTTTCGCATTCTGAATATATACCACCAGATGGCAATAAAACATTAAAAAAAAACAGTTGAATAAGGCGGCGTGACAATCCTGTTGTACACGGTCTGACGTGCTAAAAATGCAAACATATCTGTTTCCCAGACAGATTACAGTTAATCTAAGTGTGTACTTAAAATAGAGATCATTCTGCTGTCAGTATAAGGTCACAACCTTCTGACTGTTTTCTCTTACAACAGTCCAATCTTTTTTTTTGCTTCAAGTATTTAATCATATAAACACCGTTTCCAGTCCTACACTGTATTTATTCTTAGAACAGTTTTCCCTGTACACGACACATACGTGCTCACAATCTCATTTTACGTGAGAGGAGCTCTTCATAATCCTCCCACACTTCTCGTGAATCGAATAAAACTCGGCACAGTCCATCACTCTTTTGTCATTTACCTTGAAAAAAGGTTTGTGGGTGTACTGGTGGCTCCCTTAACGGGGCTCAAATGTGGTTTTGTGGAGGAAAGCGCACCTGTCTCACCCTTCATAATTCTATACAGGCCCCATTCTGACATTCACATGGGACACCTAAACAAATGATAAACCGCTGCACGGTGCCCGCCAAGGCAATGACTGAACAAGGTCATGTAGGAGATGGTGACTATTATGCAGTCATTTGTGCCTTTGCTCCAGGCAGATCCCAGAGATCATGTATTTGGATACTTGCTGCAGTATTGGCATAGTTAGGGAATGTTTCATATGCAAATAAGCAAACTTTGGGTACAATTATAGAATAGGAGGGAAGCAGTATTATAGATGATGGACTTGTATTTGGCTGGGAGTTAGGCTAAAAAGACGGAACGCATTAATGATAGATTTGTTTGTTACGGTGATGATGGACTGCAGTCATGTGGATTATTGTGATGTTTTATCAGCTGTTTAAACTCATTCTGACGGCACCCATTCACTGCTGAGGAGGTGATGTAATCCTAAATTTCTTCAAATCTGTTCTATTGAAGAAACAAACTCATCTACGTCTCGGATGGCCTGAGTCTGGGTGAGTATATTTTCAGCAAATTTTCATTTTTGGATGATCTATTCCTTTCTAGTGGTTTTAATGCAATTTTTTGAGGATGTTTCAAGCCTGTATTACTACAGAACACAAAAGAAGATACTATGAGATTTTTTTGTGTGTGTATTTTTTAGGGTTCAAAGCACACTGGCCCCCAGTGATTTTCTAAAATACACTTTTTCCCACTATTGTTTTGGACCCCATTGACATGCATTGTAAAGACAAGAAAGTTTTTCTAAAAAGCTTCTGCAGAACACAAGAGAAGATATTTTGAAGAATTTATTTATTTTTTGGGGTCCAAAACACACTGGCCCCCAGTTATGCACATTTTACTTACATTTTCTAAAATATACTTCTTCCATTATAGTTTTGGACCCCACTGACATGCATTGTAAAGACAAAAAAGATTTTCAAACAAAGCTTCTGGAGAACACAAAAGAAGATATTTTGAATAATTTTTTGTCTGTTTATTTGGGTCCAAAACACACTGGACCCTAGTGACATTCATTTTAATGACATATTCTAAAATATACTTTTTCCATTATAGTTTTGGACCCCACTGACATGCATTGTAAAGACAAAAAAGTTTTTCAAAAAAAGCTTCTGCAGAACACAAAAGAAGATATTTTGAAGATTTTTTTTTTTTTTTTGGGGTCCAAAACTCACTGGCCTCCAGTGACGTTCATTTTACTGACATTTTCTATAATTTTACTTTTCCATTATTGTTGTGAACTCCATTGACATGCATTGTAAAGACAAAAATGTTTTTTAAAAAAAGCTTCTGCAGAACACAAAAGAAGATATTTTGAAGAATTTATCTATTTTTTGGGGTTCAAAACTCACTGGCCACCAGTGCTATTCATTGTATTGACATTTTCTAAAATATACTTTTTCCATTATTGTTTTAGCCCCCATTGACATGCATTATAAAGACAAAAAAAGTTTTTCAAATAAAACTTCTGCAGAACACAAAAGAAGATATTTTGAAGAATTTATATACTCTTTTGGGGTCGAAAACTCACCGGCCCCCAGTGATGTTCATTATATTGACATTTTCTAAAAATATACTTCTTCCATTATTGTTTTAGACCCCACTGACATGCATTATAAAGACAAAAAACTTTTTTCAAAAAGCTTCTGCAGAGCACAAAAGAAGATATTTTGAAGAAATGTTCATCTATTTTTTGGGGTTCAAAACACACTGGCCCCCAGTTAAGTTCATTTTACTGACATATTCTAAATGTACTTTTTCCATTGTTATTTTGGACCCCATTGACATGCATTAGAAAGACAAAAAAGTTTTTCAAACAAAGCTTCTGCAGAACACAAAAGAAGGTATTTTGAAGAATTTTTCATCAATTTTTTTGGGTCCAAAACACACTGGCCCTCAGTGACGTTGATTTTACTGACATATTCTAAAATGTACTTTTTCCATTATTGTTTTGGACCCCACTGACATGCATTGTAAAGACAAAAAAGGTTTTCAAAAAAAGCTTCTGCAGAGCACAAAAGAAGATATTTTGAAGAAATGTTCATCTATTTTTTGGGGTCCAAAACACACTGGCCCCCAGTTATGTTCATTTTACTGACATATTCTAAAATATACTTTTTCCATTATTATTTTGGACCCCATTGACATGCATTATAAAGACAAAAAAGTTTTTCAAATAAAGCTTCTGTAGAGCACAAAAGTAGATATTTTGAAGAATTTATCAATTTTTTTGGGTCCAAAACACACTGGCCATCAGTGACGTTCATTTTACTGACATATTCTAAAATATACTTTTTCCATTATTGTTTTAGACCCCATTGACATGCATTGTAAAGACTAAAAAGTTTTTCAAAAAAGCTATTGCAGAGCACAAAAGTAGATATTTTGAAGAATTTTTCGTCTACTTTTTTTGGATCCAAAACACACTGGGCCCCCAGTGACGTTCATTTTACTGACATTTTCTAAAATATTACTTTCCCATTATTGTTTTGGACCCCACTGACATGCATTGTAAAGACAAAAAAGTTTTTCAAAAAAGCTTCTGCAGAACACAAAAAAAGATATTTTGAAGGATTTTTTGTGTATTTTTAGGGTCCAAAACACACTAGCTCCTAGTGACAATCATTTTATTGACATTTTCTAAAATATACTTTTCCTATTTTTGTTTTGGACCCTATTGACATGGATGGTAAAGTCAAAAAAAATTGAAACATCTTTCAGAACAGTTTCTGCAGAACAATGGGATTCAACAAAGGCCTCCACTGAATTTCATTGTATTGACATTTTCTAAAATATATTTTCATTTTAACAGTTTTCGGTGAACTATGTATTTATTATTCAAAGAGCTAGTTAAGCTGCTGGAAGATGATCTACTATTTTGTTTTAAGTAACTTCAACTAAACAGTTTTAAAGATATAGTTCACCCAAAATGAAAATTCTGTCATTATGTCGTTCCAAACCTGTAAGACCTTCGTTAATCTTCAGAACACAAATTAAGATATTTCTTATTTTTATTTTGTTGTGGTACTCCCATGAGAACGCTTCGAAGGCTGACAAGGAAGAGAAGAAATTGTTCAAAAAAGTCGTTATTTTTGTATTATTTGCGCACAAAAAGTATTCTTCTGGCTTAAAAAAATAAAGGTTGAACTACCTTTCTGGGCCTTGAACGTGTCAGTTGTGTTGCTGTCTATGCAGGGTCAGAAAGCTCTTGGATTTCATTAAGAATATCTTAATTTGCGTTCTGAAGATGAACAAAAGTCTAACAGGTTTGGAACAACAAGAGGGAGACAATCAGTGACATAATTTTCATTTTTGGTTAAACTATCCCTTTAAACAACAGCATACTTTTGCATATTTAGGTTTAAGTACAGTAAGTAACTTGTTGCTGCAACTTGTTCTCTGGCATAATTTATTTGACTTTTCTTAATAGCCGACCATCCTATTGCTTGATCTACATCTCTGGAGTTGGAATCCCCTGCTGTGAATATGTAATAGGTAGACTGATTGTGATAGAAAGACAAAAAAAGGTTGCACTGTTCGCTTATGTGTGAAATTAAATTGGTATGAGAAACGTGAATGGATCAGCGTGTGGCTATCTCCGCCTGCCATCCCTGCTGGCTGTGGGACATGGCCGGACCTTGGGCAGCCAAGGTCCAACTTGGCTCTGTTGCTTCTATTCATGGCTCAATAGGTAGTCCTTCCTTTTGTGGAGCCTAAAGAGATTAACGCAAATCCATCCAACCTGTGGGACTGCGTAGATAAGATGCTTCATAGCTTGTTGGCCTCATAATGGCTATTGTTAGACAACTGGAAACCTACAGCATAGAAGTCTGCCTGGTCGGTTGAATTTTCATGGAAAAGGAAGAGTTGTTTCAAAAACAAATCTTATGTGTTGTACATACAGTTTTTTTTTGCATGACAGTCAGTTTTGACAGTTACACATACTGTATGAAGCCTACAGCAATGGTTGTCATCAAGGGGAAAAATATTAAAATGTTTTTCAAAATATATACACTACCAGTCAAAAGTTTTTGAACTGTAAGACTTTTAATGCGTTTTTTAAAGAAGTCTCTTTTGCTCACCAAGCCTGCATTTGTTTGATCAAATTTAGAAATATTTTTTAAATATAACTGTTTTCTATTTAAATATATTTTAAAATGTAATTTATTCCTGTGATTTCAAAGCTGAATTTTTAGCATTATTACTCCAGTCACATGATCCTTAAGAAATCAAGAATTATGTTGAAAACAGCTGAGTAGATTTTTTTCAGGTTTCTTTAATGAATAGAAAGTTCAGAAGAACAGCATGAAATCTGAAATAGACGTCTTTTGTAACATTATAAATATCTTTATCATCACTTTTGATCAATTTAAAGCATCCTTGCTAAATAGGAATATTAATTTCTATAATTTCTTTCCCGAAATAAATAAATAAATAAATAAATTTTAATGACCTTTAGAATGGTATAGTGTATAATGTTACAAAAGCTTTTCATTTGAGGTGAATGCTGATCTTTGGATCTTTCTATTCATCGAAGAATCGTGAAAAAAATATCCTCAAATGTTTTAAATATAGATGATGATAATAATAAAAATGTTTCTTGAACAGCAAATCAGCATATTAGAGTGATTTCTGAAGGATCATGTGACATCCAAGACTGGATGAAATGATGCTGAAAATGTAGCTTTGATCACAGAAATAAATTACATCTTAAATAATATTCAAAAAGAGAGCTGTTATTTTAAATAGTAAAAATATTTCACAGTATTACTGTTTTTGCTGTATTGTGGATCAAATAAATGCAGGCTTGGTGAGCAGAAAATTATTCCTTAAAAAAAAAAAAAAAACATTAAAAATGTTACTGTTCAAAAACTGACTGGTAGTGTAGTTTTTTTTGCATGACAGTCAGTTTCAACAGCTACACACAAAGCCTACAGCTTATATTATATTATATTATATATTTATATATATATATATATATATAAATATATATATATATATATAATATATATATAATATAATATATATAAAATATATATAAAACGATCTTAAACTTAAATAAAATACTAAAAAATTAAGATAAAATGCCTATAACTAAACTAATATTGCATTTATAAACCATCTCAAGTATGCTATAAACACACTCGTATATAAACACAGAAATTCAGATGCAGCAGTGCAAAACGGGCCTTGGGGTCAAAAAGGCTGAGAACTAAAAGTCAGTATGTTCTGGAGAATGTATACCCTTTTTCCTCATTTTATCAACCAGTATAAATCACATCATTAATTTCCCTCTGTTATGGAAGCTGCTTGTCTTAGTAGCCGGGCTAAAGAGATTACGATGAATCATAATGTATAGCCTGAGAACACCAGGATTATAAGAGCTCAAGTTCTCGAAAGCCCCGCATGGGGGCGTCGTTCGCACACTTTCAAGTACACTACGCATTCTCGAGCGCCAGAAAGTGCGCTCGGAGAGAAAGAAACATCGCTTCGAACTGTTTATCCTGACGTCAGTTTGAACAGATCGCACTGCCCCCGTATCACTTCACGCGACTCTGAACTGAGCTTGGGCTGGATTTCGGGAATCGATGAACGGGAGTGAGTCCACAACTTCACCGTCCAAACTACTGGAGCCACTGAAATGATTTCGGCTTGTTTTCCCAACTGGACTAACAACATAAAATGAATACCTGCGCATTTCTCCTGATCCTGGCTGTTCAGATTCACGCCGACAGCGTAGAGGGACCAACAGGTAAAGTCCCGTTTATTTGGAGTTACAGAGACTGCGCACTTTCAAACTTGTGTGTGTTTTAAGGATAAGAGAAGCGTAAGCTTGTTGTCTTGACAGCAGAAGGAGGCTGAGTTGTACTTTGGAGCCGCTGAACTTTTCTAATAATGGAGAGATTTACTCTCGGTTGTCATAAAAAGAGAGAAGATGCCATCACAAGCTTCAAGTGAATTGGGTTTCTGGCTGTTTGTTATTTGGCACAAGACTCCTGTTTAAATACTCCCTCAGTAATTCATAGTGTGGTCCTCTGAATTACTGTTACAGTATTTTTCATTGAAAACACACATCTGGAAGTTGTTGGGTATGAAGTAAACAAGTGCAGCCTCATCTGCGAAGCTTTAAATCAGTGCTTGAATTAACGAATCATTTGTGGCTGCACCAGACGTGTTATTAAAAGCCGTGAGGTGGCTCATAAATGTGTTTTTATATCAAATCCATGTAAGGAGGATTTACAGTCAGTTGAATTAATCACCAGCAGCATTTAAGTCATTTTTTTTTTTGTTTTAAACTGAATCAACTTTTCTGATTAAGTTATTCAAATCACTCGATTTGAATCTTTTTGTTGGGCGTTCGGCTATATACCCAAAACCGTTTTTATTTTTATATTTTTATTTATTTTTTAACCAGGAAATAATCATCACACACGTTTCACTAGACGACAAAACTTTAATTATATTATTTTCTTTGCAGTTTTAGTAAGGCTAAGCGTCTTACAGTGAAGTATATGTGCAGAGTAACGTTAGCATGAAGTACAGTGATGAAACCTACTGCGCTCTTTATTGTTGATAAAAAGCACACGTATATATCCGGTTATGTTTCTGAATTATCGCAGCTTGTTTATGAGTTGTTCACGCCCTGAAGCGTCCAAGAGGATGTTTTTCAAACAATATCTGCCTTTAAAGTCCACCTTGAGTTTGGCGCCACTCTTCTGCCATTTTTTACTGTGTGATAGATAAGGGAATAAATAGCAGGTTTACTGGTTGAAACTAGTTTAAGAGGGTCTGACCAAGCTGGTGTTCATCTGGTTTAGCTGTGTGTGCACAAAACCAGCATACTGACCAGGCTGGACCAGCAAACCAGCTTGGGCTGGTTATTTATTTGTTTATTTATTTGCAAGGTAATGTGAAAATTTAGGTCAGTTTACATTTTGATTAAGAAAATATACAAATGCAAATTGTACACATTGTAATGAATAATTTTTACTCTCAAATGTGACCCTGGACCACAAAACCAGTCTTAAATAGCACAGGTAGACTATTTATAGTAATAACCAACAATACATTTTATGCTTCAAATTTATCAATTTTTCTTTTATGCCAAAAGTCATTATGATATTAAGTAAAGATTGTGTTCCATGACAATATTTTGTACATTTCCTACTGTAAATATATCAAAACTTCATTTTTGAAGTTACATCTATGAAAAGCTTATTCAGTTTTCAGAAGATGTATAAATCTCAGTTTTAAAAAATTAACCCGTATGAGTGGTTTTGTCTTCCAGGGTCACAAATAGTGTTTTTTTCCTCCTGGTGGTTTGCTGGTTTTAGCTGGTTTATGCTGGTCTCCCAGTCTGGGCAAGCAGCATGCTTAGCTGATTTAGCTAGAAGGCCTTCAGATCACCTCTAAAACAGGCCAATAGACCCAAGCCTGACCAGACTTGGAGACCAGCAGACCTTTTTGCATTTTTACATTTACCTTATTTTCCATTATTTAGTTTTTTAAGCTGTTTTCGTCATGGGCAGCAATGGCTGTTTCCCACAGTTTTTGATTTCAGGTTTTACTATCCTCGTAGGCATAACCCGATCCGCACACGCACGAGATTATGAACTGCTTCCTCCTCCACACTGTCAGTGGGCTGTATGAAGACGGAGCAGCTACAGGGAAACTGAAACAGGGTGCTGTTTTATGATTGCTCATAATGGACCACTCCCTCAGAGCCAGGCTGTAGGAAACATGTCGCATGATTCGGCCAAGAAACTTGACAAACAATCATGATCCGTTTGAGGAAGCTATTGATTTTCAGTTAACTAAATGGCTTCCATTTAGCAAGCTGTCAAGTAGCTGTAGGGTTCTGTGTAAGTACTGCTGCGGTCTGTGCATTCCCTCTGTTCTTCAGCTGCAGTCTAATCCTAGTTTCTGTTGGTTTTTGGCCTGATTTACACGGCGTAATCCACTCTTATTGTGTTCGGCTGCTGTTTCCGACATTGTTTTTTCCTCGCTTTTGTTTTGTCATGGCCTGGTTGACAGAAGGCAGCGATGAGTGACCTGATGTGAGATGAATACAGCCATTGTAACCAAGTGTCTACTTCATTTTCAGCTCTTCACACCCTCTCTGTCAAGCTACATGCTTTTCTTTTGTGGGTTGTGCATCATTTCCACTCTGTAATGTGATAGCAATGAATATTTGAACTTTTTAAATGTAATTTAATGCATAAAAGCATGAAAAGTAAAATACATATATTTTAAAGCAGTGTGCTGGTGAGATTGCTTTGACGATTAAAATCGCACTGAATAGCATGATGATTGCATAGCTGACCTCCAAGTGATTTTACCTTTCAAGGATATTTTCTTTTAGTTCTTCTGTTCGTAATCATAGATGCTGTTGCAAGCCAAACTGTGTCGCTATGGAACTGACACAAGCAAATGTCTCTCATAATAAGGGGAATGAAGCACATCATTAGGATGAATAGAGAAATAATTAAAGCACATGAAGATAATTATACTAAAGCTGAGACAGAATTCACATTTGCTGCCTAGTGATGGCGTCTTTGGAGGCTTGACATGCAGTGCTCTTTATTGGGATGTGCAGCTACGCACTATTCTGATGTATTGACATCTGGAATAATCTGTTAAAGTCAGATTATGTCAATAGATATAATCTAGCATAATATCGTATTTATTGTTCAGTGTGTGTTTAGTAGGGTTAAGTAGGAGGTGACATGATGTGGTTCTTGTTGATAAGTGTTGAAAGAAAATTGGATTTACTAAAATTAAAGTAAACACACTGTGACTTTTTAATGTGGCCTACTATAAAAATGGAATAAAGAAACCTAAATATTCAGATTTTAGAAGATAGCCTATTTGTAATAAAAAAAACTAAAATTAAATTAAATCAAGTTTAAGTGTGAAACTTATTTTTGATTTTTTTCTTGTTTTTTTTAAAGGGAAGTTTTTTTATTACACATTTAATTGTAAAAAAGTATAATTAAAATTAATTTAAAAATAATTAAAAGAGAGTTTTTATTTAGTTACTTTAGTTTTGTTTTCCTCCCTCCAATATATCAGTTATCAGCTTTAAAAATCTAATGAAGTACCATTATAGATATGCCAGCCCAATTTTCCGTATGGGTCCATCCCTATTAATTTTACTCAAAATTGCCACTTTTGTTTGTTGGCAAAGTGTAGGCTGGATAAATAAACTTGGCTGGTATCGGACTGTCATTTAGTGGGTAAATATTATACACAATGTTGAATTTGAAGACCTTTTCAATATGCTATCAACCATGTTTGGAAAGGATGAGTTTCTGTCCTTCCCCTGTGCCTAATTGGCTTCCTCAGGTGTGCTGGACTGTCAGTCCTCCAGTTTAGTTATAGCTTAGACTGCAACTGTTTCTTGTAGTACAGAGCTTGGCATGTGCATCAAGGTGTTATCCGTTTTCCGGGATCCATTGCAGCTGCACTGCAGTAGCTGGGTGAGTCCAGAGCATGGAAAGCAGCTATCTTTCACAATGCTGTTATCGTGGTCATGATGCAAATTACCTCAGGTCATGAAACTACCCTTGTTTGCTTTCAAAGGTGCTTTTAAAAGGTGAAGTATGCAGTTTCTGTGCTATAGTGTGAATTATACCTAGTGGAATTATAAAACCTAGTAGAATTATAAAAATGAAGTCGTATACACTCATCATGCCCTTTCATTCGTCACAATTATTCTTACCCTCACAATAACTTGTTGTATCTGTAATAACCATATTGTATCTGGGGCTTGACGATCAAGAGCTAACTTGTGTAGTTTTGTAGTTTAACTTGTAGTTTTTTCAATATGGTGGAAAACCCAAACATTCCATCAAAATTCCTCCACTGCCAAAGTTTAGCATTGTTTATGTCATTGTCTGTCCCTGTGTATTTTGGTAAATCTGACATTTTAGGGCCTGAACATTGATGGTCTGCTACCTATAAAATTTTAACGAAGTGCCCCTCGAGCTATGTTTTACATTATGATTCCTGACTAAAATATCAGGATACTACTACTGAACCATTACTACGAAAAAAACACAGAACAATAGGAAAAGTAACTGAATAATAGATGATCCAAATGGAGATCATAGTTATTTTATCGATTAAAACAATGCATTTCGTCCCCCCTAAAAAAAATAAATAAATAAATAATAATAATAATCACATGCCAGTGCCACTACACAGGATTATTACATTAATAAAATATTTATCAAAAAGCATGTCTAATTAATTGAAATCATGAAACTTGCATTTAACAGCAATTTATTAAAAGTTTAACAAAAATTACATGTTTTTAAGGCCCTGTGAAATATGTTTTATATTTTTCTCAAATTCAGTTTTGTTTGTAAATCTCTGTTTTCCATTAATTTTCTGGATTCTATTTTAATCGTTCATTACATTTTATTAATCAAAAGCATGTCTAATGAATTAATAAAGGATAATTCAATTTGCTAAAGAATTAATTTATTACAGGCTATTTATTTCTTTTTTTTCAGAAATACTGTTTTACAAATTTACAATTTTCTGGTAAATAAATACTGGTAAATATTTTTTTCTGGTAAATATTCCTTAAACATTGTTTTAATAATATTTTTATTAGTAGTAGTAGTTCTAACTTTACATTATGTAATATATTAATATATTTCTGACTGTCAAGTTAAACCAAACTTTTATTTTGATGGGTTGCTGTGAAGACCTTTAGGGTTTTTATTATGTGATGATAGTTTTCCGCAAAAGAAACGGTAAAATGCTAATGAAGTGACTCTCAGAGCAGTTCTAGAGATTATGTTCATGTGTTCACGTACTCATATATTGTGGCAGCAGAGGCTGAAAACACCGCGAGCGCCACGCGTATGTGCGTAGTAAACAAAGCTGTGCGTCTGCGCCATTCACTAACACAGACACACAGAAATACGGCTCTTAATAAAATGCATTCTCAGAGTACCGGTACTAGTAAAATGCGGAATCGTACTGTTTTTAAAAGCAGGGTATTGCGATACTTTTTAAGTACCGGTATATCGTGCAACATTACATACATGTATGAAATTCGGTAGACTGCATGTAACACACCAATACCTTCAAAAAATCTCCTCTGGTACAACGTCCGAAACCCAACAGGAGGTCTGTTATTTTGAACTTTCTTGACAAGTTTTGTGGCGTTTTTGCCATTTCAGGCGTTGTTTAAACGAACTCCTTCTAGAGATTTAAACAGAACAACACCAAATTTGGTCATTGTTTGAATGTTTGATAAAAGTCCTGTCCTGAACACATACCCATGCCCATATTCAGTTACAGTATAGTCATAGTGCCACCTGATGGCAACAGGAAGTGGCATGTTTTATGCTCTAACAAACTTCTCATAGAGATTTAATCACATCAACATTATATTTTGATTTGATTATAGTCTAATCTAAAGGCCTTTGTGATGTCAAATTGCAAAGATCTTGAGTTTTCGTTAAAGCGTGTTTCCGTGGCGGCCTGACAAAATTTGATTTTTCACCATGGCCATACAATCTCCGATCTGCCCCAAACATACCATGTTCAGTCTGCACTAGAGCTGTAATCGGGCCTTAAAAGTTAGGCCCGACAGAATTCGGCCCGAGCCCGACAAGTAGATTTTGATTGACAGCTTTTTAAAAGCCCGAACCCGTTTACAGCCCGATATTATTCAAATGTGGCAAGCACACAGCTCTTTTGCCTTTTGTCAAGAATGAGTCATTTATGTGTTTTAACATAATTTATTAATGAGTAACGTAGGCTATAGGCCACTTGGAAGTTGGAACAAATAAATACAATAAGTCCTCTGTAACATCGTAACATCTCAGCACTCTAAATAGGCATACGCTTAGCCTATAAATAGGCCATCGTGCCAATAAAAAAGACTCTTTCTTAACAAATTAAATTAAGATAAGTTCTAAATTAAGATGGGTTTTTGGCAATAACGAAATTAAGATAGTTTCAGCGCGGTCCTGCGCTCACTGATGGTGCGTCCAGCAGCACTGAACACCCTTTTACTGCTGCTGCGATTGCCCCGGATGCATAGTACTGATCTGGCTAATTTTGCCAAAACGTAATCACCAGAGGCAAGCCTCCGTTTCACCTCCTCAGCATCCATTTTCGCATCTTTCTCGTGCTAATCGGAACGCATCACATGACCGCTAATTTACCGGGCAAGCCGGAGCGCAAGCCCGAGCCCGGCCCGACCCCGTGTAAAATTATATAAATTAAGCCCGAGCCCGACCGAACCCGTCGGGTCCTGTCGGGTTTCATCGGGTTCGGGCAAAGATCTTCAGCTCTAGTCTGCACCAAACTTCATATGTTTAAACAAAGCCCTGGCTTTAAAACATCTTCATGCCAATATTCAGGTATAGTCATAGGAAGTTTGTCACATATAAGTGACTTTGACATATTTCACCTATATTCCACTACTTTAAATCCATTTTGCTCATCGTTTGCTGTGCGAGGGCCCTTTCAATGCTGTTTGCAGCTTTAATTTTCCATGAAATGCATCAGCTATGTACCCTTCCTACAGTAGTCAATCCCCAAACTATCACTATTGGTTGAGCTGGAAAAAGATTGAGTGATCTGAGCAGACGGCTCTGAATGTTTTATTAGTGCCTGGGAGGCTCAGTGTTTACATTTTAGGGGAGATAAACCCTTGAATGGCATATTTAGTCAATAAACAATAAACTGGGGTAAGAAAATGCATTTTGACATAAACCTTACAAACTTCATTTTAAAAGGAATATTTCACCCAAAACTGAAAATTTCATGATTATTTACGCACCCCCGGGCTATGCAAGATATACATGACTTTAAATTAAAGGGATAGTTCACTCAAAAAGGAAAATTCTGTCATTAATTACTCCAAATCTCCTAAATGCGTTCCAAATCTGTAAGACCTTTGTTCAATATGGAAGACAAATTAAGATATTTTTTAAGAAATCTGAGAACTTTCTGACCCTGCCTAGACAGCGACACAGCTACCACATACATGGCCTAGAAAGGTAGTAAAATTACAGTTAAACCACTGATGCCACATGGACTATTTTAATGATGTCCTCACTACCTTTCTGGGCCTTGAGCGTGGTAGCTGCGTTGCTGTCTATGCAGGGTCAGAAAGCTCTCCCTTTCATTTCATCAAAGATATCTTCATTTGTGTCTGAAGATGAACAAAGGTTTTACAGGTTTGGAACAACATGAGGGTGAGTAATTAATGACTGAATTTTCATTTTTGGGTGAACTGTCTCTTTAAAGTTTTGGGAGAAAAACATTCCAGGATTTTGCAATCTATTTGCAGTCTCTTTTGGATCTAATGCAAATGAATGAAGCTTAACATTTTTGATAGTCCAGAACTCATATCAAGGCAGCTTCAAAGTAATCCATACAACCCCAACTGACAAATAGGAAAAAACAAAGCAAAACTAAAAATACTCTACTGCTACAAATGCTTGTGTAAGTCATGTTAAGCTCATGACCTCTCGTGCATTCTTTTGCACATTTAATATGTATTTTGGACCATTAAACATGCTCTATGTTGAACCTCGTTCATTTGCATTTGTGTGTCTTCCTTCAAAACCTTAATATCTCTTAGGTAGAAAAATGATTTTGCATGGCCTGGAGGTCAGGAAATTTGTATTTTTTTTTTAGGTGAACTATTTCTTAAAGGTGGCACACAGAGGCTGGTTTGCTGTGATGAAGTTACGAAAGTGCAAATGAAGTTTCAGAGGGTTTTCCCCACTGATTACGTGAAAATACAGCCATCTGAACATCAATGAGACCGCCCTGGTGCCCAGGTGTAGGCGGGAGACCGTGGTAGGAGGACTCGGATGTCTCGGGCACCCAGATATTACGCATCAAACAGATTCATTAATCAGACTCAACCCGACATCCAAATTCTTTGACCTAAGCTAATTGCAGAGTACCTGTAAAACAGGAGGCGGCGAGGACCCAGGTGACCAGATTTTTATTTCCTTTGTAATTAAGAAAATTGCATAGCGTCTTTTATTTTTTTTCGCACTTCCATCTGCAGTGGAATCTCAAAGGACCTTTTTATTTTTTCTTTGCGGTCCTGACTGCATTTAGCGCTACAGAAATAATGAGGAAACGTGTCAGAGAGGGGTTCGAAAGCAACAGCTGAGAGCGCTCGTTCCCCCGGCATCAGAGGCAGTCCGTCTCTTGTCGAGAATTGTTTTCTTTGGACTCGCCTGTCAAACTGCTCTGGACTTATAAGAGGTATGAGGCTGGGACGGGAGGGGGTTTTGGGAAAGGGGGACTGCCAGAGGGCTCTCTCCTCCTCCTCTTCAAACGGCATAGCTGCTCTGAGTCAACATCTGATGGGAAACGAGCGTACGACAACAGAGCGAACCAGTTCTGGCTTTTCCTTTTGTTGTCTCTGGAAGGCTGCTCCGTTCCTCAGTGATTTATCTACGGATTTCAAAAAAACAGTTCCAATTTCAAGGGGCCCCTGATGGAAATTTGGCTCCGAGAGGATCTGAGGCTGGTGTTTAGATGTGAAAATGACAGTGAAATAGATCATCACAGACTCCGGAACAGGAGGGCACTTAGAAGCCTTGGCTTGCCCTTAAGTTTTGTGAGTTTTGCTAAAGGAAGTGCTCGGCTCAGTAAGATTCTCTCACGTTAAATCCGGCCTACCCAGGTGCAGCTTTTTTGAATTCATCCCGACAGTGCGCTCTATGATTTGTTCTCCTCCTTACAAGCAGTAATGCCCGAGGCTACATTTCTTTCATTTTCATTTTCAGCAAGCTTTTTGCCTTAACTTTGTTTAGCGTCTGTTGAGCAGCGACACGTATCAGAGGATTGCAGGTGTTTACACTGTGTGGGTGGTGAATATATTTTATTTTTAAGCTCAGTAATTTTAGTGGTGATGGTAAACAATGATTGAAACCAAAGGGCGTCTCTGCAACAGCTTTTTGAATTATATCCACCCAGGGTACAAAATGAACACCTGCTAAGTGCCAAATGCAAGTCAAATTTTCCTCAGATGTTGTTAATTGCAATATAAGAACATATTTCTATCTGCAAAATAAGCAAGTGCTTTAGATTTCATATTACATTTTTATTACAATTTAAAATTAAATTACATTTATTTCTGTGATGACCAAAATAAAATAAAAAATTAGCAGCATACTGCTGCACTCAAAAATAAAATAAAATAAAATAAAATAAAATAAAAAATGCTGGGTTAAAAACAACAATTTCTGGGTTATTTGGCAACCCAGCACTGGGCAAATATTGGACAGAACATATGCTGGGTTATTTTTTGATAAAAAAAATTACCCAGCAGCTGAGTTACTGAAACACTACTCAGCACCTGGGTAAAAATGTTAAAAATAACCCAATAAAATGACCCAACAGGCTGAACTCAGCATTTGGGGTAAAAACACAAAAAACAAAAATAAATAACCCAGCATTTTTTTTTAGAGTGCAGAAAAACTACCCAACACCTGAGTATAAATGTTAAAAATAACCCAATAAAATGGCCCAACAAGCTGAACCCAGCATTTGGGTTAAAAAAATAACCCAGCATTTTTAGAGTGCAGAAAAACTACCCAACACCTGGGTATAATTGTTAAAAATAACCCAATAAAATGACCCAACAAGCTGAACCCAGCATCTGGGTAAAAAAAAATATAACCCAGCATTTTTTTTAGAGTGCAGAAAAACTACCCAGCACCTGGGTAAAAAAAACAAAAAACAAAAATAAAAACGAATAAAATGGCCCAACAGGCTGAACCCAGCATTTGGGTAAAAAATAACCCTGCATTTTTAGAGTGCAGAAAAACTACCCAACACCTGGGTAAAAAAAATAAAAATAACCCAATAAAATGGCCCAACAGGCTGAACCCAGCATTTGGGTAAAAAAAAAAAATAACCCAGCATTTTTTAGAGTGCAGAAAAACTACCCAACACCTGGGTAAAAAAAATAAAAATAACCCAATAAAATGGCCCAACAAGCTGAACCCAGCATTTGGATTAAAAAAAATAACCCTGCATTTTTAGAGTGCAGAAAAACTACCCAACACCTGGGTATAAATGTTTAAAAATAACCCAATAAAATGACCCAACAGGCTGAACCCAGCATTTGGGTAAAAAAAAAATAACCCAGCATTTTTTGGAGTGCAGAAAAACTACCCAGCACCTGGGTAAAAAAATGTTAAAAACAACCCAATAAAATGGCCCTACAGGCTGAGCCCAGCATTTGGGTTAGAAAAATAACCCAGCATTTTTTAGAGTTTGTCTTCCGTTTTGCATGATCCTTCAGAAATGATTTTAACGTGCTGATTTGGTGCTCAAATGCTTTAATATTATTATTATCATAAATATGTCACTTTCTTTAAAAAAAAAAAACAAAACAAAACTGACTGACCTTAAACTATATATATCCACTTGTGAAATGCAATAAAAAAATTGGCTGGTGAGAATCCTGCCTGGCAGGCTAAAAAGCCTTTTATCTACATGTTGTGAATGTTATTTTAAACCTTGAAGGTGCTGATTGTCGACAACCTTATGACATCATCATTGTAAGATGGTTCTTAGGTGCATTTTTGAAGGAGCAGTGTTCGGTCTATGATGGTGGTTAGGCCTTCTGAGTGCGTTAGAGTACCTTCTCCAGTTCTGGCCAACTCTTCTTTTTCAGGCAATTTTTCTGCCATTAGAAAAGCCAGCCAGTCACTCAAGAGTCCCTCTCAGCTCCTGAAAGATCTGCTCTGAGAGATGGCACAACAGCCAAGGACATAATTGCATGGAGCACGTTTTTGTGGCAAGATTTCCTCAATGGACAGCTAATTAAGGTCGTTGAGGTCGGAAACCAGTCACGCTCAATAGAAACACTCAATGATTTAGGATGTAGAGAAGTAATTTGCCACAAAAATGGGTTCAAATTCAAAAGATTTAAGTACTTTTAAGATGCTGGGAGAGTTTTTTTCTTCCTTGCTTTACAAAGAATTTGAGGAACATGAAAGTACATAACCCTTTAAACATTTTCTGATTCATTTAGCCTTCATTGTTACAAAACAAAAGCAAATCTTGTAACATAAATGGATGGATTTAATATTTCAGTGCTTTGCTTGCCTGGAATGTACTGTTTTTAGATTGATCAGAACTTTGTTCTGTTAGTATTTAATTAATACATATGTATCTAATAATCGAAACATATAAAGTGTCTTAGTGATTTTTTTTTTTTTTTTTTTTTTTTAGTTCAGCCTTCAATGTTTTCTTTCTGAACATCTCTCTTTGTTTATTTTTTTTTTATTTCTTTTTTTTTTGTAGTGATATTTGCAATGCTACGCTCAGCAGGTCTTTGTGCTGGTCTTTTGTCTTCATGACCTGTTTTGAAGGTCTCTGCTTGTTCCAGTGCTTTCTTATAATCTATGTGGCCTGGTGGCATTTCCTTTGTACCTTTTCTTTAAACAAATGAGGTGAGCTCTTGTCGGAATCATTTATCCGATTTGCCAGTTCCTGGCAAGTACAATGATCTGAGGATGCAAAATGTCCTCTCAGGAGAATAGATCTTTTGTGAGTGCATGACTCTTTATTCTTCCTTTCATTCGTTTCATTTAAACCTCTCCCTCTTCTACTATTTCTTTCTCTCTTAGCTCTGGCAGTGTTTCCCAGACTGTATACATAATGGTGCTCATAGCTTTTGGCTAATGACAAATCTACCCATTCCCATGACCTTTAAAGTTGAGTTCTAGATTCAAATATCATGTTTTGTGTTCTCCCTGATTAGCATTTAGCTTGTTTATATTGGCTTTTGTGTTATGTCTATGCGCTATCAAAGGAACATACACACAGCTGTCTCGTAACTCTCAGGGATGTACTGATGGGGTTTGTGGTGCAGCTCTGGAGGTTTTTGAATTTCATCTTGGCCCTAACACTGCGCTGACAGACTGGAGAGATTTACACCGGCCCTGTCCTTATTCTCCATACTCAGCCTCTCTGTGGCCCCGTCCAGCAGAGATTAAAGTCCTATTGATCCATGAGCCCAGGAAAGTCCATTTCGCTAAGTCTCCATCAAACAAGGACCCCCTTTATGAAGCATGTGTTTCTGATATGGAGACATGAAATATAGCGGGTATGAAATATAGGGGGTGAAAACCATCCAGACTCATACCTGGACTCATATGAATGTAATGTGATTGTAAAATATCTTGCACCTCGTGTTGTGTAACCCTCAGGGAAGGATTTAGAATACATTTGGATTTCCTTGTCTTTGCTTTCATTGTACTGAGGGAAAAGTGTGTTTTTTGTTTTTTTTTTATCTTTTTTTTTTTCACTCAAAATTTTCTGATATAGAAATGTTGGCTGATTTGATAGCTAGTAATTGTTTTTATGTTTTTGTAACCCATAAGTGGACCCATACAGAATGTGTGTCGGCAAAAAGATAAGCAGATTTCCACAGAATGGGAGTGATGATCACTTATACCCGGTTGTACACTCCTTGTTAACTTCCTGTGTCCATTTGTTAAGTATAGTTGTGTATTTTGATAATACTTTTGGCTGCCAGTGTTCTCAAATTTACCATATTTAGAGCCAACCCTCACATTTCTACACAAAATAAGTGCAGAAAATGCCATAAAGTTTGTATATTCCATCCACATTCTATATTTTACTTTATTTATTTTTTTCCAGTCAAAATATACAAATTTTGGGATATGTTTATATAGTTACTTATTTTTGTAATGTTTATTGAAAAAGCCGCAATATCTTAAATAAATATTTAAATAAGATATTGTAAATAATTTAAATAAACTATTTTAAATTAAATATTTAAATTAAATATCTTCAATATTTTGCTAAATGGTAAATCTTACATTTATTTATTTAAATTATTTAAATTTATTATTTAAATCTGCCGTATATTAAATACTATATAAAATATTTATTTATTTTTTGCAAAAAGCTGCTATATTTTAAAAATATATATATATATTTATTTATTTATTTATGAATAAATAATTCAATATATTTATTGCAAAAGACTGCTATATCTTAAATATTATTTATTATTATTTTTTTTATTTAGACATATTTTGATTGAAAATGATTTTATTTATTAAATAAGTAAGATGTATTTAATTTACCACACAAATTAATTGCTATATTTGACTTATTTATACATATAGCAGCTTTTTCAATCAAAAATATCTTAAATATTTATTTAGTTATTTATTTATACATATTTTAATTAAATTTTGTATTTATTTATGAATAAATAATAAAAAATATATTTATTGCAAAAATGGCTATATCTTAAATTTATACATATTTTGATTGAAAATTATTTTAACAAATAATTAAAAATATATTTATTGCAGAAAAACTGCTGTTAAATATTTATTTATTATTTAATGTTATAGTTTTTATTTAGACATTTTGATTGAAAATTATTTTATTTATTAGTAGATAATTAAGATATTTACCACAAAAAGTTGTTATATCTTACATATTTATACATATAGCAGTTTTTTCAATCAAAATATCTTAAATATTTGAGTTATTTATTATACATATTTTGAAAAAAATTATGTATTTATGAATAAATAATTAATAAAATATTTATTGCAAAAACTGGTATATCATAAATATTTATTATTTAATATTATTGTTTTTATTTTTACGTATTTTGATTGAAAATTATTTTATTTATGAATTAATAATTAAAAATATATTTGTTAATTTACTACTGTATTTATTAAAGCTGCTATATCTTACATACTTATACATATTTGGATTGAAAATTATTTACAAAAAATGCCATGCCCGCTTCAAGTGTTGGCCTTTATTGAATGTTGATTATTGTAAAAAATGCTAATTATCACTAGTACCGATATGATCATGGTGTATGTACATATTGTGCATTCCTTGTCATTTCTGACTGAATTTGGAAGCACACAGGCAGACTAACACATCTCACTTCACCTCTATAAATATCTCCAAAAAGTGATTCCAACTTCTAGAAACTCTGGCACTTTTCAGCAATTATTGGCAGCGAGCACAAATGCAAGATCACAGATGCAGTCTGTCATGCTTGTTAGATCTCATCATAAACACACCCATCTGGTATCCCGCTTGCTGCCTGTAGATTTCTTTCTCCTGCTCTTTCTCATTCACACAAGCAGAAAGTTGACGCCCGTGCTTCTGGATACACAATCTGCACCCTTTGTCACTCCCTGAAGATCCTATGGGAAAGTTTCGAGTTACGTAGTCTCAGGCATCGATCTACAAGTAGATTTAGTTTGAATTTCATAAATCCAGAAATCTGAATTTCTTCTACCCTCATCATATGACGCTGGATCAGGAGTGGATGTGCGCCAAACCTCTCGGCTATTTCCTCCTCTGGCACGCAAACAGCTTAAGCTGCAGCATTCGTCATCTTTCTTGATTTCCAAAAAGTTGTCTTGTTGGCCAATCGCAGTCAGCCATTGTCAATTTGCGCACCATTTGCAGAGTTAAAATATGCAAAGAAAGGTTGCGCCTAGTGTTAACGTCAGCATTTGCTGTTTAGTTAACACTATGAAATATGAAACCACCATATGAGTAACAGCACTTTCCAATGAAGTTTCCTGTTACTGTATGGAAAGTGGTAAGCCTGCATAACAGGTTCTCTGTCTGTTTATATATTTATTGTACATATAAATAAATACAAAATGATATAACATTATAGAATGCTATATTTACTTATTTGATCCAAAGTGTGACAAAACCACTTTAAAATCTGGAAATATTTGTACTATTTAAAATAACTGTTTTCTATTTGAATATATTTTAAAATGTAATTTATTTCTGTGATTTCAAAGATGAATTTTTAAAATCATTACTTCAGTCACACGATCCTTCAGAAATCATTCTAATATTCTGATTTGTTGCTCAAAAAACATTTATTATTATTGTTATTATTATTATTATTATGTTATAAAAAGCTGAGTAGAATTTTTTTCAGGTTTTTTTGACGAATAGAAAGTTAATAAAAACAGCATTTATCTGAAATAGAAATTTTCTGTGACATTATAAATGTCTTTATTTTAACTTTTGATCAATTTAAAGCATCCCTGCTAAATAAAAGTATACATTTCTATTTCTATTTTCTATTTCTATTTCTATTTTACATTTCTATATATATATGAAGAGGCAAAAGCCTCTAAATCCATCTGACGTATTTCTCTAAAATTAGCATTTCTTTCTGGCTACTTTGTATAGGTTTCTATGCAAGTACTGGTACTTCTGTTTGGGATGAGGATGGAATTTAGCAAGTTTGAAGTAAAAGTATTTGATGGACGTTTACTATGTGTCAGGAGCATTCACTCAGTATCATCTCATTTTTGACTGAGATGGCTTTTAGCTGGTTTTGCATCTGAACTCTTCATATATATATATGCATAAATATATGCTGCTAAATATTGAATTCATTTATTTAAAAAGCTGCTATATATTAAATATTATATTAAATATTGATTTATTCATTGCAAAAAGCTGCTATATCTTAAATATTTATTTATAAGTAAATATTTAAGACATATTTATAATTATAATTATTTATAACTATTTATGCATATTTTGATTGAAAAATATTTATTGCAAAAACTGCTGTATCAAATATTTGTTTATTATTTAACATTATTTTTAATGTAAACATTTTAGTTGAAAATTATTTTATTTGTTTGATTGATTGAGAATGTATGTGTGTATATATATATATATATATATATAGTGAAAAAAAAAAATAATTTAAAAATCCACTATATCTGCTTTCAGTATTGGCCTAATTTATCTAATGTGAATAATTTTATAAAATACTAATAATAACTAATACCAATGTAGTCACAATTATGATATATTGTGCCTGCCTTGTCATTTCTGTCTGAATAAGGACTTTTTTAAAGGGGTCATCGGATGCCCATTTTCCACAAGTTGATATTATTCTTTAGGGTCTTAATGAAAAGTCTCTAATATACTTTGATTAAAAATTCTCAATGGTTTTGTAAAACAACACCCTTTTTACCTTGCCAAAATCAGCTCTGCAAAAATCATCTCATTCTAAGGGGTTGTTCCTCTAAATGCAAATGAGCTCTGCTAACCCCGCCCCTCTCTTCTCTCTGTGGAAAGACGAGCTTGTTTACATTAGCCACGTTTAGCCGCTAAACTTCCTAACTACCACGTTATAAGGAAAGGCAATTGCAAAGATTCATAAAAAAATGCTTATACTCACTTCTGCTGTAAGTGAAGCTGGATCACGAATGATTCGCGCGAACATAGACGGATATATGTAGATCGGGAGGCGCATTCCATTCACAAACAAATGTAATTCACTGCATCTTCAGCGGCTCAGATGTCGGGAGTAAATGACGACCACTATGTTCATTATTACATCCAGCAACACAACACCTCAATCGCTCAATCGGAGATATTCTTGTCTAACTTACATCCCTGCTCTGGCATCAAAACATGGAAAGTTACTGGACTGTGACAGCTGGTCTGAGGTAAGAGCTCATGTCAATCAACTATGGTGGGAGCGGCCTCTGTCGGTGTGACGGCACACCGACAGGCATCTGAGAACGGCTCGATTTGAAAAAGGGGATATTATTTTTACAGATTAATTAAAAACCACTGCATGGATTTTTATCATTATAGGGTAGATTTGTACATACACTGTCAACACACATTAATGTTCAAACAACATGAAAAAGTGAACTTGGCATCCGATGACACCTTTAATGAAAAGTCTCTAATATACTTTGGTTAAAAATTCTCAAAGGTAGTGTAAAACAACACCCTTTTTACCTTGTCAGAATGAGCTCTGCAAAAATCAACCCATTCTGAGGGATTGTTCCTTTAAATGCAAATGAGCTCTGCTCACCCCGCCCCTCTCTTCTCTCTGTGGAGTAACGAGCCTGTTTACTTTAGCCGCGTTTAGTGCGTTTAGCCGCCAAACTTGCTAACTAGCACGTTATTGGGAAAGGTGATTGCAGAGATTCATAAAACCCTAAACTCACTTGTGCTGTAAGTGAAGCTGGATCACGAATGATTCGCACGAACATAGACGGATATATGTAGATCGGGAGACGCATTCCCTTCACAAACAAACGTAATCCACTGCATCTTCAGCGGTTCAGATGTCGGGAGTAAATGACGACCACTATGTTCATTATTACATCCAGCAACACAACACCTCAAACGCTCAATCGGAGATATTCTTGTCTAACTTACATCCCTACTCCAGCATCAAAACAATGGAGGTCGGACTGTTACAGCTGTTGTAGAGCGGGTCTGAGGTAAGTCGCTCATGTCAATCAACTGTTGTGGGAGCGGCCTCTGTCGGTGTGAGAACAGCTCGATTTGAAAAAGGGGATATTATTTTTACAGATTAATTAAAAACCACTGCATGTATTTTTATTATTATAGGGTAGATGTGTACATACACTGCCAAAACACATTAATGTTCAAACAGCATGTAAAAGTGAACTTTGCATCCGATGACCCCTTTAAAGGACATAGACAGACTAATTTGTCCTACTCCACTTCTATAGATATGTCCAAAAAGTGATTCCAACTTCTAGAAACTCTACATTTTTCAGCAATTATTAGCAGCGAAGTGAAGCGTTCTCATGGGGATCCTTGATGCGAGCTGGACGGCATCACACGGACGGACCGTAATCACATCTGCACCATTAAGTCATTACAGCCAGAATAAAAGAGCGGGACGTGTGCCTTGAAAATAGTATTAAAGCGACGGTGCTGTCAGCTTGATTTAAACACACACATTCGCACATCCAGATGGATAACATCAAGCCTGAAATTGTCAGTTTCCTCTATTTTACAGCTTTAGGTGACACCTGCCATGTCACGGCAGTGTGTGGATGTTATTTGAATAGGAAGTGCTCTTTCTGTTTCCGTGGGTGACTTCTCCCCGGTGTGACAGCTGTTCTTGGCAGGTTATGGCATGAGTGCGCCCGGTGTCAGCAGGGATTGCATCACTGTCACCTCGGCACACTTCTCTTTCACACCTGTCTGTTGTACCTGAGCTCCATGTGCTGTGGCTTATAGGGGCGTGTGTTTCCAGATGCGGTTTTCACGTTGTCATATTTGCTTACACTCATATGTCATGTTAATTTAGCACTCTGTAATGACTAAGGACGTACCCCAAGGCTGAGGGGTCTATAGCTAATGTAATAGTGGAAACACATTAGCACTGTTCTTGAAACCGCAGTGAGCTGCATTTCTGTCTACTGCCTGTATCAGGCCTTCTATGGCATCATCTGGAATGAAATGGAACCTTATTAATGATTGATTTGGATTCACTTTGCATAGGCTGTGAGTATGTATGTCGCATGAGTAGCATTGCTCACAACAATGGAGACTCATATTACAAATGATTTCTGGAGTTTGGTGGTAGCATGGTGCTAAGCTTTCAAGCAGGCATAAAAATACAAGACACTCAAAATGTTGGAGAAAAATGGTGTTATTTTAATTAGTTTAGATTGGTTGATAGTTTTAGGACACTAGACACAAAGCTTTAATTCAGTCTCAGCAGAGAAATGCAAATTACTTACTATTTTTGACTAACTTAGGAGTCCTATGGGAAATTTTCAGTTGTTTATTTATTAAAATAATTAGAGATTTCAGTCCCATCCGAATCAATATTTTCTGTTAATAATGGTGACTGGAATGTGATTTGGAAAACTATTTCCCATGGGAATAGTGCTTAATAGATAGATAGATAGATAGATTGATTGATTTGCAGTAACTACAGAGTATAACTACATATATTTATGTATGGCAACATAATCTTGACTCGTCCACTATCTTTGATAAATTTTTTTCCGAACTGAAATTACGGCAATGCGTATTTTTGTTTATTGGTTTATTATCCCATCAAAATCAATGTACTCTGTTAATAATTGTGACCCATATGTAAAGAGGAAAAGAAATAACAATGGAAAAGTACTATTAAAAAAAAAAAAAAAAAAATATATATATATATATATATATATATATATTATGTATATGTATATATTAGAGTTGTCAAAAGGTACCGGGTTCGGTACTTTCGGTACAGAAATTTTAAAAACGTCCATTTCCCGCTCACATTTGAGCGCTGTTGAGCCGATTTTTAAACATCGCTGATTGGCCATCGTGTTCACGCGCTCAACAGACGTGACTGTGATTGGCTACAATGATAAGCGCTTCAAGCTCCTCACCGAGCGTTTAAAATCCGCGTCTGTCAGCGGAGCCGTCTATGTGCAGATGTATTAGGGATCCGCTGACACACGTGGGTTTCAAACCCTCCCGCTTATGTGTGAGCGCTCGGTGAGGAGCGTGAAGCGCTTATCATTGTAGCCAATCACAGTCACGTCTGTTGAGCACGTGAACACGATGGTCAATCAGCGATGTTTAAAAATCGCCTCAATAGCGCTCAAATGTGAGCGGGAAATCTGTCTCTTCTGTCCACTTTCGACCACTTCTGACCACATTACCCCCCCGTGGTGCTGATTACATCACGAGGAGGGTAAATGGACAGATCCCTCTGTTGGCGTCAAAACAGAAGTGGAAGTGCACGAGCACTTGTGCTTACTGATGCTAGTGTTATTAGCAAACACGCTGCACAAAGTTTTGTTCGTGTGTATGTTTGGCTTTTTCAGATATTTCAGAACAATGGAAGACATGAGCTCAGACAAATATCACACGTTCGCAAAATTAAACAAAAGAGAAAATGCAGAGAGCAGCCGCTTTAGTTTTGTTTCGTCCCGTTAAAGTTTAAATCCCATCTGATAAGCGTGTGTCCTTGTGAGTCTCGCAATGGATAGTATTACTAATACTGTATTAGGTAGGCGGAGAGAAGGCGGACTTTAGCAGCTGTTCAAACACACACTTATTTATTTAATATAATTGCAACATTTTGCTGTCATATAATCGCACAGGCTGACATCGCGATTGCAATTGCGGTACGATTAATCGTGCAGCACTAGTTCAAACGCTCACTGATGCACCAAAAGGAAAAAATATGCATTAAGAGCCGGAGGGTGAAAATTTTTGAACTGAATTGAGATGTGTACGTTTTTCATATTTTGCCTACATACCATATTTTTTCATTTAGTACTGCCCTTCAAAAGCTACAGAAGATACTTACATGCTTCCCAGAAGACAAAATAAGTTAGATTTACCGTGATCTTCAAATTCAAAGGTTTTCACCCCCCGACTCTCGTTGTGTTTCCTTCTGGAGCATCAGTGAGCGTTTGAATCTTCTGTAATAGTTGAGTCCCTCAGTTGTCCTCAGTGTAAAAAAAGACGGTTCAAATGCACAAAAATTATGAAAAACTAAAGAATTTGTGGTGTATGCAAACTTTTGACCTCAACTGTATGTATGTATTTCAACGTAAATGTATGGCAACTTATAATCTACACACATCCATATTTTTTTCCCACTGGATTGCCAGTGAATGCTGTTTCTATTTTTGATTTTGGATCAAAAAAGGCTGCGTAGTGTTGCTTCTTACAGTTTGAAAGTTCACTACGATTTAGAGTGAAGCTTTTAAAAGGAAGACTTCCTTCAGTCAGTATGCCCCTGTTAGAGCAACACTAACCTCTCTAGAAGCTCTGAAAGTAAAAGTGCAGGTGTCCACTGTCCATTTTGTGTGATTTCCTCTAGGTAGCTACATTTTCAGTTTCCCTCACACCATCTTAGTCTCACACCTACACGCTCCTAAAATCGTGTGGCGTACAGAAAGATTTTCTCCCACATGCCCTTCAAATAGTGCTGAGACGTCAATGGAAGCTTTGCCAGCACTGGCTTGGCACACCAAGGTAAATGTCTAGCAATTTATATGATGTTTGATATGATCCGACATATGGTTTCAAAATATATAAATGCAGCATGAGGATAATTGAATGAATGAAGGGCTCAGACGATAGGTGAGCCGTTCAGACTCAGGTGTTTTGCTGGAGACCTGAGAGTGAAGGATTATCGATCTACTACCGACCCCTTGAAAGAGCTTATCGCTTCCTTTAGAGTTCGTTTCCCAGTTGTCTCCCTCGGGTCTCTGGACTCTATTCCCAGATCATGATCAGATCACCTCAGATGAAGTGTTTCTTCCTCTTGGCACTTTCTCATCTACTCTCTGTCTCTCTCTCGCAGTCTCTTTTTCCCTGTCTGTCTTTAGACTTTCCACTCCCTCTGGTTGTCTCTCTCAGATTGCCCTTCATTTTCTCAGTCTCTGCTGAAATCAGCATGCAGCCCTTGGTTGACATCCATAATGCATATGCATGCGCTAGCGTAAGCTCGCTGGAGTTTGTGTTCCGTCTTGTGGGACGGTGTCTGTCTCGCATAGAATCCTAAAGGACTTTGCTCTTCGCTATGAGAATTAGATATGGGAGAAATCTTGATTCTGCATTTACAATTGACCCTTCACAAACAGCTTGATTGACAGGTGGTCTGACCAATCATAACGCTGTATCCACCATCTTGTCTGACAAACAATGAGAGTAGATTAACTTTTGTGGGCGTAAACGTAAAAAAAATCAAGAAATTGATCTGATATTCATGTTTATTTTGTGCTTTAATTCAAGAAAAGACAACAATCAGTTCATGTGTCAATTGATCTAATAAGGCAGTACAGTGATCTGTCACAACATATTAAAAAGCCAGAAAATGGTATTTATTGTTTGAAATATTTAAAAAATGGCAACTTTTTAAAGCTGAGACCTGAGTAACCTGCTCTGTTTTGTCTGTCGGTGTGTTGTCAGTTTCCGCTTTGTTTCGCGATGTATTTTTCACTGCGTGAGAAGATGATGTGTGGTGTGAGAGCAGCATTGTTTGTCGGACATAGCAACAGTAACTCAGGAGGGTGGGGTTTTGCGACGGATCAGTTGATCTTGTAAACTAATTGGTATTAGCAGTTGACCAATATTGCTTTTTTAGGTCCAGAATATTTTAGTGTTGTAGTAGTAATAATATTAATAATAATATTTGTTGTTCTTATTAATAATAACAAAAGTAATAATACAATTATTATTATTATATGGGTAATAAACATTATTAATGTTGTTGTTTTTGTTTTTATTAGTTTTGTTTAACAACAACAACAATAGTATTTATCATTAATAATAATAATAAAATTAATACTACTACTACTACCACTACTACTAATAATAATAAAAGTATTGTTATCATTATTTTATTTAGTAACAGTAATAATGATTATTATTATTATTATTTATTTATTTATTTATTTTATGGTTAATAAAAATAATGAATGTTGTTGTTGTTGTTAGGTTTTGTTTAACAACAGCAACAATACTTATCATCAATAATAATAATAATATAATAGTAATAATAAAATGTTATTATTATTTAATTTAACAATAATAACGATTATTATTATTATTATTATTTATTACATGGTTAATAAATTATGTTATTAATTTTGTTTAACAACAACAATAATATTAATAATAATGATAATAATAATAATAATAATAATAATAATAATAAGTATTGCTGTTATGATTGTTTATGATTATTATTATTATTATTATTATTATTATTATTATTATTATTATCATTATTATTATTATTATTGGTTAATAAAAAGTTAATTATTATTATCATTATTATTAGTAGTAGTCACAAATATATTTTATTGTACTTTTTTTATAATACTTAAGATGATGATGATGATGATGATAATTATTATTAATTAAATATTATTTATATTATTTTTATTACTTGTTTATTATTATTATTATTATTATTATTATTATTATTATTAGTTAATAAAACATTTATTTATTATTATTATTATTAGTAGTAGTAGTAGTAGTGATATAATATATGAGCAAATCTATTTTACTTCTATTATTATTTTTAATAATAATAATAATAATAATAATAATAATAATAATAGTTGTTAAGAGTCTTGTTGTTTTTGTTTAGATTATTTATTAAGATTAATGTTACATGTTTCTCACTTGAGAATTTGGTGTGTCATTTATTAGCAGACATGTAACACTTGTTTAGTCAAAAAATGTAAATATTGATTAAAAACTATTGATCAGATTGATTGTCATTGTTATTGTTAATAATTCTGTTTATTGTACAGACTTCTCCACTTATGGGTGGGGCCATGTCTCCTGATTTTTGGGGGCCTCCAAGATTTTCGGTACCTCTTGTCTTTTTTCCTTTTCTCCTATACTATCTGTCTGATTGTCCCTGGGAAATACTCAGCCGCTCAGCTTCAAGATACTAATCAGGATTGAGGACTGTCTGACAAGGAGAATTCGTTCCTTTATTCTTGATTTATCCTGGCGTCAGCGCTAACACAGCTAGCTCAGAGCTAGTTGGAGCTACCCTTTAGCTCCATTTAACATGTGAGGAAGTATAATTCTTGCCTGCAGCTATTCTGCAATTCCTGTAGATCAATGGATTGAAGTCTTTGGTGTCTTAAGTGCTAAGACTGGTGTGTTTTTACTCGTTTTATCACAGTCTGACTCTTACACACCGAGCAAGAGGATTTTGGGTTTATGGACGTTTTTAGACTTCTTATAGGCTTTATGCAAAAAGTGAATACTTTAACCAGCAGCAAATTTTAGGACAAAGCTTTTTAGATTTTTACTTTCAAGTAAATAATCATGCAATTACAAGTCGTGTACTGGATGTACTGGATTCGAAGTGTTTTATGTAGTGGTCGACTAATATGTTTTTTTTTTATTATATTATATTGTATTATATTGTATTATATTATATTATATTATATTATAATATATAATATGTTTGTCACATTTAATATTGACAATTTATCAGTCAGTTTATCTTTCATCTTCGGTATAGGCCAGAATTATTTTATTTTATTTTATTTTATTTTATTTTATTTATGTTTGTTACATTTAATATTGGCAGTCCATCTTTGGTATAGACCAGATTTTATTTTATTTTATTTTATTTTATTTTATTTTATTTTATTTATGTTTGTTACATTTTAATCTTGACAATTTATAAGTCAGTTTATCTTCTATAATTTTTATATTATATTATATTATATTATATTATATTATATTGTATATGCTTGTCACAATATAGACCATAATTTATTTAATTTAATTTAATTTTATATTTTATTTTATTTATATATGCACTAAAGACACTATACACTTTCATTACAAAGTATACCTACTACGTCCTGTGGTTTTAGTTTCCCTAAACTTTTTTACACCTAACAGTGTAAAATTGGTGGAATAAAATGTTGTAAACAATGCAGTGCTGTGAAAACTTAGTTTGCTGATATATTGCACTATATTGCATCGAACCAAGCTGTGACATCTTTTGTTTTCTCTGGCATCATGAAGCACTTTTGTTTCTCCATGGATCCATTAGCTGGTCGGACTGGCTAATTGAGAATGGGTTTAAGAAGGGATTAAACCAGCATGGGATGTAGGTGGATGAGGGAGGCGAAGGGAAAAGGCTTTGGAAAGAGATGAGTGGCTAATATGGGTATTAGTGCACGTAGGTGCAGTTATGTGCCATCATGTGACACTGAGTAGAAACAGAACAAAGCTCTGCCGACAATGGCCTCAGTGACTTCAAGGGAGCTCACATTCACTGAGGCACACAGTGTTAACGGTTTCAGAATCTCTCATTCTGATCTCGCCCCCTGTGCTTGTTCAGTCTAGATTTATGTGCACCGCTGCATGAAATGAGTCTAAGATTGTTTAGTTCCACTTGTTCCTCAAGATAAATAAGTTTAACATTAGTCTTATGTAGGCAGAACTTCAATATAAGGTTCACATCACAGATTATTCTGGCCATGAACCAGCCATTTAGATTGGAAGAGACTGGCTGAAACTGACTTGTAAAACACCAGCAACAAAAGTTATTTTGTTTTCATGTGCCATTATGTTTTGTCTTGTTTTGTGTTTTATGTTGTGTATTTTTTTTGGTTACTGTAGTTTTTGTTTTGTTTTGTGTTGTCATGCTTTGTTGTTTTGTTGTGTTTTATGTTGTGTTCTGTTATGTTTTGTTGCATTTTATTTTGTGTGTTTTGTTGTGGTTTGTGTTTCGTGTTTGTCTAGTGTTTTCATTTTTTATGTTGTGTGTTTTGTTTTGGTTACTATAGTTTTTGTTGTTTTGTTTTGTTGTGTTTTATTTTGTGTTTTGTTGTGGTTTGTGTTTGTCTTGTGTATTTATTTTTTATGTTCTGTGTTTTGTTGTGGTTTGTTTTTTGTTTGTCTGTTTTTTTTTTTTGTCATGTTTTCTTGTTTTATGTTGTGTATTTTATTGTGATTTGTGGTTTGTTTTTGTTTGTCTTGTTTTGTTTTGCTGTGTTTTATTTTGGTTACTGTTGTTTTTGTTTTGTTGTAGTTTGTGTTTGTATTGTCTTGTGTTTGTCGTGTTTTGTTGTTTTTTTTTTGTCATGTTTTGTTGTTTTGTCATTTTGTTGTGTTATGTTGTTTTGTTGTGGTTTGTGTTTGTCTTGTTTTGTGGTGTTTTTTCATGTTTTATGTTGTGTTTTTTTTGGTTACTTTTGTTTTTGTTTTGTTTTTTTTTTCATGTTTTTTTTGGTTACTGTTGTTTTTTGTTTTGTTTTGTCATGGTTTGTGTTTGTCTTTTGTGGTGTTTTTTCATGTTTTATGTTATGTTTTTTGGTTACTTTTTGTTTTGTTTTTTGTGTTTTGTCATGTTTTGTGTTATGTTGTCGTATTTTGTTTTGTTTTGTGTTGTGTGTTTTGTTTTGGTTACTGTTGTTTTTGTTTTGTTATATGTTGTGTTTTGTTGTGGTTTGTCTTTTGTTTTGTCATGTGTTTTATATTGTGTGTTTTGTCATGTTTTATGTGTTTTGGTTACTGTTGTTTTTTTGTTTGTTGTGTTTTTATTTTATTTTATTTAAATATCACAGCACTCTACAGTTTACAAGAGTAATTGTGCAGAAAACACTTGGAAAAAGTGGAAAAGTGATTTTAATTTTTGCCCGTACTTTTTGATACCACTAACCTGGCAAACTCTGAAACTTTGAACTCAATACATTGTAGCATTAAAGAACACAAGTTTGCTTTGTTTCGTCCACATATAGTATCCCCTGATTTCTTCATTCTTGATTAGTGTTGAAGAATGCCTCAGGTTAGTTTTACTTCAGTAACTTCCTTGTGCTTTTATCACGGTGCATCGAGCACAGTTGGACCAGGTTCACTCAAGGTTAACCGGCGGCAGCTGTACTCTGGTTTTCCGGCATCTTTTAAAGAATGTGGTCTTATCCACCTCTCTGTGCCCCCTCCAAACCTAGCCATAATCCTATTACAAAGGCCAGTCAATAAGTCAGACCTCAGGACATATGAATGTAACCAAACTTCAGAGGTTTGGCGGAAGCTTTTTTTTGTGTATTGAATTAAAACTTTCAATTCTTGCCAGTAGCACTCAGTGGGACTCCACAGTATGTGCACGCTGCTCTGGTCCTGCTACAAGGAGAGATTTTAGATTTCTTTTATTGGGGATAGGTTAGCTAAGGCTGTTATTTTTTTGTAGCAGTATTAACTCAAACAGCTTTACCGAGGCACTGGAAGCCCTGCACCGTCGGCGATGAATTAATGCCCGAACCCACGTCGTAGCATCAGGATGCTGTGGTGCTGCGGATTTGTTCTGGTCCACTGAGCCAGAGTGGCGCCAGAGGTTCTGCCCAGGGATTTTGAGCGGTATTCCAGAGACCAAATCCCGGAACAGACACTGAGCGAGCAGAACAGCCCCTAATCTCTTCATTATTAGCTCATAAATATTTATTTGAGACGGCGTCTAATGGAAGAGATTTGCTCACAGATCTTCAGAAGAAGAGCTGCGTTTTATGTCTTTTGACTGCGTAGTTGGGGCCTGTTTCTGAACTTAGCAGTGAACAAATCATTCTTTTGAGTCTGATCTTTACCATGATTTAGTTGAACTGGTTCAGAAAACCCAGTCTGAATTGTTCATTGCAAATCAGACTGAATCTGTCTGAGCAGTTCTTGAGTCAACAACTGAGTCAACTCTATATGATTCATATAAAGTCTGATTTCTTTTGAAACCTCTGATCAGAGGTCGCGTTAACTGAAAACTCTCCGGATTTTTTTTTTATCAGTGATGGAAAAATCTGAAGGCCTTTTAGCTGCAGTCCCACCCCTGTCCAGTTGGTGGCGAGTGCGCTTCAGTCTGGCAGTAGAGCAAGAGATCCAGAACAAAAACAAGACTGTCACGAATGTTTTCCTATGCGTTTGTTTACGCAAAGGCAAGTACACAGAAGCTAAAAACGATCCATCATGCCACATTAAAGAGCGCCAAAATGGTATTTATTGCTTAAATTTCCTAATAAAATGGACGGAATTTGAATTCTGAGTTTCATATCAAAAGTAACATTGCCTATTGCTATTTATTGGAAGGAAGATGCACTACGCACTGTTCATTCATCAGCTGAAAACCGCATAGACCAAAAGATCGATTGTGATTTAAGAATCGATATTGGTTCATTAAAATGAGAATCTATTAAAATCGAGAATTTTTTTTTTTAACCCTACCCAGCATATTTTGTTGTTTTGAAACACTATGGTGTCGTCCTGTAGGTTCTTGATTTAAAGTGAAAATGTGAACAAAATAAAAGCAATGAAATGTGTTATTCTATTCAAATATGAAAATTAAAATGACGGGTAATAATAGATTACGATAGAATTTTTACGACCCTGTGGGACAGTGTTAAAGTCTAGCGCAACCTCTGAGATATACTTTTTCTAATTAGTTATTTAGAACAAGCTGTTTGAAACCAATATGCAGAAATGATGAGGCTGAATTCCCAGTCAGTAATGTTCATGGTTTTGCC
Organism: Cirrhinus mrigala; assembly: GCA_036247105.1. Taxonomy (NCBI): domain Eukaryota; kingdom Metazoa; phylum Chordata; class Actinopteri; order Cypriniformes; family Cyprinidae; genus Cirrhinus; species Cirrhinus mrigala. The sequence continues at coordinate 12,771,519 of CM070022.1, forward strand.
TTCTTTGCTCTCAGCAGTGAAAGTCCTCATCAAGCTGCTCACCTTTGCTCCCGGGTAGCTTTAAGAATGTGTGCACACACGTGTGTGTGTGTGTGTGTGTATAAGCCCACAGCAGACCAGTTCCCAGGGTGGTCATTAGTGCCCCAGATAACAAATAGTGTTGTGTCTGTTTCCTTTTGCCCCGGGGGAGTAAAAAGCTTCAGTGTCTGATGAAAATATCACCTCGCTCCCTGGAGCAGACGCTCAGTATAACTTCATTAGCCAGCTCAATCCACACATTAACTTGATTACGCTAACTAACTTATTCAGCTGGTGACAATGGGACAATGTCCTTTGCTCATGCTTGTCTGTTTTTGCCTCAGGGTGTGTCTTTATAAGTATCCATATATTTAGAGGAGAACGAACTTAATTGAACTTCAGCTCCATCACATATACATAGTTGAAATGGATGTGTGAAGCGCTGCGGGATGACTAGAGACAAAAAAATAATTCTTCTTCTTCTTCTTCTTCTTCTTCGTCTTCTTCTTCGTCCGTGCTGGAAGTCTATGGCAACCCATAGAACCCCTTGCAGGAAAGTTCTGAAATTTGGCACACAGATGGAGGACAGTATCAACATTAACCATAGCAAGTTTAGAGTCTCTAACTCAAAGTCTCTAGCGCCACCACAAATTTTATGTTAATTACTTTTGAAGCATAAGGTCTAGAAGGATTTTTCCCCCATGAATCCTTGGCTCATGCCGAGTCAAAATTTTATCCAAAAAGTAAAATTTGCAAGGTCATGTTTTTTTGCTATTTTTTAATAGTTCGAAAAACCTACTTTTTCGAACTTGTCCGAGATGGTTTGTCTGATTTTTCACCAAAATGGGCTCAGATCATCTTCAGACCATGCTGGCTGAAGTCATAGAATTCAAGTTGATTAATCAAACCGTTCTCGAATAATGCTCAAACTAATTTGACAAAAAGCTATCACTCTGCAAGGCTTTAGCGTATTGAGACCAAACTTGGTGTGTTTTATTATAGCTATGACCTGAGGCTGCCTGCACAGTTTCAGCACAGCACCACCTAGTGGTCAGGAGATATGAAAAACGGCTGTTTTGCTTATAACTTCTGAATGGTTTGGCCAAAAATCACAAAATGTCTCATTAGATTCGGTACAGCATGCTGAGTCAAACTACACCTAATTTTCCCATATCAGCCACTTTGGGTGTCAGCCATTTTGAATTTTGTTATAAAATGCTATATTGTATGAACGCATTGGTATATCCGTACAAAACTCATGTATCTTCCTGATAGTACTCAAAAGTTTTGTGGCAGCGCCACCTTGTGCTTAAAAGTTATAATGAAATTTCCAAAAATGCTAATAACTTTTGAGTTTATTAGATTACTGTTGTGAAACTAGTCTCAATATATTCTTTGGGTCATGCAAAGAACATAGATACCATTTTTACCATAGTCAGCCGAACTTACTGTTCGTCATTTCGATTTATGTTGAAAGCCTACTTTTTCTAACTCCTCCTAGACAGTTGGTCTAATTTTCACCAAATTCGACTTGGGTCATCTTCTCACTGTGCTGACAAAAAGTTATGGATTGTGTCGATAAACAAAACTTCTTTTCTATAACACCACAGCAAAATTGAGGCATGATGCCAGACTACGTCTGAAGTGATAAGCCATTAAATCATATTACTAGTGGTTATATTTATGATTTTTGAGCTATTTTGTCTAAAATCACCTTAAAATGGCTTCAGTTACTCATTGCTGCAGTTGGTCTGATGCTTGCTAGGTTGCTTCTGTAGTGCTTGGCCCCTTATTTGCTGCTTTTACTGTTAATTGTATTTACACTTCAAAAGTCATAAAAGTTGTGTTAATTTGTGAAGATCATGATGAACAAAACCTGTATGAATAATTATGTTTTGCTGATCACAGACATTATTTTCTAAAATAATCCAAAAGCCGATGGAAAAATCCTCACTGCAGCACTCTATAGTTCAGTCACGAAAAGGAACATTTATGATTTATTTATTACAAACCTTGTATCACTTTCTTTTTGCTGTGGAATGCAAAAAGTTTACTTGAATGTTGATGCTGCATGAACATTCTGCTAAGCATCTCCTTTTGTGTTCTGTGGAAGAAAGGAAATCATTTAGGTTTGGAACATGAAGGTGAGTAAATGCTGACTGTGCTATCATTTTTGGGTTTCTCTTTCTTTTAAAGTTTCAAAATATTAATCAAGATGGAATATATTTCAGTAATGCATGACTGGATAAATGTGACGTGTATATCAATTATTAATCCACAGTCTGGAAAGAACCATTGCATTTTATTTATTTTTTTCCTCCAGATCATTTCTTTCGGTTTTGGATTTTAATTCACCTCAGCACCTCTCCTGCCTGTTGAATATGTCCTCTAAGATTCTAAAAATCTTTTTTTTTTTCCTCCTCGTCTTCTGCAAGCTCACCAGCCTGGCAGAATCCTCTTATGCAGCATGCATGAGTAAACCCTTTGGCCCTTAACGAAACATGTCCTCGCACACTTGCTAGACTGTAAATGAGGTGGCATCCCTGACCTACAAAATGTCCCTCAATGTCCTTTACGTCACCAGCCTCTCCTTCTGGTAAGGTGAGAGGACAAGGAGATGTTGAGGACAAAAGAAGGCGGGATTGATTGTGGACTAGTGGGTGGAGTCTTGATTAAATTCAGTTCAGTTCCTTCTCTTTTATGCTTAAAATAACAGAATAAAAGCCAGTGCAAGTTGCCTGGCAACTATCTTGAAGCGGGACTACTCTTCAGCAGGGGGAATATCTTGATGGGGGGTCTGTGCTGACATTAAACATGTTGTTAATTATTGGCTAATACTGAGGGGATTTTGTTTCTTTGAGCAAATCTCCGCCAGTTAAATTCACAGCGGCGTGCATGTTTTTTGGGACAATATTCAACATATTTCAGGGTGTGTTCGAGTAAATCTGTATCCAGGTCATATTTTGCTGATAAAATTCAAAGGAAAAATATCTTTGCATAAAAACTTTGCATAAAAAGTTTCTGTAACTAATAGGACCCTATTTTGCCTTTCAGGATAACTAAGCCAATTCTTTGTACTGTAAAGTGGAAATATATATATATATATATGTATATGTGTATGTATGTGTATATGTTTACAAGTATTTATTTGTAGTATATATTATTTATATTTAATATATTTATAGTATATGGTGTATAGTATACCATTTGTTACTTTAAAAATGTGTTTTTATTTAAAAAAAACAACAACAAATTATTAATTATTAATTATTTTCATGGATTGTAATATATATACAGTGCCCTCCACGAATATTGGCACCCTTGATAAATATGAGCAAAATAAATCTGCATTGTTTATCCTTTTGATCTTTCATTCAAAAAATTCACAAAATTCTAACCTTTCATTAAAGTAAAACAATGGAAAGTGAGGAGAAAATCTCATTATGAAATAAATGTTTTTCTGCAGTTCAAGTAGGCCACACTTATTGGCTCCCCTAGAAATTCTTATAAGTAAAATATCTTGGAAGTATATTCCCATTTTTTTTTTTGTTTGCACACCAGGGTGACTAGGAACATGAAATTGTCCAGCCATGACTTCCTGTTGCACAGGATTATAAATATAAGGAACACAAAGGCCAAATTCCCTTAATTGTCCATCACAAGGAGTAAAACCAAAGAATATAGTTCGGATGTGCAGAACAAGATTGCTGAGCTTCACAAAATAGAAAGTGGCTGTAAGAAAAGAGCTACAGCATTGAAAATCCCCTTTTCCACCATCAGGGCAATAATTAAGAAGTTTCAATCAACTAAAGATGTTACAGATCTGCCTAGATCGTCATAATGGATAGTGAGGAGGAGACTTTGAGTGGCCAAAGACTCTCCAAGGATCACATGTGGAGAATTTCAAAGATTAGTTGTGTAGGAGGGATTCAAGAGAAATCCTGCTCGCTCACCCAAAAACAAACTCCAGCATATTTAGTTGTCAGATTCGACTAGAACTTCAAACGGGACTGGCTTCTATGGTCAGATGAAATTAAAAAAAGAGCTTGGGAGAGATGGGTTTGGTGCAAATAGGGATAAAAGGTACCCCAAGCCCACATTTAAATAAACTGCTGGATCTTTAATGTTCTGGGCCTGTTTTTCTGCCAGAGATCCTGGACATCTCGTTTAGATACATGGCATCATGGATTCTATCAAATACTAAGAGATAAAAAAAATCTAAACCTGACTGTCACTGTTAGAAATCTTATAATGGGCCGTGTTTAGATATTCCATCAGGACAATGATCCAAAACAAACACAAAAATGTGTCAATGAGAACAAAATGAAGCTTCTGCCATGGTCGTCCCAGTTCCCTGACCTGAACCCTTTAGAAAATGAGTGGGGTGAACTGAAGAGGAGAAGAACCAACATGGAGCTGGAAATCTGAAGGATCTGGAGAGATTTTATATGAAGGAATGGTCTCTGATCTCTTGTCAGGTGTTCTCCAAACTCATCAGGGATTATAGGAGAAAATTCAGAGCTGTTATCTTGGGACAAGAACGTTGCAATAATTGGGTGCAAATAAATGTGAACTTGAGAAAAAAAATAATTTAATAATGATATTTCCCCCAAACTTTCTATTGTTTTGCTTCAGTGAAAGGTTAGAATTTTGTGAATTTTTTTGAATGAAAGACCAAAAGGATAAACAATGCAGATTTATTTCCACAGCTGCCTTTGCTCATATTTATCAAGGGTGTCAATATTCGTGGAGGGCACTGTATATATAGTACAGAAATTACTGTTACAGTAAAGTAAAGTCAATGCTAAATGCTTTACGGGAACAAGAACTGATGTAAAATTTTGCATCAAATTTCGCATAATATATATATATATATATATATATATATATATATATATATATATATATATATTATCTCTTTTGGTTTTTATGGTGATATGTGACCTGGACTTTGTTTGACATATTTTGTGGGTTTTTATTGATTTTGGTTTATTTTGGCCCTATGAAATCCATTTTATTTTTTCCCAAATTCTTTCTTTCTTTTTTTTTTTTTTTTTTTTTTTACCATTTAAAATATTATGGAATCTATTTTATTATTCTATTTTAAGGCCCCATGAAATTTTATATATATATATATATATATTTTTTCTTCTGTTTTATTTTTACCAAATTATTTTTTCCATTCATTTTTTTTGTATTCCATTTTAATGATTTCATTAAATATGAATTAAAAAAAATGATTTTATTAAAAAAAAAATACTAATTTATTATTATTTTATTTATTTATTCTTTTTACCAGCAATATTGTGTTTTTTTTTTTTTTTTTTTTTTTTGTTATTTATTTTTTCTGCTAAATAAATTCCGGTCATATTCTGGTCAGATTCAGTCTGCATTTGTTTTTTTTTGTTTTTGTTTTTAAGACATAATTTTTTTGTGACAGCATTCTGTGGATTATTATGTGGATTTGGTACTTGAATTTCTGTTTGAATATATTTTAAAATGTAATTTATTACTGTGATCAAAGCTACATTTTTAGCATCATTACTCCAGTGGTCAGTGTCACATCAAATTAATACTTTTATTTAGCAAGGATGCTTTAAATTGATTAAAATGATAAATTCTTAATGATAAAGACATGTTACAAAAGATTTATATTTCAGATAAATGCTGTATTTCTGAACTGGTGTGGAGGTGTTTTTTTAGTAAATTTTTTTTAGACATCATTTTTTGTGATAGCCTTTTGTGGATTATTATGTGGATTTGATACTTGAATTTAAAAAAACTTTTACACCAAGTCCTAAAGTCGGATAAAATCGAATTTGGTCTGATTTTGCTGAAAAGAAAGATACTTTTAAAACGTTTTATTAAATGTTTTTCTATCTTGTTTGTTTTCTTTAGATTTACAGTCCAAGTGTGTGTAGACCTTGGCCTCATGTTTGCCTTGTGTCACAAGTGCATCTCTCTGCACTTTGTCTTCCTCCCAAGTGAAGGATACTACCATTTTAGCACGAGGTCAGACACGGCTCTAAAATGCTGCCTCATGAACTGGAAAGCTTCTGTAATGTAATAAAATGTTCTCAGGGGAGAGGGAGTTTTATCAGGGACATGCAAGTGATTCATGGCTCCTAAACAGTGAAATTACAGTTTTTTTTGGTTGTTGTAAAGAAGGATTTGGACAGTGTCGGAGTGGTTGCTGAAGAAGCGGTCTCCTGGTCAGTCAGGCGAAACGTCTGGGTTGAATACCTCAGCTCTGTGGCTGACCTAGCCTGTCATAGATGGCCACAGAGGAGTCACACAAACAAAACCACTCACCTTCACCCTCTGTAGCATGAGGATGGTGGCGTCACCTCCGACCGATGTGGTTTGGTGCTGTTCACGTGTCAAATCTTTCTTATAGAAAATGGCAAAGATCACACATACATGATGTTTCTCTCGTTCACATCGATAAACACTCTACAAACATGTCTCATATACTTTAGGTTTTGACTGCAGCCTGCACAAACTACAACAGTACACATTTTTTTTTTTTTCGATTTCATTTTGTGTTAGTGCAGAAATCACTTACGAAGGCTTTAATTGAGTGAAATCTCATTAGAAGTTGAGGTCGAACAGGTCCATTCAATTTAGTCAAAATTTTGTTGAGTCCAGTACACACATTTGGTCTCCACATTTTGTGTTCGTACTCTAAAAATCTTCAGTGTTTATAACAGTTAAATGGAAATTCACAGAAAATGAAGATTGTCTTCATTTACTCCCCATAGTGTCATTCCAAACCAGTACAACTTCTATAAAACACAAATGAAAATGCAGTACAATTCAAAGGTTTCTCAATATTACAAAACAGAAGTATTGAGAAATATTATTACAGTTTAAAATAACTTTTTTTTTTGCTTTTGCTTACCAAGCCTGCATTTATTTGATATAAAATACAGCAAAAGCAGTAATATTTTGAAATATTTTTACTATTTAAAATAACTGCTTTCTATTTGAATATATTTTAAAATGTAATTTCTTCCTGTGATGTGTTCAAAGCTACATACTCCAGTTACATGATCCTTCAGAAATCAGTCTAAAATTCTTTGATGAATAGAAAGATCCAAAGATCAGCATTTATCTGAAATAAAAAGCTTTTTGTATACGCTATACCATTCAAAAGCTTGGAGTCAGTATAATTTTTTTTTTATAGAACGAAATGATAGAAAATAAATATATATATATTTTTAGCAAGGATGCTTTAAATTGTTCAAAAGTGATGATAAAGACTTTTATAATGTTACAATTCAGATAAATGCTGTTCATCTGAACTTTCTGTTCATCAAAGAAGCCTCAAAAAATTCTACTAGGCTGTTTTCAACATAACAATAATAATAATTAAATGTTTCTGAGCAGCAAATCAGAATATTATAATGATTTCTGAAGGATCTTGTGACTGGAGTAATCATTCTAAAAATTCAGTTTTGAAATCATAGGAATAAATTATATTTTGAAATATATTCAAATAGAAAACAGTTATTTTAAATAATACAAATATTTCAAAATTTTACTGTTTTTCCTACATCAAATAAATGCAGGCTTGGTGAGAAGAAAATACTTCTTTAAAAAAACATTAAAAATCTTACTGTTCAAATACTTTTGACTGGTAGTGTATTTTTTTGAAAATCTTGCTAATGGAAAAGCAATGCACCCTTGCTGAATGAAAAAAAAAGATTGACTTGCATTAAAATAAATAAATAAAGAAGTGTAGGCATTTAATACTATTTTTCTATTCTAGTTCTAGTTTTCTATTAGTTTTCTATTTTAGAATAGAAAAAAATATATATTTTTTTCTAATTCTAGTCTAGTTTTCTGTTCTTTTTCTCTACCTACTTGTTTTCCTTTTATTTATTGTAAAAAAAATTACCCTCTAACACTAGCTTTCTATATTCTTTTTTTTATTCTTTCAACTTCTTTTTGTTTATTTATTTAAAAGTACAGTAATTGACCCTCTAACACTAGCGTTCACTATTCTTTTTCTGTCTACTTGTTTTCTTTTCATTTATTTTATAAAAAATGTTATGTGTACTGCATTAGACTAATAGAGACTTGTCACAGCACTTACATATTATTGCTCTTTTGTTCGTTTTGATTACTTCTGTCTTTGGATAAAAGCTGGCTAAATGTAACTGTAATGTAAATGTAAAAATGTCTTCTTTGTCCATGCCGTCAAAGTGCGTGTGGTCCAGCGTTGTTTAAAACCCTGCTGACTTTCATTAAATGGACGAAAGAAAGTCATACAGGTTTAGAATGACATGAGGATGACTACCTTATATTTTAAAGTAAATATACCATTAAATGTCAGCATTTCTCTACCTCCACTGCCCAGCATTAGTATTTAATTAAAGTCAACCATGATTATAGGCCTCGGCATGTGGACTATCACAACATCTTCATCACAAACACACTGCGGCACAGGGAGCAGCAGACACACAGGCCTCTCTGTCTATTTCTCTTTTTTTCCCTCTCTTTTTATTTAAACACCCAACCTCAGAAAATGAGAAACAGGGAAGACAGATAGAAGAAAATGAGAAGAAAACAGACAGAGGTGGTGGGAAAGAGGAGAGATAACAGAGGAGACTGTCAGATGTTTTTAGCCATTTTGTTTTATTTGGCTTATTTTTTGCCTCCATGCAGCCTCATTTGTTTTCTCCCAAATTTCAATAACTGTCCTCGTTTGTGTTATCCCTTCCCTAGCGTGTTTTCACATCCCCTTTCTGCATCCTTCATTTCCTGGTTTGGCCTTTTAGACGCGGCTTGCCGTCATTTTTAGAAAAATGATTGGGTTTTGTCTGCTGTTTGGGTGAAGTACACAGATAAATGTTTATCTGCTGATCTCATAATATATTTCGTAGTGCTTTGTGCTTGTACTTCAAATGTGGATGTGTACCTTTATTTTTTTTTTATGGAGCCAAGAAGCTTATCTTGTTAAAATGTGGCGTGAAAGTTGTCTCGCACTGTTGAGTAATACCTCAAATCTTGCGGCTTGTTGAGGAGAGGTGTGTTATTACTTTTCTAAATGATTGGATTTCTGGCTGGGGAAGAATAAAACAAGTGGGAAAACATCTCTTAGATACATTTAGGGAATGTCACAAGCCATATCTAGACTAGAGACTATGGGGTTGCATGGGCTCATTTCACTTGCACTAGTCTAGCAACAGCCTGTAGCAACCATACAGAACATTTTAGCAAGAAATGCTGTTTTTCCCTCTTCCAGAGATAGTAAAAATCTAGATTCTTTTAAATAAGTCTGTTTTGGCACCTGTTTAAAAATCATTAGTCACATCGTCCCACAATTCAACTGAAAATGTATCCACTGCTGTGTTCAAGCCTGCTGCTGACCCGCTTTGCTATTTGTCATCACAAAACCTCATGGAGTATCTTTTTCCTCCGAGGCGGGTTATGATCAGCCCTTAACTCCAGCCTCTGGCCTATGGGTCTCCTCATTGTGTCCAGTCAGCACCCAGCAAGACATCTATCATGGGTTGCCGGGGCAGGTAGGGAGCCTCTTGGGGCAAGAGGCTTGGCAAACAGCCGGCTGCACTTTGACTCTGAGTCAGTGTCACCGCATGAGTCATTGTGCTCATCATAACTCTGCACGCTCGCAGCTTTGTGTCTGCAGTCAGGAAACCAACTAGATGTTTAAATAAACTACTCATTTTTGTCTCTAGTGTCAGGGTGTTTAGACAATTAACCACCCAGATGCAATGAGGTAATTGTCTCTTTGCTAAGAATGCTAAAAACGGTACTGACAAAACTTACTTAAGCATTTGTGACTGTTTGCAATTTTTTAAGACAAGCTTTTGTTCTTTTATAATTTAAAGGATTAGTGCAGTCCTGAATTAAAATTTCCTGATAATTTACTCACCCCCATGTCATCCAAGACGTTCATGTCTTTATGTCGTAAAGAAATTAAGGTTTTTGAGGAAAACATTCCAAGATTTTTCTACATATAGTGGACTTCAGTGGGGGTCAGCGGGCTTTAATGCCTTTTCAAAGAGATCTACACGATCGTAGACGAGGAATAAGGGTCTTATCTAGCAAAATGATTGGTAATTTTCTAAAAAATATAAACATTTTTATAGTTTTTAATGGGGCTGCACGATTAATCGAAAAAAAAAAAAAAACACGATCTCGATTCATACGTAAATGCGATCTCATTTCTAAATGACGGCGATTCACTTCCGTGTATTTCCCTGCATTCAGATCATGCTGCATTCAGGCGTTATTGGTCACGCTCACAAAATAACAAAGCGCTATTAATTCACCAATCAATCATAAATCTCATCACGTCTCTCCTCTCCCTCATTGATCACGTTCCGCTGTCACGCACGTGACGTGTAACAAGGTGACAGACTTAAACGGAGTCAGTTTGCTTCGTGGAAAACAAACGGTGAGAGTGAGGATGTACAGTAACAATATTGGTACAGGTTTTTCCGCTCGGACCAAAGTTCAACCTGCTGCGCTGTGCGAGCCCACTAGAGAAGATGCATTTATTATCTCGATGTGGCGCGGACGCGCCTGGAAAAACCGAGCGCGTCGCGACCGCGTCGCTTCCGTTATGAGCGCAGCTGCCGCGCACCTACATTTGAAACAACCAACTTGAGCGCGCAAAAGACGTGATATGTGAACGGCTCCGTCACGCGAGCGCTGTGAGATCCAGTGTAAAACACTTGTGGTATATAATGGTATATAATTATAGTATGTATGTATTTGTGATTAAGCTATAGCATGTGTGCATTTATACTGAATGTTTTTAGACTACCGTTTTTCATACAAAAAGGGTACCTATAAAATCATGTAGTTATATTTTTACGATGGTACTGAGGTACCATTATGTGTGGTTTTAACTGTGTTTGTCATGATTTAAAATGTATGCTTGCTAGTATGGGAGACCAATGCTTAATTAAAAAAAAAAAAAAAAAACTGGGTCAGAATAATTTTAACCATATAAAACTGAGGATGCTACAATTTTTACAGATGTTACTGATTGATAATGAACAAAAATGTACCTCTGCATCCTCAAGCTACTATCAAATGTATATTTCTAAGATACAAAAAAAGTGATATTATTATTATTATTATTATTATTATTATTATTATTATCATCATCATTATTATCATTATCAGACAACCCAAACCTGTTTCTTGATTTGAAACAATACAAACCAATGGTCTGCTTTATTTTATTATTGGTTTATTTATTATTATTGGTTATTTTATTATTGGTTTATTTATTATTTGTTAATGTTCTCGTATGTTCAAAAACTCTTAAATTATTCACTGTAAGGGGTCTAAAATAAAGAAAAGAGACAATTTTTTGTTACTCCAGCACTTTATTGCACTAAATGTCCTGAGTTTTTTTTTTTTTTTGTACTTGAGTGCAGTAAATTTTGGTTGAAAAAATGAGAATCATGTAAGAGAATCGTGATCTCAATTTTAGCAAGAATCGTGCAGCCCTAGTTTTTAACCACAAATGCTTGTCTTGCCATAGCTCAACTTTATATATACATACTTTACATATTGTGTTACAAAGTGTTATAAAGTGAACATGCAAAGAAAGTCAAACGCTGTTCACAAAAAAGGTCAGACAACAATGTCAGATGACATTGAAGCTGGAGGAGAAAATAGGATGGAACTAACCATGCATAACCTTTCCAACGTAATTACTTAATGCGTGAAGTCATAGACACTAGCTCTGTGATGCACATCTGCATGGGTGTAAGACCCTTATTCCTCGGCTGGGATCGTATAGAGCAGTGGTCTCAAACTCAATTCCTGGAGGGCCACAGGTCTGCACATTTTCGCTCCAACCCTAATTAAACACACCTGATCCAGCTAATCAAGGTCTTCAGGATTACTTGAAACTTAGGTGTGAGTTGCAGCTGGTTGGAGCTAAACTCTGCAGAGCTGCGGCCCTCAAGGAATTGAGTTTGAGACCTCTGGTGTAGAGCCCTTTGAAGCTGCAGAAAAATCCTGGAATGTTTTACTCAAAAACCTTCATTCGTTTTTAACTGAATAAAGAAAGACATGAACATCTTGGATGAGAAGGGAGTGAGTAAATTATCAGGAAATTTTTATTCTGGAAGTGAACTAATCCTTTAAGTATAAGAAGGTTGTGTTTGTAAGAATAGTTTTAACCCTTGTGCAACCTTTTGGACATTTTTGTCCTTTTCAGTTTTGTTTGATCATTTTGCCTGTGTTATTGCCAGCTGTATAAATTTTGGATGGTGATGGTTATGATGGTTATCAAAACTTTTAGCAGTTTAATGAATCTTTTACACTTTAAATCAAATGAAATTTAAGGGGAATGTTAAAAATTGTAAATATTTAATTTGTCATTTTATTTTATATTTTATTTATTTATTTGCCAAACAGTTTAAATTAAAAGACATGGATGATTTTTTTTTTTTTTTTTTTTTTTTAAACAATGTTATTAAACTAAATTATTAAGGTTTTTGTTGTTATTACATTGAGAAGTACATTCTAATGTGCAATAGTAATACATTTCTGTTATAATTTCTTCAAGTTAAACCAAACTTTTATTTTGGCAGGTTGTAGATTATCTTTACTTTATAATTACTTTGCTTGAATCTGAAATTGCTTAAAAAATTTAAGCAATTTTTTAAAGATGAATGGCGAAATAAAAAGCTTTGCAATGTCATAATTCATTCCAGTAAATTTAATTGACAGTTTTATGAGTATTTGACTGAAAATCTGTTCGCGTTCTGTTCAAAAGTTTGTCAGTAAAAAAAGAAGAAATTAACACTTTTATTCTGCAAAGATGCATTAAATGATAAAACATAACAGTAAAGACATACAAAAGATTTCTACTTCAAATAAAAGCTGTTTTTTCAAAAAAAGGAATCATTAATTCAGCTCTACCATCACAGGAATAAATTGGATTTTAAAATGTATTAAAATAGTAAACAGTTGTTTTAAAATGTAACGGTTTTACAGCATTACAAATCTCTAAACTTTTGAACGAAATCCTCATTCATTCCTACGAGATGTTCTGTAAGCTGTAACGGCGAAGAGTAAGACATAATCCTTTGTGGATGTTTTTTCTTTACCTGTCAGTGGCATCCGCTCCGAGCGCAATGCAAATATTGGTGCATTAGAGTCAATGTGTTTGTGCTTATTAGATCACATTGACTTATTCTTTCATCAAACCACTGAGGCTACCCGGGGCATCTTTTTTTCTAGAGGCCATGGAACGAATGAGGAATGAGTCAATATCACGATTGTTACGCTGAGGCTTTGCCTGCTCTGGAGAGTCTTCTGGCCTCCATCATTGGCTTGTTAGGGATGCATTTGTCTTCAATCGACCCAGGAGTCTGTAACATGGCTCCCTGTTATTCTTCTCATTCCGTCTTTGATCTGCCGGCTGTCTGCTGCTTCTGCCAACCTGCTGGAAAATATCCAGTCGGCTCCGTCGGTGTCATAGAGGGAGGCAGGAAATACAGCTTTGCACCTTTTAGCGTCACAGCACGTATAGTGCATATTTAATTACATCTGGGTCTGTACATGCGAAACTTGAAACGCTTAAAAAAGTGTGAATTGGAGATCAAATTTATACTTCTTTCTTCAAAGTCTGAGAGTGACTTTATAGTGGCCCTATAAGAGAGCAAAGGGATCTCGCTGTATTCCCTTTAGGTGCCCGTTGCACCTCCTGTCACAACAGCTTCGTCAGCCACTCAAACGCTCCTCGACAGGAGGTGACACAAAGCGCTGTGACAGGACGGCCCGTCGCTTCGCATCCCTTCGACGTTCTGATTGACAGGTAGGAAGCACCTGCAGACTTAGCCGAGGTTTTCAAAGAGCAGCTCGTGGGGTGGCTCGCGTGGGCTCGACGTTTCAATTATCAGCCCTCTCACTTGGCAAGACAATTGGCCTTTGGGCCTCTTTAGTGCTTCACTCTGTGACGGGTGAGTCGAAAGCACTCATAAATCCTGCCACTTATGCTTTCTAGGATCTGATGAACAGTTTTTGGCCCGCCGGTTGCCTCATCAAAGACACCCTTGACTCCGTATGTGGAATTGATATTCCTTGAAATGAATTGGGCAACTGTGTGGCTCAGGTGCATGATTCATTGTCTGCATGTGCTAGGGCTCTATGAAATCTGTTAGAAATTTTCCTGGATTCTGTTTTAATGGTTTCATTACATTTTAAGAATCAAAAATGATGTCTAATCATTTGAATTAATGAAAATGTTAACAATTTGTAACTATAATCGTAGGGCTGGGTTTTGACACAAATATAACGATTCTATTCAAATCCGATTTACAAGCTTGTGATTCGATTTCCGATTTTGCATATATCAGGTATAGTACATGCCAAAAATTTTTTCAAGGAAAAAAAATCTCTCAGCTAATGCTGGAAAACATACATGAGTCAATTGCTATAATATTGAAGGCTGAAATTAAGTGATGTGTATACAAAGTTTTTTTTATAAAAATAAAGTTACAATTACATACAATTACATGCTACATTGTTACATTCATTAACTGAAAACAGGCTACACTAATTGATTATTGGGATTTAAGAGTCAATGTTGTTTTGTAAAAATGATAATTGATTATAATTGAGAAATAAGTATTTTTTACCCAGCCCTAAATAATAAAGCACCCTAGGAAATGTGTTGTATTTTTTTTCACCAGAAATTCTGTGTTTCTGTCTTTTTATATATTTCAGGATACTGTGTTTATACTGTGTTATAATTTAAGAATTAATTTTAAGAATTTAAAAAATGTAATTTGTCATTTTATTTTATATTTTATTTATTTGTCTGCTAAACAGTTTAAATTAAAAGACATGGATGAAAAATTATTTTAAAACATTTTAGGATTCTGTGTTTTATAATTTAATACAAATGTATTATAAGAAATGATGGTTATCAAAACTTTTAGTAGTTTAATGAATCTTGTACAGTGTAAATCAACTGAAATTTAAGGGGAATTTTAAGAATTTAATTTGTCATTTTATTTTAGATATTATTTATTTGTTTGCCAAACAGTTTAAAATAAAAGACATGGATGATTAATTTTTTAAAAACATTTCAGGATTCTGTGTCTTATAATTTAATACAAATTTATTATTAAAAATGATATTTATCAAAACTTTTTTAGCAGTTTAATGAATATTTTACAATGTAAATCAAATTAAATTTAAGGGGAATTTTAAGAATTTAATTTGTCATTTTATTTTATATTTTATTTATTTGTTTGCCAAACTGTTTAAATTAAAAGACATGGATGAAAAATTATTTTAAAACATTTCATCATTCAGAGACATGCAGAACAGGTAGACTTTATATTAAGCCTTTTTGCAGTTTAATATTCAAAGACTTATATGTGACCCTGGACCACAAAACCAGTCATAAGGGTACATTTTTTGAAACTGAGATTTATATATCATCTGAAAGCTGATATGCTTTCCAAAGATGTATGTGTTTGTTAGGATACGGTAATTTTTGGCCAGCATACAACTATTTGAAAATCTGGAATCTGAGGGAAATATTGAGAAAATCGCCTTTAAAGTTGTCCAAATGAAGTTCTTAGGAATGCAAATTACTAATCAAAAATTAAGTTTTGATATATTAATGGTAGGAAATTTACAAAATATCTTCATGGAACATGATCTTTACCTAATATCCTAATTTTTTTTTGTGCATAAAAGAAAAATTGCTAATTTTGACCCATATAGTGTATTTTTGGTTATTGCTACAAATATACCCGTTCTACATAAGACTGGTTTTGTGGTCCAGGGTCACATATGATAGTTTAAGTGTATAGTGTTACTTCTGATTTATTCATCCAAATTTGGTCAGATTTCATGACAGTATACAGTAAATTCCATTTTTATGACTGCATTCTACAATTCCATCCATGTTTTCTGCATCACAGAAATAATTTGGCCCTAAATGCGCTTTGGTTTTAGTTGTATTTTTAGAAACTGCAATTTGTACTTCTTCTTGACGCCTCTTAATTGTGCCATCGGAAGTTAAAAACACCCTCGTATGCTACAAAAACTCTCTGTTGGTGGGCGTCACTGAAAGTGTGTTTTGTTGTTTTGTTTACTTTTCAATCAGCGGCAGGCTTAATATGATTGCCAGGGCCCGTTTGACTCATTACATGGTACCATTTCCCTGCATGGCTGGGCCCAGATGCTATGCTAATTAGCTCACATCTGAGGGGAGAGAACCTGGGGCTGCAAGCGGACACGGCGGGCCGGTATCAAATGGGTGTGCATAAATTAAGCATTTTGTTGTCATTATTTTGCACCAATTTTCCACCGTTAAAAAAATCCAGTGATTAATTTGAAAAGAGATGACACGGGTAAGTGGGTCTTGTAATTACTTTGACTTTGAGAAACTTGTTAGCGTGTTAGCATCTAATGTTTGTTAACCTGAGTTTTGTGGGCGAGCTGTTTCAACCGCTCTGTTCCAACTTGTCACACCGGGCACTCAAACATCTCTATGTCTTCTTTCGTTTTTTTCAGGAAACCCTACAAGGGTAGTTCAATTTCTTCGCCTCTTTGTTCTTGTCCACGGTGCGTGTCAGTGAAAGATAGCTTGAATAAACATGGATTGGCTTTTCGGTTCCCCTGCAACCCGCAATTTGTGTCTCATTATACTGGACACAGCTTCACACACAGCATAACAAAGCAGATTAATAGTCTGTAATTTTAATCAGGAAACTCAGTCGCACCGCTCAATAACTGCAACCTCGATGTGTGACAGCAATTTGAGGTTATTTTCTTCACGGCAACTCGAGAGCAGTGGGATGGGCCGTGTAACCTTCTATTTGTTGCTGATGAGATACTTTTCATTTGTTTTGTGGATGGTTTTATAATAGAGCTGATTATTGAATCATTTCACTGTGTTTTACATTTATTTATTATTTTCATTAAGGTGCATCAGACTGCTTTCATAGGCTTCAATTTTCAACTCACATCAGTACATGGTTCGGTTGAACAGCAAAAAGAAACATTTTTTGATGTTTTCAGCCTTTTGATATTTATCTTGATATTTGTGTATTTTCTCTGAAAAGGCTTAAGGATGTTTTTTCAATCAGTAGAACCATCAGTTCAATGAAACAGCCAGTAGATATTCCAAGTAAAAGTAAAATACAGTGAAAAAAAAAAGTAAATTAACAGCATGTTTTCTGAAATTATATTTAGCCATTTTAATTATGTAATACTAGGGCTGTTATGATTCCTCGATTCAATTCGAGTACTCGATTTAAAAAAAAAAATCCTCAACTGCAATTTGCCTGTGTTGAATAACAGGTAAAATACTGAAAGTGGCGCATTACCCAGGCGAGAAACAGTGAAACGCATGATATATTAAACCCATTTAAAAATCATAATAAAACATAATGCTATTGTGAATTCAATACATTGTAAGGTAAATCATTTAGAAATCTGTGCAAACACAGGAGAATACATCAATATCTTTCTTAATATGCTAACTGTTCATCACAATTTCAAAATAAAAGTTTAAACCTTCACTCTTTACACATTTTGATGTCCGCATATTCAAGAAATTACAGTGGCTGCAGCATTTCTGTAGTAAAGAAATGGCCAAATATTAAAGATTAAGTGAACATTTAAATTAATTGTTGTTTAGTCAATATTAAACAAGGATTAGATCACGCGTTAAAGTGTACAAACACTTTAGTCGTCAGGCCGTTGGAGCCCTCTTCAGTCATTAGTTGTACTGCATAATGTACATTAGTTCTATTGTTTATAATACATTATGTATTTTAATAACTTAGGTAGTTTTAAAGGCGATTGTTTGCTTAGGTCTATTTTTATTACCACAAAAAAAAAAAAAAATCCCATTAATTGGACTTGATTAATTGGCAGAATAATCTCCCGATTACTGGATTACCAAAATAATTGTTAGTGACAGCACTATTTAATACATAATTACGTAATACATGGTACTAATCAGTATTTTTTTTTTACTACACTGAAAAAGTATTGTCAGATCAAAGTAAAAAAAAAATTACTTCAACTCATTACTAGTAATTAGTTTACTTTTTCCCAACTGAAAAAAATTGTGTGACCAAAATTAGTATGGTAATTAGTTAAGTCAAATTAGTATAGTCAACTTAAGCTAAGAATTCACCTTCAACCAAATATATTTTTTACATAATCATACTGTAAATGATTACTAAATCCATTTGGATTAACTGAATCTTTTACATTTTTAAATCAAACATCCAGATAAATACAAATCTAAATTGTACATATCAAGCACACTGAAAAAAAGTATCCCACATAGCCTCAAAATGATCTTATGTGGCTCTCTGACAGGATTAAATTTCATACTTTTTTTTTTGTTATACAACTGAATTATAGAACTGTACTAAGAAGCTAACAAGTTTTAAACGGTTCTAATAATTTCAATATAATTGAACATTAAACACTAATAAGTCTCCGTCGTGCTCAAAAAAAAATTAACTCCCAAGCAAACCAAACCTAAACCGAACTTCGATGACATCAGCGGTCATGTGATTTTAACAGAATGCAAAATTGTCATTCGATTTTGAGCAAATAGTTTAAAATGCACCCAAAAAAAAAAAAAAACTTTTCCAAATAACTAAAGATTTTACTTTAGCTCAATGACAAACAAAAAAAGTCAATGATGTTGTATCAAGTATAAAATGTTCTTTAGAGTAAGAACAGGGCATATGCACTTTTCTCAGTGTAAAGGTCATTGCATCGAGTCTGAAATTTTTGCACGTTAAAAATTAATACGACCTCATGTTGTGTCAATCGAAACTTTCATCCGTCATAAAGTTCAGATCAGGTTCGATTTTCTGCTTTTTCCTATCCGTAGCAAGCATTTTGATAGGACAGGATGACGAATTTGGAAAAAAAAAAACGGAAAAACAAATATATGAAAATTTCGGACTCGAAATGACCTTATCATACATTTTTACTAGTGCTGTTAAACGATTAATCGTGATTTAATCACATCCAAAATAAAAGTTTTTGTTTACATAATATATGTGCATATTGTGTATATTTATTATGTATATATGAATACACACACATACAGTATATATTTACAAGTGTATATATTTATATTCATATAATTGGTATTATATATTTTATATATAAATATTATATAAATATTTTTAATATGTAAGCATAACATATTTTTCTTAAATATATACATGCATGTGTGTGTATTTATAAATACATAATAAATATACACAGTACACACACATGTATTATGTACACAAAACTTCTATTTGCATGCGATTCATTGTTGAATTCTAATTTAGAACCAATTCTGAGCAGTGCAGATTTCAGTGGATCATTGAATCAGTGATTTTAAAATATATTAAAACAGAAAATG
The DNA here is from genome assembly GCA_036247105.1 of Cirrhinus mrigala. NCBI lineage: Eukaryota > Metazoa > Chordata > Actinopteri > Cypriniformes > Cyprinidae > Cirrhinus > Cirrhinus mrigala. The sequence continues at coordinate 12,790,942 of CM070022.1, forward strand.
TGTATCATAAATTGTAAAATTATTATTTCACTGCCTTGGTAAGCCTATTTTCAAACACCTCCAGAAATCCCCAAAGATTTGAACACTAGTGTATAATATATTCTACTTTTTCTGAACTTTAACTCTTGTTATTCTGTTATCCTGTCTGAACATGAGTATGCATCTTTCAGTTTCACATATTCTTTTCTGCTTTGTTGATTAGTGACACTGGTGTGCGACTCTCTCATTAGAAACTCTGCTTGGCCCGTCTCTCATTTGGGGGATCAGCATACATTTGTTGTGCACATTCTTTATGGGATTTGCTCTTGGGATTAAACTCGAAATTGTTCAGAATGACTCGACTCAACCGAGCTCTAGGGAATGCTAGACTTTGATCAATCATCTGTCTCTTCGCTACTTTCTACATGTCGTTGCCTCATTACTAGCACATGGAGGAAAACATGTCACCCCCCGCCCCCCAACCTTTGCTGAAGGGTAACGTAGCTTGTTTTATGATGACAAGGTATACATTTCAGGTTGTCATTACACCTCAGATACAAGGTAAGAGTTGACAGAGAGGGCAAGTCTCGACAACTCCTATCTAAAGTCTTCCGTCACCAGCCCCTCAGTCCCTTTCTCCAGACTCGTCCCTTCCTTCTAGACAGGTATCTACCTGCCTCAGACTGAAAATAAACACCTGTAATGCGACTGTTATGCCTGGGAGGCCAATCCCAGAGGCTCAGTTCGACATGGGTGTCAATATTTGTGAAACCCAAGCTTTGACATGATAAAGAGAGGTTGTAAACATGAACTGTAGATTATTGTAAAGCATATTTTAAGTAGGGCAAGCTGCTCTCGGCTTCGTGTACATTTTGAGCGCAATGAGAGATTAGCCGCTTATTTGGTCTGTAATCGCAGGCTTACCGCGCAACCTAAATTCTGCAATACACAGACTTGCAAAATCTTTGCAAAAGTTTTGTGTTTTTTCTTTTGTTCAGTTCTCACTTTACCGGCTTTCCCTTCACCTTAGAATCAAAGCAAGTCTGAGATGCACTAGCGCCCCCATATGGCCGGTGGTTAAATTGTGGCAGAAAACAAAACTTATTACATGTATTATGATGTTATGTTCAACAGTATGTCTTTATACCTCACTATTGCAACTTTATATCTAACAATATGTGATTATTTTTCCTTTATTGGCATATATGGTTCTATGAAGAACCTTTAACATCCATAGATCATTTGCATTGTTTAAAAGGTTCTTTATAGTGGGAAAAAGGGTTCTTTAGATGATTAAAATAGCTTTTATACTAAGAAAAAAATATTTTTTAACTGTAATTGTAACTTTGTCTTATAATTAGTCGTCAGATTTCACAGTAGGTTTTTATATCTCACTAATTTTAATTTACATCTGAAAATTGACTGTATATCTCAAAATATGGCTTTACATCTCAGAATTATGGAAGTTATCTCCGAATTGCAGCGTTATTTCTTATTTAAAACTCTGAGGTGCAAACTGGCTTTCATATTGTAAATGTCAGTCCATATATGCTACATTTTATACAAGGTATGCAAAGTAATACGGGGTTAATGCTGCTCTGCTCTTGTTATTTTCCAACCGCTTATGTTTTTATTCAGCTGATTTGAAGCAGATGCTTTGGTAATACTGAAACAAGCATCTTAAGAACAACTTAAGAACTAAGAGGATTAATATTGTAATACGTGTACAGACATCCTCCAAGTTTTAATAAGGAAAATAATGTTTTTAAGGACTGACAGATGTGTGCATAAAACATGGTGCGTGTCTTCTGTCAGGCAACGGATAAAACCTTGAATTCACCTTAGCATGTCCTCTGTAAAAAGCTTTGCTCTTCATGCCACAAAGATGGAATAATAAATAGATTATTTCGGGTCTTTTGACACTTTGCCTGATTATGCAGATGGTGGAAAGCGCAGAACAGGATGTGTTGTTTGAAAACTGGTTATTTATAATAAGGAGGCTCAAAGACTGGCAGGGAAATGTTTCTGCTGCATTGTCACAAATGGAATGTCAGAGTCTGCAATTTTTAGTTGAAATGTTCACACATCCCTAGGGACATCAGTGGCTGCTCACTCAGGAGGAAGTGACATTTAGAAATTAGATGTAGAAACAGCAAACTTGACGTCATTGCCATTAAAAAAAAACGGGTTATTAATGAGATTAGGTCTTAATGAGGGCTTGGTTCAAGAGAGAATCATTTGTTTTTTGTTGTTTTAACATTTGGCAGAATAGTTTGGAGACTGGCCAGTTATAGTTAAATAGATTTCATCTTGACATTCAACATGTAAAATATTAATAAAATAATATTTGAATATTAATTTATGAATAATATTTAATTGATATGTAATATTCGCTAACATTAATGTTTATGTGTCTGCTCTAAAATATCTTAAAGTGAATAAAGGATGATAAAGGGTGATCTGTCTATCTGTCCGTCTATCTATCTGTCTGTCTATCTATCTGTCTATCTATCTATCTATCTATCTATCATTCTGTCATTCTATCTATCGTTCTGTCATTCTATCTATCTATCTATCGTTCTATCGTTCTTTGTATCTATCCATCTATCGTTCTATCTATCGTTCTGTTGTTCTATCTATCCATCTATCATTCTATCCATCTATCGTTCTATCTATCGTTCTGTTGTTCTATCTATCCATCTATCATTCTATTGTTCATCGTTCTATCCATCTGTCGTTCTATCTATCTCTCTATCTATCTGTCTATCTATCCGTCTATCTATCTATCATTCTGTCGTCTGTCATTCTATCTATCTATCTATCGTTCTATCTTTGTATCTGTCATCTATCATTCTATCTATCGTTCTATCTGTCCATCTATCATTCTGTTGTTCTGTCTATCCATCTATCATTCTATCGTTCATCGTTCTATCCATCTGTCGTTCTATCTATCTATCTATCTATCCGTCTACCTATCCGTACCTATACCTATCTATCGTTCCATCTATCGTTCTATCTTTGTATCTATCATCTATCATTCTATCATTCTATCGTTCTATCGTTCTATCTGTCCATCTATCATTCTGTCGTTCATCGTTCTATCCATCTGCCGTTCTGTCTATCTATCTATCTATCTTCTATCTATCTATCGTTCTATCGTTCTATCTTTGTATCTATCATCTATCATTCTATCATTCTATCTATCGTTCCATCTGTCCATCTATCATTCTATTGTTCATCGTTCTATCCATCTGTCGTTCTGTCTATCTATCTATCTATCTATCTATCTATCTATCTATCTATCTATCTATCTATCTATCTATCATTCTGTCATCTGTCATTCTATCTATCTATCTATCATTCTATCGTTCTGTCTATCCATCTATCATTTTATCATTCATCGTTCTATCTATCTATCTATCTATCTATCTATATATCTATCTATCTATTTATCTATTTATTTATCTCTCTATCTATCGTTCTGTCGTCCTGTCATTCTATCTATCTATCTATCTATCTGTCTATCTATCTATCTGTCTATCTATCTATCTATCTATCTATCTATCTATCTATCTATCTATCTATCTATCTATTGTTCTGTCGTCCTGTCATCCTGTCATTCTGTCAGTCTATCCATCTATCTATCCATCTATCTTATCTATCTAGCTTATCTATCTGTCGTTCTATCTATCTATCTATCTATCTATCTATCTATCTATCTATCTATCTATCTATCTATTTTTCTGTCGTCCTGTCATCCTGTCATTCTGTCAGTCTATCCATCTATCTATCTATCTATCTATCTATCTATCTATCTATCTATCTATCTAATGTCGTTCTATCGTTCTATCATTCTGTTTTTATCTATTGTTACAGCAATCTGTAGTTTGAGTGATCTTTTTATCTATCGTTCTAGATATCTGCTGTTCTCTCTATCTGTCTGTCTCTGCCTATCTCTCACTCTCTCTATTAAAATTCTTGAAATACTCATATAACAAACAATAACGGTCACAACCTAATATTGAATATATTAATATTGAATATAAAGTAAACGTTCGGTATTTTTCCCAGTCCAGACCAGAAATGTCCTCTCAACTACAGATTTTTGGGAAAAATGTGTAGTAAAGCATGTGTACTGTCAAAACTGTGTTAAACTATAATATTATGCACTTGCTTGACTTTTCAAACCTGATGTAAACACACATAGAGCTAATCAACACGGTCTGTTTCCTGTTTTTTTCAACACCCTTTATGACAATATTTACCCATGATCCTAATCATCTATGTACATGTTTATTGCCCCACATGTTTACACCCATTCTTTTCATTTTGGCTCCACAGAGTCTCCCACCATCTGTCGTTCAGGGTTGTATCTGTTGTAGACCATGGTGCCGTGGTGTCAAGCACACCTGGGTTGTTGTAAACCATCCAGTCTTTTCCAGACTAGTGTCACCCTTGTTGTGCCGCCAGTCACCATGCACCCGCCGACCCCACCTTTCCTGTTCCTCTTCTGGTACTCTGACCAAAGTCACTCTGTTTGTAGAGGTGACCTCTCAGCTCCAGATTAAGTTATGAATCATTTCCTTAATCTGTCCAGACAGAAAGTCACCCCACAAACCAGGAGATGGACTTCTGCGGCGTGTCATGTGCATAACAGATGGCATAAATCTTACTCTTAAATGCAACGTTAAGTATTAATCATTGCTGGCCGTGTTGCTGTCATGATTCCCCGCGAAAAGCTGTGGGCGGGCAAAGTGTGATTAATGGACTCTGGGATTCGAGGAGTCACGTGCAGACGCGCCCCACCTGCCTTGCTCTTGTTGCACCCACCTCCAAACAGGAAGCTGACCTGCGAGAGATAGACAGATGGATCATTCTGGGTAATTAGCCCGGAGGAGGTGACACGAACACTCGCCCTCTCGCTCTCAAAAGGGCTCCTAGATTTAGCTCCTGTCACATCACAAGCAGCGCTCCGCTCACGTCCTACAAGGAAACAGAAGGACGGACGTTAGCATCAGCGAGTTGCTGAGTCAGTCACCGCTTGTACGTTTGGACGCTCAGCACTGTCTGTTAGGAAATCATACATAATGACGAGCAGCTGTGCAATATGATGTTGAAAAATGGATGTGTTACTTTCCATATGTGGATAATCCACGTATTGTGGCCGTACGCTCTGTTCAGAGGGTGACAACTGGTGTTGAAGATGTTTTGAGAGTAATGTATTGCAATTAGGGATGCATAATATACTATCATCGGTACAATATTAGTAATTTTTCTGGTCAGTATTTGATAGTATATCTGTTGGTTTAAGATATGTCATCCTGTATGCTAATGTCTTCTTCTGTTTTTACATTTATATAACCTATTTATAAAGATCAATTAAAGTTAGTCTTTAAAATCAATCTGTAATAACACTGTTCAATGTGATCTTTAGCAAATCTATGAATAGTTATTTTTCATACTTTACATTATAGCGCTCTTGTAACTTGTAAAATGATTGGTTTTAGTTGTTATTATTATTTAGTCACAATAGCATTTATGGGTTATCTGCCATTTATATTTAAATTTATATTATATAATTTTAATAGTTGCAATATGGCATTAGTCGATATAAAAAAAAGTAACTAGTTACATTACTTTGTTACATTTTAGGTGACATGTAAAGTTACTTTTTGTGCCACCAGACAGACATTTTGGGAGTGTTATTTTATTTATTTTTATGCTAATTTCTTCTAGTTATACATTTATATAACCTTATATAAGCCGTATTCTAAAGATCAATTGAAGTTCGTTTTTAAAATAATTCTGTAATTACACTGCTAAATGTAATCTTTAGCAAATCTATGTATGTTTATTTTTAATATTTTACATTATACTGCTGTCTAGATTTATGTGTAGAATTTAAAATGATTGGTTTTAGTTTATTATTATTATTATTATTATTATTTAGAGAAAATAGTATTTATATGTTATCTGCCATATGTATTTCATTTTTAGAATTTTAATAATTACAATGTGGCATTAGTCGATATGAAAAGTAACTAAAAAAGTTACTTTTTGTACCACCTGGCAAAGACATTGGTATTTTATTTTATTTTATTTTATTTTATGTATAAATTTATATAACCTTTGTATGCTCATTTCTTCTATTTATACATTTATATAACTTTATTCTACATTTATATAAGCCATATTCTAAAGATCAATTGGGAGTGTTTATTTTATTTTATTTTATTTTATTTAAATAAACTTATTTTATTTATAAATGTGTATAATTTTTGAATGCTCATTTCTTCTATTTATACCTTTATATAACCTTAGCCATATTCTAAAAATCAATTTAAGTTAGTCTATAAAATCACTCTGTAATAATGCTGCTAAATGTGATCTTTAGTAAATCTATGAATGTTTATTTTTCTTACTTTACATTATAGTGCTGTCTAAATTAAATTTAAAATGATTAGTTTTAGTTTTAATTATTATTATTATTATTATTATTATTATTATTATTATTATTATTATTATTATTATTATTATTATTATTATTAACATTATTTAGACAAAATAGTATATATGGGTTATGGGCCATCTGTATTCCATTTTTAGAATTTTAATAATTACAGTGTGGCATTAATCAACGTAAAAAGTAACTAGTTAAGTTACATGGTTACTTTTTAAGTAATGTGTTAACTTACATTTTGTGGCTTTTTATTTACTTTTTAACTTTTTATTTTATTTTATTTTATTTTATTTTATTATTTTACTTTATTTTTATTTTTTAAATTTTATGTTTTTATGTAAAGTATTTTAAAGTATAATTTTAAAGTATAATATTTTATGTAACAATACTTTTTGTGCTACCTGGAAGAGATGTTGGGAGTGCTATTTTATTATTATTTTATTTTATTTTTTTATTTTATTTTATTTTTTTTTAAATAAAAGGTTTTGTTTTTGTGTTTTTTAAAAACTGTAGTTTTTGATAAACGCTGTCTAGAACTGAAATGCCCCCTTCATGCCCCCTGTTTCAAACATTTCAGTTGTATCTATAAGTAAATTAATTAAATAATAAATAAATATAAAATTCACATTGTGATAACTGACGATAATTCCATGAAAACAGTCACACTTAACTTAATGGGCCTGTTAAGTGATGACGTAATGCGTCCATTGAATGCACCAATGAACGCTGTTTCCGGGTCCAAACCCCAACTCATTTCACTTGAAAATACTATCTCAGCAGCCGTTTATGAGCACTGTTTATTCATATTAAACATTTAAGCTAAACGTTTTCAAATTTATGGTGTACACTAGAGTCTCTGTGCTCACAGCGTCCCAAACGCAAATAATTTTTAGATTTATTTATATATATTTATATTTTCATTGTATGGCTATCTGGGATTTCGGTATGGAGTTAAAGGGTAGGATTATAATATTTTTGGTAGTATTATATCACATTGTGAGTGTAGAATTAGTACCGTTTGTTGTTTTCTCATGTCATCACATCTGATAGAGCGTTTGGACCCGGAAGTCACGGAAGAGGTGACTTAATAGATTATTTACCTTGAAGTTGAGGATTTTTTAAAATCGAGTACAGTCCTAAACAGAACGTTATCATCCATTAATGTGGACGCTAGTTATTGTTATTGCTGTGAACAGCCCTTAAAGTGGTCATCGGATGCCCATTTTCCACAAGTTGATATGATTCTTTAGGGTCTTAATGAAAAGTCTATAATATACTTTGGTTAAAAATTCTCAATGGTAGTGTAAAACAACACCCTTTTTACCTTGCCAAAATGAGCTCTGCAAAAATCAACCCATTCTGAGGGATTGTTCCTTTAAATGCAAATGAGCTCTGCTCGCCCCGCTCCTCTTATCTCTCTGCTGCTCTGAGAGATTTTTTACTTTAGCTGCATTTAGCACGTTTAGCCGCGAAACTTGCTAACTAGCACGTTATTAGGAAAGGTGATTGCAGAGATTCATAAAAAATCCTTATACTCACTTCTGCTGTAGGTGAAGCTGGATCACGAAAGAACATAGACGCATTTATGTAGATCAGGAGGCGCATTCCCTTCACAAACAAACGTAATCCTCAGCGGCTCAGATGTCGAGAGTAAATGACGACTGCTATGTTCATTATTACATCCAGCAACACAACACCTCAATTGCTCAGAGATATTCTTGTCTAACTTACATCCCTGCTCCAGCATCGAAACAATGGAGGTCGGACTGTTACAGCTGACAGGTCTGAGGTGAGACGCTCATGTCTATCAACTATTGTGGGAGCGGCCTCTGTCGGTGTGACAGGGGATATTATTTTTACAGATTAATTATTTTTTTTACAGGTTAATCATTATAGGGTAGATGTGTACATATACTGCCAACACACATTAATGTTCAAACAACATTCAAAAGTGAAGTTTGCATCCAATGACCCCTTTAATGTTATTTTACTGTACTGCATTACCCCAAAACTGGCTTGTAACTTCCTTCCAGAAGCCATTTGCCGGTGTGGCGGCATACTTTGTCCTGTGCCACAGCCTTGCATCTCTCCATCAGTGCGTGAGTACCCTTGAGTGCCTCTCCTCTTTCGACCCCTCCCTTCGAAGGAGAAGTGGCTGGCGCCATTTACATAATCAATGCTGGATTGAGTTTACATAAGCCGCTTTCCCCCACTGCGAAATACCTGGCAGAGCAGACATCATTGCGCTTAAATCTGCCCGTCTTCCAGCTCCTGCTGGTGCCACATCCACTCAGAGGCTCGTAATCCCCCATTCCCTCGCAGAACTCGCTCATTGGATGAGGAAAGCCTGAGGACTCATACGAGTGCTGTCATCTTCAGTCCTCACATTCAAAGAAAACTGGCTTTATTGTAGCAAAAACACACAACATGGCACTCACTGGGCATGTCTTCAGGGGAACTCGGGTTTTGTCGCCAAGTCTTGCGTAAACACGTATCAAATCACTCTGTATGACTTGTTGTCTGATGATTTTCGTAATGTACATGTTTGTTTCTTATCTTTGTGTGGCAGTGAATTCTTCCCGCCTTGTGTTTGTGTGGATGTGTGCTCTCGGCCCATGCTCTTGCTCTGATGGTAATGTAATCTGAAGGGGCACTAGGGCTCTACCCCTTTACCCAGCATGCCTCAGTTACCCCCCCACCACTGTCCTAACGCCAACCTTCTGCATCCCTGGACATGGCCAGCGTGATGAGAACCACAAGGCATAATTACGTTGTCTGAGCAAATCAAGAAGGAGACACTTTCATTCCGAGTGAAGCGCCATGGCTGTGCCACTAGACATTTCCTCCCCAGCACCATTAGTGAAATCAGCCCCATCCCTTGTCAGATTAAGTGTCGGCTCGAGCTCATGATTAGTTAAGCAACTTTTGTCTTTTCTTTGCCTTGTTTTGCCAGTTTTGGGGATGATGTGGACATTTCTGCTTCCTACCAGACAAGTCTGTGCACTTCTTTCTCTGGCAATCAGTTGTGGATAATCAGCTCCTGACCTAATGGTTTAAAACAGTTGCATCACTGAATCCCACAGAGCAGCAATACTTTTATTAGTGGTATTTGCCAAGTCAAGCATCACTGTTGATGTTGTTCATACTTAGGCTTCAGGAACTCCTAACCATTTGTCCTGCACCGTTAGTGCTGCAGACCTGAATGATACTTTAAAGGAATGGTTAACCCAAAAATGAGAATTACCCCTTGATTTACTCAGTGTAGGTGTATATGACTTTCTTCTTTCAGATGAATACAATCGGAGTTATATTAAAAAATGTCCTGGCTCTGCCAAGCTTTCTAATGGCTGTGAATGGGTGTTGAGATTTTGAAGTCCAATAAAGTGCATCCATCCATCATGAAAAGTGCTCCACACAGCTCTGGGGGATTAATAAAAGCCTCCTAAAGCGAAGTCTGACATGAACCAAGTTTTGTTTACAACAAAGGTAAACCAGTCTAGTTGGCTTATACCGAAATCCTCCCACATTTTTCATTACGAAACCTTATTTTCTACTTCTAATTTGAGACTGCTTTTTGTTTTGCTCTCTCCTTTGCGCTTCCACATTTGTCACTTCTCACTAGAGCTTACGTTACGCCTACGTCCTACGTCATCTTAATTTAGGAAAATTTACTAGCGGGTTATCTTTTATTTATGTATTTATTTATTTATTTTTTAAATATATTGTAATATTAAATATTATTTATTTATTTTAATTTTTATTCAATTTATTTAACATTTATTACATGTAATTTTTTTTTTTTACATTTATTTTAAAAATTCTTTAAAAACATATTTAAAAACATTATTACATTGGTTTTCATGCAATATTGGTTAGTATTGGTTGATTATGGCCCTATGAAATCTGCTTTTCCCCAATTTTTTTTTTTTTTTTTCAGTTTTAATTTTTCTGGATTCCATTTTTTTTTCCATTTTAATTTTTCTAGACTCTGTTTTAATAGTTAAATTAAAAATATTAATCAAAAAGCTTGTCTAATTAATTGAAATGTGAACAATTTAACAGCAATTTATTTAAAATCATAGGGCTGTAGTTGATATTTGACATTAAGCTGTATATGCTGATTTCCCTACACTCATCTTTCCTGTCATTTAACACTCTTTAATAATACAGTTAAATCTCGTAAATTTTGCATACTGTACATTATAGTACTATTATGAGGCCTTTTCAATTGTATAAAATAATCCATTTTAGTTCTTAATATTTCTTAATATTTTATTTTCATTCACCTACCTTTTATTTTATTAATTATAGGAGTAGTTCACTTCCAGAACAAAAATGTGCAGATAATGTACTCACCCCCTTGTCATCCAAGATGTTCATGTCTTTCTTTCTTCAGTCATAAAGAAATTATGATTTTTGAGAAAAACATTTCAGGATGTCTCTCCATATAGTGGACTTCTATGGTGCCCCTGAGTTTGAACTTCCAAAAGGCAGTTTAAATGCAGCTTCAAAGGGCTCTAAACAATACCGGCTGAGGAAGAAGGGTCTTATCTAGCGAAACGATTGGTTATTTTCTAAAAAAAATGACAATTTAGTTTGAAAAAAAGTTGTGACAAAAAAAGTGACAAAAAGTTTTTTTCCGGTTCAGTATGGAAATTTTCTCCTCCAACTTCAAAATCGTGGAAGTTCGAACTCAGGGGCACCATAGAAGTCCACTATATGGAGATAATTCCTGAAATGTTTTCCTCAAAAAACATAATTCCTTTACGACTGAAGAAAGAAAAACATGAACATCTTGGATGACAAGGGGGTGAGGACATTATCTGTAAATTTTTGCTTTGGAAGTGAACTACTCCTTTAATTTCATTTTATTTTATTGAATTATTTTCAATTTAATATTAAATGTAGTTTAAATTTAACTAATTGAATTATTTATATTATTTATAATAACCCACTCAGAACACCTTAGCAACCACAAAGCAACACCCTGGCAGCTACGCAACATGACATATCACAAACGTTTTCATTCTTTGTGCAAGGTCAAGCTCTATTCTCATCTTCTTCAGAAAACCATAATTTCTGCACACATTATATAGTGTTTCAACCACCCTCTCTTGTTGCATCATAGCAGGCTGTGTCTATCTGTCTCAGGTGTGCATGGATGGAAGAGCTTCCAGCCGCTCAACACTGTTGTTACATAAGCAGGTTGTCAGGCCGGGTCTTTCTGCACTATTATGACAGCTAATCAGCTTTGTTTGACAGCAAAATGTGAGTAGCCAGCTTAGGTCAGTGTAACGTTTGTTTTCAATGACAAAACGCCGACTGCTGGCGTCAGAAATTCTGATGGAAGCTTATTTATTTATTTCAGGCTTTTCTAAATTCAAAATCATAAAGCTCTGCAGGTGTTGAAATACCCTGCGTTGCTTCTTTAGTTAGTCGGTTGATGTCTGCATAAAAAAACAAGCATTTAGACAAGTGAAATGGTCAAAGCTTGAGTGCCCGCTGAGGATTTCAGTTTAAAATGAACATAAAGTGTCCGCCTATGCTTTAAGAAAAAATCGCAACTATTTAAAGCAAAGCTACCTCCCTGCAGAGAGCTATTGACTCGAAGAGTTGTTTTAAATGACTAAATGTATTTGTGGTTTAGTTAAGACTGTGAAATGGTTAGCGTGGAGGCAGGGGGCACCCCCTTGTGGGGATTATTTATTAAGAGACCTTTTAAAGTGGGCACGAAGTCAGACGCATGTGAAAAACAGCCAGAGGCTAAATACATGTCTGTCACTCCAATCTCTCAACTCAGCAGCTGCTCTAATTCCACGTCTTCTTACATGCTGTTTGAGGTTTAGTCCAGTTAGTGAGCTTGCGCACTTGCTGTCTGCGCTTTGAAGAGAAACTTGCAAATTCAACTGTTATTTTTGTCTTTTACTTTTTACTTTTACTCTTACTTTTACAAAGTTCGGTGATTTACTTTTGGATGTGGTTTGAAGGCATGTGTACATTTGATTTACAAATGACTGTTTGATTTATTCAGAATAGGAACGGATGCATTATGTGGAATTTGTTGCTGGCGAAGCTGTTTTTGATTGTTTTTGCTGAACAGATCTAGTCTAGACTTTCTGAGTAGGAATAATGATTCCCTAACGACTATTTAATAATTTTTTCAGTAGTTTTGAGGAAGATATTTTTGGAAAAAATGATGCAATTCTAATGCTGAATGAACAAAATCATTGTTTGTTTGTCTGTATATTTCTTAATTAGTTTATTTATTTATTTATTTATTTATTTATTTATTAATTATTTATATAATTTGTTATCTGTAGCACTTTAGACAAAGATAACTTGAAAAAAATTGTGCAATTCTAATGATGTGATAATTGGAATAAACAAAATGTGGTTTTGTGTGTTCATCTGTATATTAATTAAGTTGTTTTTGTTTGTTTTTTTCATTCTTTCAGTAAGACCTTTCCAGGAAGATATTTTTGGAATAAACAGTGCAGTTCTAATGTCAAATGAAAAAAGAAATATCTTTGTTTGTCTGTATACAGTGCCTTCATTTTCTTCATGTTTTGTTATGTTGCATTCTTATGTTAAACCTCTTTAAATTACTTTTTTTCCACATCAATCTACACTCCATACACCATAATGGCAGAAATAAAAACAGAATTGTCACAGCTTAGTAAATTTATTAAAAATAAAAAACCTGAATTAAGTACATTTGCATAAGTATTCATACCCTTAACTCAGTACTTATTCATTAAAGTTTTTTTATTTTTAATAAATTTGCAAAGATGTTAAAAACCTGCTTTTTGCCATTATGGAGTGTAGATTGATAAGGGGAAAAAAGTCAATTTAAGCATTTATATAAGAAATAACATAAGGTAGCAACATAACGAAACATGAAAAATATGAAGGGGTATGAATGCTTTAGCAAGGCACTGCATTCCTTAATTTGCTCATTTGGCTCTTTTCTTTGTTCGTTTGTTTGTTTTGTTCGTTCATACTTTCAGTAGTTTTGAGGAAGATATTTTTTGAATAAATAATGCAATTCTAATGCCAAATGGGAAAAAAAAAAAAAAAAAAAAAATATATATATATATATATATATATATATATATATATATATTTTATTATTTAAAAATAAAGTACTTAGCTGAAGCACCTTTACAGCCTCAAGTCTTTTTGGGTATGATCCGACGAGCTTTGCACATCACCATTTGGCAATTATCTGCCATTCTTCTCCCCACCTCTTCACCTCTCAAGCTCTGTCAGCTTGGATGGGGGCTGGCAGACATTTTCAGGTTTCTCCAGAAATTTTTGATTGGGTTTAAGCCCAAGTGGCTGGGCCACTCAAGGACATTCACAGAGTTGTCTATAAGCCACTCCTGCTGTGTGCTTAGGGTCATTGTCCTGTTGGTAGGTGAACCTTTTGCCCAGTCTGAGGTTCTGAATGCTCTGGACTGGGTTTTCACTAAGCCTATATATATTGCTGTTTTGAGCTTTCCTTCTACTTTGACCAGTTCCTCAGTCCCTGCCACTGAAAAACAGTGAGGCTGCTACCACCACACTTTAATGTTGTGATGGTACAGTGTAAGTGATGAACAGTGCCTGATTTCCTTTAAACATGATGCTTGGAATTGAGGTTCATCAGACCAGACAGTTTTGTTTCTCACAGTCTGAGGGTCCTTTAGGTGCTTTTCTGCAAATTTCAAGAGTTTTCATTTGTTTTCACTGAGGAGAGGATTGAGTTTGGCCACACCACCATAAAGCCCAGATTGGTGGAGTGTTGCAGTGATGTTTGTCCTTGTATAGGTTTTTCCTATCTCCACATATGATCATGGAGCTCAACTAGAGTGGCCATCAGGTTCTTGGTCATCACTCTAACCAAGGCCTTTCTGCATTAATTGCTCAGATTGGCCAGGAGGCCAGCTCTAGGAAGACTCCTGGTTGTTTTAGACTTCTTCCATTAAGGGTAACGGAGGCTACATGCTTCTGTGAACGTTCAATACAGCAGAATTTTTTTCTGAACTCTTTCGTATTTCTGAGCTCTATAGTCAGTTTTCTGACCTCAGGGCTTAGTTTTTGCTCTGATATGCATTTTTAGCTGTTAGACATTTTAAGATGTGTGTGCCTTTTCAAATCATACCCATTGAATTGAATTTGCCACCGATTAACTTCACTCAAAGTGTAGTAACATCTACAAACAATATGCATGCTCCTTAGCTAAATTTCAACTGTTGCAGATAAGGGTATAAATACTTATGCAATGGAATCATTTAGGTTTTTTTATTTTTAGTAAATTTGCAAAGATGTTAAAAACTTGTTTTTGCTTTGCAAACTATTATGGAGTGTAGATTGATGTAGGAAAAAAAAAGTAATTTATAGCAGTTTAACATAAGGCAGCAACATAAAACGGGGGAAAAAAAAAATGAAGGGGTGTGAATATTTCTTAATTTGTGCATTTGGCTCTTTTTTTTTTTTTTTTTTTTTTTTTTGGCTAATTTGTTATCTGTAGCACTTTAGACAAAGATAATTTGGAATTCACTCACCCCCATGTCATGCAGATGTTCATGGCTTTTTTTTCTTTAGTCAAAAAGAAATGAAAGTTTTTGATTAAAAACATTTCAGATTTTTCTTCATATAGTGGACTTTAATGGGAGCCAACAAGTTGAAGGTCCAAACTGCAGCTTCAAAGGGCTTTATACGATCCCAGCTGAGGAACAAGGGTCTTATCTAGCAAAACGATCAGTCGTTTTCTAAAATAAATAAATAAATAGATCAAAATGTATATACTTACTAACAATTTCGGACAATTTTGAAGTTTAACTACCTTACATACCTTATCCTTTTTAAACCGAAGAACTAACTGTGCGTGACCTTTTTTTAGAAAATGACCAATCATTTCGCTAGATAAGACCCTTATTCCTCAGCTGGTATCTTGTAGAGCCCTTTGAAGCTGCATTGAAACTGCAATTTGGACCTTCAACCCATTGGCCACCATTGAAGTCATCAATAGTACGATATAATTCAAATCAGCGTCAATCACTAACCCTTTTTTTTGTGTTGCAAAAGGAGCATGTTGCTTAATTTCTCAGGAACCTCAGGGTCAGACTCGATAAGCAGACAAGCTAACTGCTGTCCACACTGTCAGTGTTTTAGAGAGGTACTCCATAAATGACAGGACAGAGAATGGGTGCTCTCCGTTTAAAATGGCTTTGGGTTTGCTCTTTGATGTCGCCAGGTGTAATGCGCTACGACAGCACATAGAGTGTGTTGTAATAGGCAGGGAAATTCAAATTCCAGTTGAGTTCATGTTAGGTACTTGGGATGAGGTTAGCTTTGACTTTGTGACTCCGTAATTGGATAAAATATAAAATGGGAGTCTCTAGAGTCACCTCTGATTAGGAAATTCAATTTAAATTGAAAGTCGGGCTCTGACTTTGTGGACCCTGTGAAGAGCTAGCGAGAGTCCAATCATTGGCTTTATTATCAGAGGAAGATGGATGGGATATGTTGGGACCACAGCTCAGGTTGAATTATGGGTATTACTCCGATCATGCTGGATGATCATAAATTGCTGTTCACAAAACTACAAGGGTCATTTCAGGGAGATTTGGAACAGGTGAAATATGAGTAGAGTTAGTAGAAAAAAAAATTCTTGTCAACTACTGTAAAAAAAGGAATTTAAAGCAATTTAACATAAGGTAGCAACCAGGGGTGTGCGATATATATTGTCTGCCATTATATCGTAATTGTTGTTTTAACGATGTTCAAATTGACATGATTTTGTCTATTAAAATCCATTTAGAATGATCAAAAATTCAAGACATGGGGACATAAAATGTATAGATTTATTCCACTTCATATAGTTAATCAATAGCACACGAAGAGTGATGTTTTCTTCTCCAAAAATTACCATGATTACAAATGTGATATAGATTTTTTTTTTTTTACATTTTTTTTTACAAAAGTTCACTAGACAAGAATTAAGAGACTTACGTTTTAGACACCATTTTGCGTGTTTTTGCTCTGTTTTGCTAACAAAAATCATTTCAAACACAGCCACAGCGCTGTTTAGCGTTTTCAAACATGATAGTGTTTTGTTACTGAATGATTTTTTGTTACTTCAGTCGCAATAACTCACTTATTAACTGTGACTCACTGACACCTACTGGCGGTTTTGATTCCACATTTAAAGTATCTTCTTTGTTATTTAAATAATTTCAAATATCAGTATTGACCTTTAATGTGTAAAATATCAAAACATGTGTGACCCTGGACCACAAAACCAGTCTTAAGTTGCACGGGTATATTTGTAGCAATAGCCAAAAATACATTGGATGGGTCAAATTTATCGATTTTTTTTTTCTTTCATGCCAAAAATCATTAGGATATCATGTTCCATGAAGATATTTTGTAAATTTCCTACCGTAAATATATCAAAACTTAATTTTTGATTAGTAAAATGCATGGCTAAGAACTTCATTTGGACAACTTTAAAGGTGATTTTCTCAGTATTTAGATTTTTTTGCACCCTCAGATTCCAAATTTGCAAATAGTTGTATCACGGCCAAATGTCGTCCTTTCCTAACAAACCATAGATCAACAGAAAGCTTATTTATCTCATTTTTGAGAAATTTACACTTGGTTTTGTGGTACAGGGTCACATTTATGCATTTGTAACTCCAGGTTAAATAGATTCATGACCTGCATTAAACAGTGTGTAAATACATCTAAATGCCACTTCAGATGCAGCTTCTGTGTTTCCTTTGCATTGCAAAGATGAATTTTGTTGATACTGATTTCATTTGCTTGGTAACAGCCCAAATGTTAGAATCTGACTCAAAAAGATAATGCACACTTTTTGAAAAAATGGCTTTTTTTAAAAGTTAAAATGCCCATAAAAGGTAAAAAACAATTTAAACTTATTGGAAAAGACTAATTTCTGTCAGTGTGAACTGACCACAATACAGAATATGAAGAATATCAAGAAATTTAGGAGTCAGCTGTCCATGGTAGTCCTTGAGGCACCAGTACAATAACACACTCAGCAAAATATCGTCTAATTATCGTTATCGATAAAATCCCAGAAAATATCGAAATATTATTTTTTGTCAATACTGCACACCCCGAATATCAGCATAACGAAATGTGAAAAAAAATGAAGGGGTATGAATACTTTCGCAAAGCACTGTATTTCTTAATTTGTTCATTTGGTTCTTTTTTTTTTTTTTTTTGCTAATTTGTTGTCTGTAGCACTTTACGACTTAGGTCGAGCTAGTGTAAAATGAGCATTTGAGGTTAGAAAGTATATACATTTTTTTTTTATTTTTATTAATTTATGTTAAATATGTAATACTATATTTAGAATTAACATTAATCAGAATGTATAAATGTTGTTGAATAATTAATTATTTGTTAAATTTTAATGAATAGAACATTATTGTAAAGCGCTATCAGTGCTTTTACCAAAGAGATTCACAATAATTATTAATAACAGCATACTAAGCATGCAAAACTTTCTTATAAGAGTCTTTGGAGACTGTGAGATGATATCGTGCAGTCATGTCAAATGACAGGGTTTGTCTTCTACGGATGATATTTGTGCTACTTCATTAATGCTCAGATTCTAAATAATTCATGTTCAATTAAAAATGGCAACGTAATTAAACTATCTTTTTCACAGCTTGCAATAGGAAGTGACTTTCTCATTATCTCCGTGGCAGGCCATTGCTGTGGATCATCATCTGTTCGTGCTTGTTTTTAAAAGTCACGCACACGCTTCACAGCAGCACAGCAGTCGTCAAAAAAAAAAAAAAATGAGAGCAGCGAAGATTAATTATCTCGGGATTTTGGAAGAAAGGGAACATGTAATCTTTTCACCCTCTTTGGAGCTTATAGCACTTACTACAATCTGAAGTCACCGGCTTCTTTTACCTCAGAGCACAATGTGGTAAAAAATAGGCCAGAGAGGTTCAGCTCTTTTAAAGTCACTGTATAAATCCCCCTTGTTCAGCATACAAGAAGCGAAACACAACTCCAACGCACTGAAATCCAGATTAGCTGAGAAAGTCTGGCTTCGGATGAAAAGGGAAATGTGGTGAGTTGAGGTGATTAGCCATGTCCTTGCTGGAAAGCGTCAGTTGGAATGGTTGTGGAAGCTTGGGATGGTGCCCTTGTTTTGCTAGGCTACTAAATCTCCCTCTCTTTGGGACCCAGCAGCTAGTTTTGTAGCACCGTGGCTTGTTACTCGAGAGTTGATTGGCACTAACAAGGCTTTGTATTTTCAGTGTAGAATGCTAGAGTGATTGCTGACTGGGTAAAGGTAGACTGGTTTCAACTGGCTTCAAGTCATCCTGGGAAGTTCCTACTTCCATACTACGTTCTGTTCAACTCGTACAGTAATAAGTCTGTATTTCCAACTTACTTGGAAAAGTGCAGTGGAACATCACTTAATGTTGGACTTCTGGTTTGGAAACTCATGAAATCCTCAATGTTAATATGGCATGCTTGAATATAGTGGCAAAATAACGATAAACATTACTTTTAAACAAGATACCTCAGATTAGTCCACAATACATAATAATTATAAAAGATGCTGATGGTTGTGCAAAATGTGCATTGCATCGTAATTAGATTTCTGCCAACGGCAGTATTGATGAGTTGTTTCCATACACTGTATGTTCTACACATGAAGTCTTTATAATCTGAACTTGGAAATATTAAGTCAAGGAATACATGACTTTGAATGGAATGTAGCATTAGAGCTTGGAAGTTATGATTATATTGTGATGTTTTGGTTGGAAAAAAAATATGCATTGGCCATTTTTTTTTTTTATTTGTGCACAAGTAATTTAGTATTTATTGTGAGCTTTATCACTATTCTTTATTAACACTTCACAAAATGGAAAAAAAAGAACTATTCAACAATGAATTAGTTTATTTTAATTTTTGTTTTAATTAAGTATTAATTATTTTAGAATTATTTTACTTAAAATGATAAATTATAGTACCAATTTTCTTCAGTCATGATTCTTTTACCAGTGACAGTAAAAGCAGAGCTACTTTTATTTTAAATCTTTATTGATTATTTGTATAATTCTTTTACTTAAAATTTTTTATTTTATTTTTATTTTTGCAAAAGCAGATAAAATTAAAATTTTATTTTAATTCATTATTAATTATTTTTATAATTATTTAACTTATTTATTTTATTTATTTTTTAAATTTAAAATTATAATTTATAATGTCTGTTTTCTTCAGTCATGATTTTTGAACTTAATTTTATGAATTATAATCTAATTTTTTTTTCAGTCATGATTCTTTTACGAGTGATAGCAAAAGCAGAGCCAATTTTAATTGATTATTAATTATTTTTATAATTATTTTACTTAAAAATATTTTATTTTTATTTACAATTCTGAATTATAATACCAGTTTAAATTAAATTAAATTAAAAATTATTATTTTTATAATTATTTTACTTATTTTATTTATTTTTTAATTTAAAACTATAATTTATAATGGCAATTTTCTTCAGTCATGATTTTGTTAACTTTTTTTATGTAAAATTTTGAATTATAATATAATTTTTTTTTCAGTCATGATTCTTTTACGAGTGCTAGTAAAAGCAGAGCTAATTTATTTTAATTCATTATTAATTATTTTCATAATTATTTTACTAAAAAAAAGTATTTTATTTATTTTTTTAAATTCTGAATTACAATCCAAATTTTCTTCAGTCATAATTCTGTTAAGAGTGACAGTAAAAGCAGAGCTCTGAATAAACTGAACCAATTGTTTTGGAAAACTAACTACTAATCTTTCTTGTTTTGTGGCATTAAAAAGTCTACATTACAAAACTGATCCGAGATCAGGAAAAAAAAACATACAGACACTGGTTTATGGTTTCACTGAGATCATCCCCTCACAGCGCACCATTGATATTTTAACATGTTTCAAATATGTTATGATGTAACGCACCCTTGTTTATTGAAATCGTGCCTTTGGCATTTTAAGAAGTGCTCCAAGCCACTGGTTCAAAACGAAAGATTCACAAAGGTTTCGAAGCTTCACGAGGCAGTGGTTCATCTTGAATCAACACGCCTCCAACTTGGACAATTCCCAATGGTAATTATGTCTTTTTTTATGGTGTTCTTGTGTGTATTTATAATCACTCCGTGATTTGAAGACAGCATCGGTTTATCTAGGTTTAATATGTATGGAGCTTCACTCTAACGTATGTTGTGCTCTGCAATGTGAAATTTGTCCAAGCTAAAGTCATGTATGAGTAATTTTATTTACAACAAGGAACAGATGGCAAGGAACGCATTCGGCAAGTAAGTCTGTTCTCCTTCACCTGTTCCCTGTCAAGGTTCTGTAGCAGAGCCACTGCCAGTCACACGGAGCATATGGCCACCGCTCGAACTTTAATTACCCAATAAACCCTAGAAATACAACCCTAGAAATGCCAGGTTGCCAATGTTTGAATACCTTCCATTTTATTTCAGCCCGTCGCTTCTGACACAATGTCAGATTCACCACATGACTTGTCCCGTGGCTTGGTTTGCGTGGTGAAAACTCGCTGTGATCCAGTGGTATTTTCAAAAACAACCATGAGCTGTGAGACGACGGAGAGCAATAGCGGGGAGCTGAAAATGAAAAGTGCAGGGGCGGGATTTTGGGAATTGCTTTTTGGTCCTGCTTGTCAGCATCAGCGGAGAGTAGACTTTCTAACACAGCGGCTTTGAAGTTGAGATGCATGTCCTGGAGCGAGTTGAGGCCTGTGTCTCGACCCTCACCTTAGTGGTGCTTTTAATTAGCTTCTTAACAGCGAGTCGTGGTGGGCTCACCCGCCGCACCGCTCTGCGGGCGTCGTAGGCCTAAAACACTGCCCCCTGCTGCCAGCCTGACATTCCTCCATGACTGTTTACACTTGTTTTTTCTCTTGCATCAGATGAGTTTCCTTCTGTTCTCAAACTGCCAAGGTTTTCTAGACCGTCTTCCTATTACATTGGTTTCACATTCACTCTATCCTTTGGAGCTTTTCACACTTGGAATAGTTAACCCTGGGTCATTCTAAACCCTGGGTAACTGGAATGCAGGGTTACCTTGCTTATTATAAAGTATTTTAGTAGTAAGAATAAGCATCTTCTTTACTCCAATTCACGTTTTCCATCACCATTTGACTTTTTTTCCCCTCAAATGCTAAACCAGCTGTCTTTACGACGCACAGTTTTTCAGTGGCTGTCTAAAGCACATGAATATGAGCAATGCGATGTTGTCTGTCTGTCGCCAAGCATCTAGTCGCAACATTTGAACACCGCACTGTTTCACACTGTACAAGTTTGACACCACAAAAATAGCTAACCTTTTTCTGGAGCAATGTTTCATAACTCTGAGTAAAAAGCTAAACTAAGGAAAGAAAAATCACAAATGAGATCTCATTAAAGGATCTTCTTTGCATGTTCACTTTGTAAACTCTGGGTTGGTACTTCTGTAGTGATGTAGGACGATTTTGATGTTGGAGGAGAAAATGATTTTGGAGTTTTTAAACGTACCCTAACTGTCATGACCGGCAAAAAAATGAGTACACAGAGAGCTAGACGAGACAAGCGTTCGAGGTTAATTTCGCTAGACAAGACCCTTTTACCTCAGCTGGGATTGTTTAGAGCCCTTTGAAGCTGCATTTAAACTGCATTTTGGAAGTTCAAATTTGGGGGCACCATAGAAGTCCACCATAGAGAAAAATCCTGAAATGTTTTCCTCAAAAAACATGATTTCTTTACGACCAAAGAAAGCAAGCTGTTACAGAACAGTATGTTTTTCCGTCACCAAGCAGAATTGTAATAGTGATTGTTTTCAAACAAGTTTTCAGGGCAGTTCTTTGTTTTTCATTGGTCAGCCAAACCGGTAGCCACACCCCAAACTCACCCCATTAGTTGAGACTTGTTGCCAGGTGGAATTTGTAAACAAATAGCAATGTTTTGAAGACACCAGTGTTTACACTTTCAGTTAAACTGACCTACAGATTGTTAATTAAAGAAGAAGTCCACTTCCAAAAAAAGGTTCACATATAAGGTACTCACCCCCTTGTCATCCAAGATGTTCATGTCTTTCTTTAGTCGTAAAGAAATTCTGTTTTTTGAGGAAAACATTTCTGAATTTTTTTCCATGTAATGGACTGATATGGTGCCCCGATTTTGAACTTCCAAAATGCAGTTTAAATGCGGCTTCAAACGATCTCAAGTGTGGTTGTAAACGATCCCAGCCGAGGAATAAGGGTCTTATCTAGTGAAACAATCTGTTATTTTCAGTAAAAAAAAAAAATACGATTTGAATACTTTTTAATCTCAAACGCTCGTCTTGCCTTTCTCTCCCTGAACTCTGTGTGTTCTGACTCAAGACAGTTAGGGTATGTCGAAAAACTCAGACCGTATTTTCTCCCTCAGCTTCAAAAATCATTTCAAAATCATCCTACATCACTGCAGAAGTTCCGACCCGGTCTACACAAAGTGAACATGCAAAGAAGATCAAACACCCTTAACAAAAAAGGTTAAACAGCGATACAGGACGATTTCAAAGTTGAGGGAGAACATGAGATGGGAGTTTTTCGACATACCCTAAACTGTCATGAACCGGAACAAAAACAGTCCAGGCAGAATAAGACAAGACGAGCGTTTGACATTAAAAAGTATATAAATTGTATTATTTTTATTAAAATAACCGATTGTTTTGCTAGATAAGACCCTTCTTCCTCGGTTGGGATCGTTTACAACCGCATTTGGGATTGTTTGAAGCTGCATTTTGGAAGTTCAAACTCAGGGTACCATATCAGTCCATTATATGGGGAAAAATGCTAAAATGTTTTCCTCAAAAAACAATTTCTTTACGACTGAAGAAAGAAAGACATGAACATCGTGGATGACAAGGAGGTGAGTAAATTATTTGTAAATTGTTGTTCTGTAAGTGGACTTCTCCTTTAAGTTGGGATGGGGAGAAAGCTTCGTAAAATCAAAAGATGTACAGACTTTTATGCACTTTCAGGCTCTAGTTATAGAAGAGATCTCAACAAAATGTCACAAACTGTCAGAGATTTTTTTTTTTTTTTTGAACTCAAACGCTTATCATATTCTCCTAAGAGCAAGGTATCTATGTGGATTTTGTTATCCACACTCCTTTTATAGCTCTGTATTTTTCTGTATGTCAAAAATTCTCTTGTTGTTGTCTGTATTTATTTAAAGGGTATGGGTGTAAACAGTATTTAGGCAAATATTTTTATATCAAAAAGAATTTGTGGAGAAACGTATGAGATGAAGCTTATACTTAAAGGAGTAGTTCATTTCCAGAACAAAAATTTACAGATAATGCACTCACCCCATTGTCATCCAAGATGTTCATGTCTTTCTTTCTTCAGTCGTAAAAAAATTCTGTTTTTTGAAGAAATCATATCAGGAATTATCTCTATATAGTGGACTTCTATGGTGCCCGTGCGTTTAAACTTATAAATAGCAGTTTCAATGCAGCTTCAAAGGGCTCTAAACGATCTCAACCCAAGAATAAGGGTCTTATCTAGGCTCTGCCTTGCGCTTGTGTACTCTGTGCGCTCGGTTCAAGACAGTTAGGGTATGTCAAAAAACTCTCATCTCATTTTCTCCTCCAACTTCAAAATCATCCTACATCGCTGTTTTACCTTTTTTTGTAAAGGCCGCTTGACCTTCTTTGCACATTCACTTTGTAAACACTGGGTCGGTACTTCTGCAGCGATGTAGTACGATTTTGAAGTTAGAGGAGAAAATGAGATGGGAGTTTTTTGGCAGAGCTAGACAGGATGAGCATTTGAGGTTAAAAGGTATACAAATTTTTATTGTTTTTAGAAAATGACCAATCATTTAGCGAGATAAGATCCTTATTCCTCAGCTGGGATCGTTTTGAAGCTGCATTTAAACTGTATTTTGAAAGTTCAGTCTCACGTGCACCATAGAAGTTCACCATATGAAGATAATTTCTGAAATGTTTTCATCAAAAAACAAAAACAAAAAAAAACATAATTTCTTTACTACTGAAGAAAGAAAGACATGAACATGTTGGATGACAAGGGGGTGAGTGCATTATCTGTACATTTTTGTTGTGGAAGTGAACTACTCTTTTAAAACTTTATTAAGTCTTGTTAGCTATGAAAAAACGTAATTCAGTGTCCCACAGTTTTGATTGATTTTGGTGTTTCTTTGCTCAGAATTATGATTTAATTGTCAAAGTTTTCCGTAATCAGACAATAACATCTATAAGGCAGTATGTTTTCTATTGGGCTACTGTATGTCATCACAGAGCTTGTACCTATTTAGTGTGAATGCTTTTATTATTCGGTTGAAAACACCTGGTGAGATTCAATTAGAAGTGAAATGCTTTCAGGGTTTTGAGATGTGCGAAAGGATAGACAGAAAAGCTTGCTATCCTCAGCAGCAGCACTGAGCTGTTAACGCAACATTTTCACATAACGTTCGTGGCCAGCTGACATTTATCCAGTCAAAGGTGAAATGCCCTATAAAACATAACAGAAAACATTTCTCAGTTGAGCAAAACATAATCGAGGCATTGCTGTGGGAGTAATGTTTTAAAATACTGTGCGTGCAGAAGGAGCATATCATGCTAAATTTGCCCTTTAGTTAGGTCTCAGCATCCAGTCAGCTGTATAACCACGCACTACACCTTGGTCTGTTCTCCTCTCATTTACTGTCATGGCTGTCACAAAACTGACTTGATGAGGCCTCGAGAGGATCATGCTTAGCGAACTGCCCATCTCTCATTATATAGCAAAATCTTGTCAAGTAAACACAATTGCGTTTGTAGGATCAGCCATTTTAAGGTCATCTAGAGTTACCAAAAGCAAAAGCAATGGTAATTTGTTTTAAATTTATAGTAATTGATTACTTATTTTCTTATTTTATGTTAGAATGCATGTAATACAGTTGAGGTCAAAAGTTTACCAAAATAAGAGGGATCATATAAAATGCATGCTATTTTTTTTAATTAGTACTGACCTGAATAAGATATTTTACATAAAATATGTTTACATATACGTCCACAATAGAAAATAATAGTTGAATTTTTAAAAATGCCCCCTTTTTAAAGTTTATATACACTTGATTCTTAATACCTTGTTGTTACCTAAATG
Source organism: Cirrhinus mrigala (assembly GCA_036247105.1). Lineage (NCBI taxonomy): Eukaryota > Metazoa > Chordata > Actinopteri > Cypriniformes > Cyprinidae > Cirrhinus > Cirrhinus mrigala. Next base: position 12,816,552 of record CM070022.1, read on the forward strand.
ATCCACAGCTGTGTTTGATCCACAGTCCCTTGTTTTACCTGAACAGTTAAAACTGCCCACTGTTCTTCAGAAAAATCCTTCAGGTCCCACAAATCCAAAGATTTTGTGGGACCTGAAGGATTTTTCTTAAGAACAGCAGGCAGTTTAACTTTTCAGAACAAACAAGGGACTCATAAACAACTATCACTAAACAGAAAAACCAGCTGTGGATCATTCAGGTAACAACACAGTGTTAAGAATCAAGTGTGTGTAAACTTTTGAACAGGGTCATATTTAAAAGTTTGACTATTATTTTCTCTTGTGGTCTATATGTAAATGTCTTTTATGTGAAATATCTTCAGGTCAGTACTAAATAAAAAAAAAATAGCATGCGTTTTGTATAATCCCTCTTATTTTGGTAAAATAATTAACATTTTGCAGATTCTGCAAGGTGTATGTAAACTTTTGACTTCAACTGTATCTATAATATGATTTAATTAAATTATTATTTTTTTTTTTTGCAAAAAATGTCATAACAAATGGCTTCTTTTGAATGGCCGTAAATGGAAAAAGATGTTTTTTTTTTTTTTTTTTTCTGTTGTTTTTTTTTACATCCAAATAGTGCAGTAACAGTATCTACCAGCAGGTGCTAACTAGATCATGCTAACCAGTCATAAAACTAGCTAAATCTAGTAACACAAATCAGACTCAACTGGTATGTCACTGTTCCCCTGTTCTTTTTTAATTCTTTCATCTCCTCTCACCTCACCAATGTTGTCTTTACCATCATAAAATGTTATTTTTCCTTACTTAAAAGTGTGATTTGTCATTTTGTATGCGGCATACTATTAGTCCTTCTGCAACTGCAAACAATAACACCAATCCTGTAGACTTGCATGATAAGAGTTGGAAACAAAACCAGTATCATAGTATGTGGAAATGCCTTACTACTGTGAGAACAGAGACTAGGTGTGTGTGTGTGTGTGTGTGTGTGAAATGGAGAGAAAGCATTGTCGCTTTGGGATGTGTGTGTGTGTTTAGCTAGCAGCTGCTTATTTGGTTTCGCTGTGACTGATTCTCCAGCGAGGCAGCATATGTAAATAGATATGTGTGACTTCAGACTGCCTGTTCCCATATCTCCATCTGTCCATCTCCATGGCTCAGTTTGGAACCTGGAGAGCGTTGCTAGCAATTTCCTCTCCTCTAGTGTCTTTCCGTGGGTGTTCTGTGTGCATGCATGTATAAAAATATGTTTAAAAGATGTATTACAATTAAAATACTATCTCGTTTGCATCCACCCACCAATGACTCAAGGAAAGATGACTGGGGGCCCTTAGAGTGTGACGTAACACTGTAGAGACCTGAGTTCAGGTCATTTAGGTTTTGAGACCAAAATAGACTTGAAGCAGACACATTTCATGCTAACTGACAGGCCTTTCTACTATGAGCATGTCAATACAAAAGTTCATTTTGTTAAGGAGTGATATTTTTTTAAGTGGTCTACTTTGCTGAAAACCATTCAGAACATCTCCGAACCCACTCTGGCATCGATGTGGCCAATTTTGCCAAACATCAGATGGCGTCAAACATCACTCACAGTTTTATCAGAAAATGTTTCTGTGGCTTCTCAGAAGGCAGGCTTTTCTTGCCACTTCTCTTTTCCATTCTCCATCTTTAATTAGTTTAATTTTCCACTGAGACACCTTTCACTTGTTCTCTGGGTAGAAACTGATAGATTGAATGCTGTGGCCCCCACTGACTTGAAGATTGCTGTGATCTGCTGTAGCGCATCTGCTCAGAGGGACGTCATCTCTTTGGTTTTCAAACTAACACTTGCAAACACTGTGAATGTCTCTTTAAAAAGACATTTCTTGCTTATCTGTAAGACATCTGGTTGCCATTACACAGACCTAGGGCTGCACAGTTACATAAATGTTGATTATTTTACTTGATAATGTAATCGCACTTATTAATGTTGGTCAATAGAAACTGCCCTAAAATGTTTGTTCCTTTATACAGACATTTACCATAGAAACCATAGTTTTTGCTGAAGTAACATAGGCATTAGTTATTTATTACTATTTGGGCTGCCCTCAACTTAAGATTTTTCTGGTAGACTAGTAGTTGTTCATTGTAAGCATTAGTCAAATATTAGTCACACGTTTGTTAGTAAACCATGTTAATCATAATAATGAGTGTTTAGTTGCCTACATAACCTAATAAGCACTCAAGCGCATTCTAAAAAAGCTTGGCACAGAGCACCAGCAGAAGTAATAATTATGAATGTGTCAGGGAAAAACAGCAAGGATGCTGCATTAACGTTTTAATAATTTTCTTATCTTTCTTTGTTTTCGGGTTGAGAGATAAAATCAGCAGTAGTGATGCGCCTGTATGCATGTTTCATATGGATTACATAATCTGAGAATATTTGTTTTCTATTTGAATTGGTTCATTTAAAAGTAGACACTTCACTCTCTATAGATATAGTTTTCATGTCTGTAAGGCAAGTATACGCAGAGTTTCAAAGTTTTGTTCACAGAGTTCACAGAGACCAAGATGGCAGAAACACATCCTGTTTTGTTGCGCTTTTGAGGTATGTGTGAGTGCACACAAATAAACGTAGTCTTTACAGATTCAAAAGTTGTATTACTTTTATCTGTATGACCAAAAATGACCAAAAAGTATTTTAAGTGCAAGCAACCTCCAATCTGTCATGCAGTAAGTGCGCTACTCTTCAGCTTCCACACTCCGCACAGACACTTCAATAACGCACATTTTACTAGGTTAACATTAGATTGAGCGGCCATGTAAAGTTGCAGCTACATATATCTTTTAGATGAAAAGGTGAGTAGGTGAGTGAGTATAGGTGAGTGTTTGGATGTCCTGCCCAATGTACTATATTACCACATAGACCAGCCATTAACAATATGTCAGTAACGGACTGTGTGACTTTGCCACTTCCTGTGAATTTTTTTATTTCTGCAACTAAGCTATTAATAAAATTTAGGTCCACCAAACTTCTTCTTGTCGACTATTAGGGGGCAGCTCTAATTACTATAAAACTGACTTGTTATTAGCAATAAATAATTAAGTGAATAAATATGTGAACAAATGAACACCTGCAAATGTAAATGATATTTAAAAAATTACTTACGTTTTAAGTAATTTATGAACTGAATCTCTTATGCTCACCAAGGCTGAATTTATTTGGTCAATAACAGTAAAATCAGTAATATTATGAAATATTATTACAATTTAAAAGAACTGTTTTCTATTTTAATACATTTTAAAATGTAATTTATTTATGTGATGGCAAACCTGAATTTTCAGCATCTTTACTCCAGTCTTCAGTGTCACATGATCCTTCAGAAATCATTTTAATATGCTGATATGCTGCTTGAGAAACATATCATATTATCAGTGTTGACAACAGTTGCTGCTTAATATTTTTTTTGTGGAAACAGCGATACATTTTTTTTTTTGAGTTCTTTGAATAGAAAGTTCAAAAGAACAAACTGAGAACTATTTAACTAAACTTTTTTTTTTTTTTTTTTTTAAGATTTTGATTTAAATTAATCACAAAAAGAAAAATCAGTTTAAAGCTTTAGCTCACTTCCAGTATAAAAATGATAATTCCTGATAATTTATTCCTGTCATCCAAGATGTTCAAGTAACGAAAGTTACTATTCCCCTATTTATTGATTAAAAGCTCTCCTGTCCCCATGTTGAGAGAAATCGGGAGTAAGATGTTAGTTCTAGAATAAATGTGAACATGCATTAATTCATCTCACTCACAAAAAAAACAGATTCATTATTCCTCAAAATGAAAAAAAAACAAACAGTGAAATTCAACTTAGAATATATGTTAAATAACACAAATATCCTTTATGCATTTAATCCCATTGTATTAAGCAGTGTCTTTGCTGCCGACCTTCAATGATCCAATTCAACCATAAGCAAAAATTACTCAAGATAATCTAACATTTGTTTTCCTTTTTTTTTTATTGCTGAAGAGTTGACATTTTTTTCTTCTGCGGTCTGCTGTACAGACTGTGAATTTACTTTTCTCAAAGCCTGAGGCTTTTGGTGTGAAAAGGCTTTTACATTTGCCAAAAATAGAAGTTTTTATTTTAAAAACGAACAAGCAAGCCCTGCCCAGATTTAAAAAGTAACGCAAAAGTAAAGGAACACATTACTTTCCATAAAAAGTAACTAAGTAACATAATTAGTTACTTTTTTTTATTGAGTAACTCAATATTGTAATGCATTACTTTTAAAAGTAACTTTCCCCAACACTGGTCATTTGCTCCTTTAACTTCAAAATCACCCAACATCGTTGTTTTACCTTTTTTGTAAATTTTTTTGCATGTTCACTTTGTAAACACTGGGTCGGTACTTCGGCTTACATCACACGTGACCTTTCCATCGTGACTATGTAATGCATGAAGTCGCGCTAGTGCAAGACAAGCATTTGTGGCTAAAAATTGACCAATCGCTTCACTAAGACCTTTAATCCTCGGCTGGTGTTGTGTAGAGCCCTTTGAAGCTGCATTGAAACTGCAATTTGGAAAAAAAAAAACCATTGAAGTCACTCTATAGAAAAAAAATCCTGGAATGTTTTCCTCAAAAACCTTAATTTCTTTGACTGAAGAAAGAAAGATATGAGCATCTCGGATGACACGGGGGTGAGTAAATTATCAGGAAATTTTTATTCTGGAAGTAAACTAATCCTTTAACTACTTCTGTAAGGAGCAATAGTGGTGTTGAATTTCATAAATTTCTGCCTAACCACACACTTCAGGTTTTTTTTTACCCTCTTTGTGCATCATAACATTCACAAATCCCTTTTTTCATCAGCATGCTTGGTGTGTTGCATTCTCTAAGATGTTACCAGCTAAAGTCTGTTCTTGTTTCATAGGAGCGAGGCCTCAAGCGCTCATTTGATTGGCATCCCATCGGCTGGAGCATGTTCTAGACCATTTTACAGCAGTCCTTCTCAATCCTGCTTCTGGCGGCCCTTAAGCACTGCACATTTTAGCTGCCTAACTAATCTGAAACTAAACATCCAGGTCATGTAGAACCCCATAATGAGAAATTTGAATAGTCTCATAAATAAGGGGGAAATCCTAAAACGTGCAGTGTTGATGGGTTTGAGAAACACTGTTGAAAAGTATTCACCCCCAACTTTGAAATCTATACGTTTAACCTTGTTTTAAAAGAAAGCATCTTGGCAAAGCATTGGTATGCACAGCTTCCTGCACTACAGTGTTTTTAAATAATATATTGTCATTTATCAAAGTCGCTGCGCTCCTAGGTGGAGTGCAATATCAGAAAGATTAGCGTAGTAGGGGACAGGAAAGAATAAACACACTAGTCACTGTATGACATGAGCGTAATTTCACACTAGTCCGATACCCGTGGATGCCTATTAGAAAGAGCTGCTTTGAACGCAAAATGACTGTCACACTTGACAAATTAGCCTTTAGGAGGACATGTCTTTGCAAAGAAACTTCAAGTAAATTCGAGTACAGGTGCACTTGCAAGCTGAGAATGCAATAAAACGTTAGTAACCCCACTGATATGAAAATGGAACAAAACAGCCTTTTTGAAGAAGTCTATTAACATCCAGACTGTCTATGAGCTATACTTCTGGCAAAGTTCTGAACTGGCAGTTCTTGCTTAGAATATTATGACTTGCAGCCGCTTCCTGTGACTGAGGGGTTCGGTAGGTCTCAATCCACAGCTATTGACCTGCAGCAGCTGTATTGACACAGGAAGTGCTGCAGGTGCAAGGATGAGCTCTGCCCAATCTGGGCTCCAGCCAATGAGATCCCAGTGCCGCGTCTCCTTATTTAGTATTCCGACCGTCGGTCCGGGCAGTTACTCTGTAAAGTCTGTGAATGCATTTCCAGACAGACTTCTCATTTGGATTTGGTGATGACTGTCTCAAGAGTGTCTACTTCTACTCAGCCTCAGGTGTTAGGTTGAGAAACATCATCTTTGAGCTGAGCAGACACATAACGGAAATCTGGAATTTTTCGTTAAACTTTTCAGATGGTTTTTGCTTTTGAAGTTTATTTGTGTCATTAAACGTTGCAATGGATGAGGTAATGAGGTAGTATGCCCCCGTTGCTGTCTGGTTAATTGAACTTAACTCTGTTTTTGCTACAGGCAAGTTGACGACTTCATATGTGTTTGTCGTAACCCTCATCATGACTGATGCATGGTGGTGAAGCATGACCAATGTAGTCTGATTCTGAAATTAGTGAATCTTTTGAGACAGTTCTTTTAGCAAGCCATAATCATAGAACACAATGAAATCATAGATCACAACCAGTGGAGTCAAATGAATCGTTTAAGACGGTTCTTTTTTCGGTAAATCATAGTCATGCAGCACAACAAATGGGGTCAGATTGCAGAAGAAGTGATTTATTTTTAGTTAATTAAAATCATATAGCATGGCCAGTGTATTCTGATTCCCTGAAGTTTTGATTTGTTGTGTTTGTTTTGTTTTTGTTGGTTCTTTTTAGTAAATTAAAATCATGCATCATGGACACTTTTTGAACCACTGAATCAAGAACACAAGATGTGACCATTGTAGACCAACTCTTTAACAAATGACTCTCATGAGCTGGTTCTGTTCAGTGAATCAAAATTGTAGACCAATTATTTAACAAATGACTCTCATGAACTGGTTCTGTTTAGTGAATCAAACATGTAGACTAATTCTTTAACAAATAATTCTCATGAGCTGGTTCTGTTCAGTGAATCAAAACTGTAGACCAATTCTTAAACGAATGACTCTCATGAGCTGGTTCTGGTTCTGGTAGAATCAAATTTCTACAAACAGTTCATTAACAAATGACTCTTATAAGCTGGTTCTGTTCAGTGAATCAAAATTGTAGAAATTATTTTAAAAAATGGCTCTTAGAAGCTGGTTTTGTTCAGTGAATCATAATTGTAGAAACAATTCTTTAACAAATGAACAGAACCAGCTCATGAGAGTCATTTGTTAAAGAATTGTTTCTACAATTCTGATTCACTAAACAGAACCAGCTCATGAGAGAATTTGGTAAAGAACTGGTTTTTTACAGTTCTGATTCACTGACTTTCATGAGGTGGTTCTGTTCAGTGAATCAGAATTGTAGAAACAGTTCTTTACCAGTTTCTCTCATGAACTGGTTCTGTGTAGTGAATCAAAATTGTAAAAACAATTCTTTAACAAATGACTCCCATGAGGTGGTTCTGTTCAGTGAATTAAAACTGTAAAAACAATCCTTTAACAAATGACTTGCATGAGCTGATTCTGTTCAGTGAATCAACATTGTAAAATCAATTCTTTAACAAATGACTCAGTGACTGGTTCTGTTTAGTGAATCAAAATTGTAGAAACAATTCTTTAACAAAGGACTCAGTGACTGGTTCTGTTTAGTGAATCAAAATTGTAGAAACAATTCTTTAACAAATGACTTTCATGAACTGGTTCTGTTTAGTGAATCAAATTTGTAGACCAATTTTTTTAACAAATGACTCATTGACTGGTTCTGTTCAGTAAATCAAAATTGTAGAAACAATTCTTTAACAAATGACTCTCATTAGTTGGTTCGGTTCAGTGAATCAAAACATACAACACGACCAGTGATTCCTTAATGCATGACACTTACGAATTGGTTAAATCAATGAATAAAAGAATCTGTCATTTCAGTAATTTTTTGTATTTTGAATTGTAGTATTTATTTATTGCTTCTGTCTGTTTTATTAGTTTATATTCAGTTTTAATAAGTTTAGTTCTTAAACTTATTTTCATTATATTTCAGCTGGTTGCAAGGCAAGTTTTTCATATATTATTTATTTTTTACTATTATATTTACTATTATAATAACAATAACAACTCTGGAATAATTAATTGAATACGTTTTGGGTTAATTAGTATTTTTAATATATACTTTGGGCCAGCTTTTGGATTGCATTGCTGCTCTCAGGTTTAGCGTAGTGTTGCGGCCAACCATGAGGTATGTCAGGATTCAGTTGATCAGCTATTTCAGTTGCTTGCACTTCGTGGCACCATGATAAGTCCCAATAAGACCATTGTATTTTTCCCAAAGTTCTAGACTACAGTAGCACATCCATCTTTGGCTTATTGTTGCTTGCATTGTGGAAAGAATCTGCGATACTTCCTCCACTCTGTATGGCTGCCACTGTGCAAGTTTGGACTCCCTCATTAAATGAAATGCATTCATTGGGAGTGCTAAGAAAGGATGAATGGCCTTGCAGTAGAGTGGCGAGAGACTTCCCTGCTCAACACAAACAGGGTTTGTCTTTGTCTTGATGCTTGGTTGGGGCTGTGCGCCAGGATGCTAATGAGGCTAGCGGAGGAGCTAGGCTGGGGCCCAGACAGCCGCGGAACATTCCAGCCACGTGCCGAAGCAGTGAGGGAATGTCTGATTAGTGCAGGAGCGGGTTTAAACGGCTGGCGAAGCTAAAAGCTACTTCGTATGGAGTGGCGTCTTCTCTCGGTACTCACGAGATGTAAATCAAAGAGCTGGTGCTCTTTGAGGAGAGAGGCAAAGAAACTAATTAATTTCAAATCCCATAAATTACTTAGCCTTGGCTAAAAAGGAGTTAGCTCAGCTCATTGGATCATCATGTTTGGCTGTTAATGACAACAAATCTTTTTTAGCTACAAAGAACAGTTTTTAAGGTATTTTTTAAGGAAAATATAGGAAGCTCACCTTTTTCTACTACATATTACAGTTTGGATTGCATTAACCATTGGTGGCAGGTGACAAATGACCGCAAACTGAATGTTACACAGTCACTGTGTGGATGCCTGCAGCAGTGAATGTGTATAAAAAGATGTGGCTGATGTGCTAAACTGCATTTGGGATGCAGTCGTTTTGATTTTGGTTTACTGACTTCATTGCATCTGTTGAATTTTCATGTCATGCTCAAGTGTCACATAGCATTACACATGCATCGCTGTCAAGCGTTTGGTCTTTGTAACATAGTAGCTGCACTTGTTTTCTGCTAAAATCTTTAAAAGAAGAAAGGGGAAAAAAAAAGAAAATATATGGACAATTGAATTTATTTTTCTTGTTTTAAGCATAAGCCAGTTTTCACCACTGAATAAAAAACATTAAAAAAGGTAATTGTGAGTTTGTCACACAATTCTGACTTTTTTTTCGGAGGATTGTGAGGTAAACTGGGAATTGCGAGTTATAAAGTCACAATTGTGAGATATAAACTCACAATTCTGAGAAATAAAGTTGCAGTTCTGAGGAGTCAGAATGGCAAGAATTGTGTTTATATCTTGCAATGGACTTTTTATTCTCAGAATTGAGTTTATATCTCACAATTGTGGCTTTATTTCTAAGAATTGTGAGTTTATATCTCGCAATTGTGACTTTTTTTCTCAGAATTGTGAGCTTATATCTCACAATTGTGACACTTTTTTTTTTTTTAGAATTGTGTTTATATCTTGCAATTGTGACATTTTTTTTCAGAACTGAGTTTTTATCTTGCCATTGTGACTTTATTTCTCAGAATTGTGAGTTTATATCTCGCAATTGTGACCTTTTTTCTCAGAATTGAGCTTTTATCTCACAGTTGCGAGTTATGAAGTTAGAATTGTGAGATATAAACTCGCTATTCTGAGAACTTGTCAGTCTTTTTCCCCCTCAGAATTGGACTTTATAACTCACAATTGCGAGTGTATATTTCAATTCTGAGAAAAAAAGACAGAATTGTGAGAAAAAAGTCAGAATTGCGAGATATAACTCACATTTGTGAGAAATTGCAAGTTTTTGTCTTACAATTCTGACTTTATTTCTTGCAAGTTTATATTGCGCAATTCTGGGAAAAAAGTAAGAATTGGGAGTTTTATATTATGAAATTCTGAGAAAGAATTGTGAGATGTAAACTCGCAATTGCAAGAAAAAATACATTTTTATTCGGTAGCAGAGATAGGCTACCATATAAACCTCAATAAATGTTAGGCTTATAATTGGCAAATAAATGAATCTTTTGAGATGATACTTTTTAAATTAATTAAAAATCCTATCTATCTATCTATCTATCTATCTATCTATCTATCTATCTATCTATCTATCTATTTTACACTTCAAGAATTTACTACCAGTAGTGAAGGTAGGTCTCAGAGTGTGGCGCAAGAACTCAATTTAAAGACGAGGTGGTGAGGGATGTCACAAACCTCATGAGAACATGTCTGGAGAGAAGAATCTAATTTATGAAAAAAATAAAACTCAGAAGGCAAGTTGAGGTTGAGATAGGATGCACATTTCAAAGTGGGACACACTTTAAATATCCCTTGGCAAGGTAGTGCTAACCTGGAAGCATTGTTAAACAAATTGCCTCTCTGTAACATTACTGCTCTAGATAAATCTGAGACATTCCCCTGATCCTCTGACAACATCCTATTTGTCTTGTCCCTGCTCTTTTCTCAGTAGTAGAACCCCAGCAATCTAGCAAACAGATCCTTATAACCTCTGAAGACACAACATTTTGCATTTTGTGGTACAGATTAGATCTGTACTGTTTTCAGCAGATCCATGGCGTCAAATTTAGCTCTTTGATCTGTATCATTGCTTCTGGGTTTCAGCGGTGTAGTTACATCTTTAGCGAAAAAAGTTTTTGGTGCTCCCAAAGCAAAACATGATAATACTGTCTGTTTGATGCTAAAATAGGGAGATTTTTTTTTTTCTCTGACTTATTTGTAGCTTTAAAAATATTGTATTCCCTTTGTTGATCTATTTTTCAGTAAGGTGGGAGTACTGTGATTCAGTCATGCTTTTAGAAAACAGTTCAATAAATGAGAAGTTAATATTAGTTAACTTACATTTACATCAATGACATCATGGTAAATATTAGGGATGGGGGAAAAAAAATAGATTTCATGATTTTCACTCATATGCAACTATTACAAAAGGTTCAAACACTCTCTGATGTTTCGGAAGGAATGCATTAAGTTAATTAACTTATTTTGTCTACTGGGAAACATGTAAGTATCTTCTGTAGCTTCTGAAGGGCAGTACTAAATGGAAAAAAAATACAATGTTTAGGCAAAATAAGAAAAATGTACATATCTTTATTCTGTTCAAAAGTTTTCACCCCCGGCTCTTAATGCATAGCAATCTTTCCTTCTGAAGCATCAGTGAGCATTTGAACCTTCTGTAATAGTTTCATATGACTCCCTCAGTTGTCCTCAGTGTGAAAGGATGGATCTCAAAATCATACAGTCATTGTTAGAAAAGGTTTAAATACACAAAAATGCTTTGAGTGTAATTTATGTGTACTAATTCATACTACTCACATTCACATTCATTCAAATTCACATTCATACTACATAGAACCTTTTTTTAATGGTCATTTCTTGAATAATTCAGTAATTTTGAACTAATTTTTGAGTGAACAATTCGATGACTCACACCTAGACAGTCACTTCCTGAATGAACCATTATTGTTTCACTGGGTCACTCTTAAAGAGCTAAATGAATCAATGACTTACTCATAAAGATAGTTTCCTGTGACCGCTTTGTGCATAGTATTTAAAACATACATTTCTTTTAAATGTTATTTCATTAAGTAAATTAATTAAGGCCTATCCTTCTGCTACAAGATATACTGTCACACAATGAGCAACAGAACATTCTCTGCGTAATACCATCTGTTGACAGTAAATTGGTTAAAAGCGTATCTTTAAAAAAACAAAAAAACAAAGAAATTAATCTGAATCTCCATCCGCAGGTTTGAAGCTATTGATAGCCTAAATGCGTCAGGATTCATCGGTATGTCCTTAGAGGGCTCAGACAAGCCAATTCTTCAAAATTTTAATGAAGGCTAATAACAGTCTAACTCTCCAAAGGGAACTTGTTCAGATTAATAAACAAAACAAGCGGATGAGCCTGCACACACAAAAGCCTCAATGCTCTCTAGCCAAGGGGCTTTCAACCCTGGCAGTGGCACAAGCCTGATGTTTTCTCTGTGTTGTGTAGCTGTGCCAAATTATATTGTAATTACTTATTGGAGGCAGTCATGACGAGGCTGAGGCGAGGGGTTTAGGGGAGCAGCGAGGAGGACTTGTTTGTTGTTGTTCAGTCATGATGGTAAACCATTTGTGCTTGGCTTCAAGATAATGTGTACTGATGGAAAGAAGAGCTGGGCGTTCCACGTTTCTCTCAGGATCTTCTGAGAACGTCTCAAATGTCTCTGGCTTTGGTAGGAGTGGAGTAATTGCCTAAATAAGGTCTCAGTTTGTCAGCTTTGGTATCTTTTCCCGCTCCTACAGGAACAGATCCCTGTGCTGAGCTGTTAGCGAATGGTGTAAATGAAACCTACTGGGACAGAAGCTCTGGGAAGATTCTCACCGCCTTTTGTTCTCTCAGATATACTGGCTCACATGAGTAATAGGGATCGTATTTTTTAAGATTCTTGTACTGATTCAGATTCCACTCAACAGTTATGTGATTCTAATTCTTTAAGTATTCCATTAATGATTATTTTAGTGTTTTTGAATAGTGAAATTCCACTAATTAGAGCAGGAAAAATATTTTTTTGCAGTTTGTAATGTAGCTATCCTTCGATGTAAACACTCGGCAAAGGTTTTAATCAAAAAAATTGCATGATAAACAAAGATATTGTCTCTCAAAAGAAAGAGTCGACTTAACGAGTGGCTATATGTTTGAATCTTCTGCCTGTTACCGATCTGTGTCACTGGGTAACACATTTGCATAATCCCCGCCTGCCGCGAAATACAAACAGTTTGACCTGCCCACAAACACTTCCGCTAGTTAGCAGTGTTGCTAAGTCTGTGGTTTTCCCACAGAATGGGCTACTTTAAAGTCCCCCTGTAGTGTCAATCAAGATTTTTATGTTGTTTATTTGTCTATGTGGTGTTTTTAATATGCTTTTAGACAAACAATGTGCTAGTCCATTAATCAACACCATTGCTGAGTAGTTTCTCCTTAAAACTGGCTGTCCCAGAAATGCGGTTTGAAACAGCCCTTTTTTTGCTACTTCACAAACTTCAGTAACTAATCACATCAAAGGACAGATTCCTGTCATTAGCATGCAAAATATACCAATAGGATTATCAGCACAAACCAAATATTAAATAGAGCATTTAATAGAGCATATAGAGCATTAAATAGAGCACAACCGCTAGGCCGCTAACTTGAAAAATAACCCGTGGCAACAGTGTAAAAGTAGCCCGGAGTCAGAAGCACCTCTCCCACATTGCCGTCTGCACTTTACTCGGATATACTCGCGGCCGTGAACTGGAATCACAAACTAGGCTGCATTCGAGCCTTGAAAGGCATTTTGAGGGCACAACATCGTCAAGTAAGTAACTTTAACAAATGTTACAGTATCCACTGTAGTTGTCCGCTAGTAAAAACATAGTTTTATCAGTCATTATCCGTGTTTTGCCATTATATCGTGTTTACTACAGTTCAGTTAGTGAATCGGAGGCTCTGGCTGGTGTGACTGTGTGGGGGTGGGGCTAATTTGCATATTCATAGATTCACGTATAGTAAATGA